>JBBPDJ010000019.1:8966740-8994340 GCA_037974625.1 Cucumis cinereus
TATTTTGATTTGCCATCGTCTTTAAAATGGTTTTAATGATTTTTATTAGAGTAATGACCTTGGGTTAAGGTTAAAAACTTGGGGCGTTACAGTTAACTAATCCATTGACTTAACTACTCACATAACCATCAGTAACAGTTAACTAAGACATTTAGCTAACTCACCATATAAATCAGTATCAAGCAATTCGTCACATAACTAAACATGTCATGTCAGCGTACCACACAGTTAAGCTTGACATACGAGTTATGCATTGATACTTAAAAACTCGTTTATCACACAAACTATAAACAAACAGTTCAACATAAACATATCATCGAGTCCACTAGGTGATCATTAACTATCTCTATTAACTTGTACTATACGACACACAGTCAAATGGTTTGGTAGAAACGTCCATATAGCCCAATGTCAGGGTCGTCCTAAGCAAATCTGTGGGATCACATACAAAAGCAATCAAGTCGGAACATACGCCACACATGATTGTTAACCCGACTCTCGTGACACATGCCACATAGGCTTGTCAACCCGTCCCACAAACAAGTACACAAAGTTAATAGGTAGAGTTAACAGACACCATAATCCAACAAAAACCACAATAAAAAAAAGTAAAGCAGTCACAAAACCTAACTCCATTCCACATGGTATAGTTAACCTGCTTTCCAGATTCCGCACAGTTAATTATACAAAGACCCAATCATTATACCACAATATAACCAAAGAATCCAGGCATTACATACCCAAAATTCTAACCACGAAACCAAGTGTCATGTTATAAGGTTTCCATAACAACCATAAAACATAACCACAATGAAACAATCCAAAGTAGTGAATGCACAAAGCGCACATTTAAACCACACAGTTACTTTATACCCATAAAGTAATATATGCGAACCATTCAATCTCCTTCACCTTATGGACCTAAGACGTGGATTCAGTAGAAGCGTCCCTTACACATCCAATTTTAATTAATAATTTTTCATAAAAATTATTAATTAAAATAACTCAAACTCGTTACCAAATCAGTAAATTCATTTATCACATAATCCAACAACTTAGTTGCCACATAAGTATTCTTACTGTCGAGGAACTAGTAGTAAGTCTTTTACATCAAGTGTAGTTAACATCTTGGCTTGAGTTTTTCCCTCAAATTGATTATATACATAAAACTTTTAATTAATAATTTTTCCATAAAAATTATTAATTAATGTTAACATTAACTCTTAAAAAACATATTTTTTATTCTTACCAATTGGTTGCCAAATTCCAATCTAATTCGTTTAGAAAATCCTACAAATTAATTTCAAATGATTGCTCCAAATTAATCATCCAAATTAATTCTAAACACAACAACTTTAATTAATAATTCTTCATAAAAATCATTAATTAAAAATAACCTTAACGTCATAACACTTAATCTTACCAATTCGCTGTTGACGCTCCAGTTAATTCGTAGGAGAAACTCTACGAATTAATTCTAACAATAGCTCCAAAATAACATTCAATTAACTAAGAATAATTTCCAAATTAATTCTTAATTTAACTTTATTGGGTATCCAAAAATCCAAAATAAAATACCCAATACTTTACCCATATAACTAACGACGGTGACCGTGAGCGACAACGGACAAATAAAAACCAGGAGATTAAACGACATCGGCGAACGAAGAAACGCGGCGGTTGGGTGGTGCACATGCCAGAAACCGACGAAAAAAAACACAGAGGGAGGTGGCGGCGACTTCTCACGAGGAAGAAGAATAATTTTTTTTTTTTATAACTTTCACACAATCCAATGAAACCCTAAATTAATACTAATAATATTATTTTTTAATAAATAATAATAATATTTTATTATTATTATTATCTTTTCCAAATTTCCACCGAATCAAATATTTTTTTCCAAATCAAATTGGACCTTCTCTTTCTTCTCACCAATTATCTTTTAATCGAATTAATTATATATATATATATATATATATATATATTTATTTATTTATTTTCTTAATCAAATCTCCACAAAATAAAAAATTTTCCAATCCAAAAAGAAAATTAACATCCATAACCAATATAATCCAATTTTTACTTAATTCATTTGAGATAATTAAATTAAAATCATCTTAATTTCGAGATGTTACAGAGTCTGGGGTACGTGCCCCCTTTTAATTATGAGTTTTTGTATTTTTAAATTAATATTTAATAATATTAGTTAACAAATGCACTATAAGGCTTGAAGTATAAATGTGGCGAAGGGGCTTACCTACGAGGCATGTGACCAGAGTTTGAATCCCATGGGAAAAGTTTATTTTGTTTAATTTTGGAATAAGTTATAAATATTTAATAAATAAATAAAAATTTATTTTGAGAAATTTTCAATCTCGCTTCTGAACAAGTATCATATCAGGAACATTCGACAACTAAGTTTCAAATTTTTTTAGTTATTATATTTTTAGTTCTACGTATAGATTTTAATATTTTTATTGCAAATATCTTCAAAGAAGCAGATGTCAATTGTAATAAGATATGTGGATAAAGGGCATAAGGTTAAACGATTTGTTGGAATCATACATGTCAACAATACAAGTGCTCTATCACTTAAGAAAGCAATTGATGATTTCTTTTCTCAGCATGGATTAAGTATTTCTAGTTTACGAGGACAAGAATATGATGAAACAAGTAATATGCAAGGTGAGTCAACGGATTGAAAACACTTATTTTGATGCTTTTTATATTCATTGTTTTTCTCATAAGCTCCAATTAGTTCTTATACCTACTGCAAAAAAAATCATGTGGAAATTGTTGGTTTTTTTTTTTTATTGTTACAAATGTGGTGAATGTTATTGGAGCATCAACAAAACATTATTGATATGGGCTATTGAGTTTGTTAAATTAATAAGGGTTATGTGATTTTGCAGAAAAAATGGTCATGACAAAGAGGGATGAGGTGTATCCATTAGTTTATCGATTGTAAAAACTCGATTGTGCAATCGAATGGAAGATTAATGGATGAATGATTGTCTTATAACATATATTGAGAAAGATTTATTGGATAAGTTAGACAATAAAGTTATCATGAATCAATTTCAAAACATGAAAAATCGTAAAAGACAGTTATATTGTATAAAATCAATTAACATATGAATTAATTGATATTGTTTTACATCTCTTTATAAAAATTTTCAATTATATTTATATTATATAATATTCGTATATAAAATTTCTAGATCCGTCACTAGTATCACATCAATTTAACGAAGTAGTACAATTTATGTATGTTGTATTGTATTATCATTAATTAGCATAAAACCCCCATCCAAGGAATGTCAACCTATTAAAAGTCACATCAAATCTTATTATTCAATGCACTTGTTAACGAGGTACCTCTCATTAAATACACAACCCAAAATTATTATTAATTTTTTTTTAAAAAAAACTTTAATGGACACGTAAAATTTAGAGAAACAAAGGTTTATTTTTGGATTTTATGAATTAAAATCTTAAATTAACTATTATATCAATTAATATTTTAATCTTGTAAAAGTGAATCAATTTATATAATTAGTTAAGATTGTATCTTAAATTGGTAAATACATCATCCTCACACGTCCAAAATACTTGTAAAGATTAACAATATATTAGAGATAAATAAGGTAATGAATTTATGTGGCCAACTTTATTAGAATAAGATTTTAATAATAAAAATACTAAATTTGAGTTCCAACAAACTTGGTATAGTTGGTAGATCGATCCTCGTATAAACAAAAACAAAAACAAAAACAAAATAAAAAGTAAATGTACATGTTTATGTATAAATAAGAGAATTTGAAGTGTTGTAGGACATCCAATCTTCCACTATTGATTCTTTTTGGCCATCTTTGTACTTGAAAAATATCTTCTATATTTTGAAAAATAACCATCTATACCCAAAATAATAATAGTAATAACAATAATAATAATAATAATAATAATAATATTATTATTATTATTATTATTATTATTATGAAATAATAATAAAAAAATGATGGTATAGGACACCAGCTGTGTTGATGGTTGAGGATGTAAAAAAAGACAATAGAAGTGGGGACTTGAGATCACTCTCAACTGCTCCACCATTTACTACAAACCATCCTTTCATCAATCATATTATTATGCAAATACCATCCATTTTTTTCATAATTATTAATTTATTTCCATTTATTATTTATTTCATGTCAATGCTATTTATCAATAATACATAATAGGATTAAAACTAATTATTTATAAATTAAAAATGCAAACCTGAATGGAACAAATAAATACTATGAAATTTAACTCCAAAAAAAAAAAAAACTATGAAATAATTCGAATTTTTAATATATTATATACCCTTGTTTATACATTAAAAACATTATTTTATTAGATTAATGTAACCAAAAATATTTCACAAAAGAGTATGCCTATTAATCCTATTCTCATTTTATTTGATGTACCTAACCACTCAAATTTTGTCAAACTTTCATATATATTTTTTTCAGGTTTTTGGAACTAAATTTGCAATTTGCAATTTAACCTTAATTTTTCAAATTTTTTGAGAATATTCCACCAGTGGCACTTGCAAAAGATTAAAGAAAAAGTTTTTTCTCTTTTGAAGCAATAAATAAATTAATGCACAACTGAAATGGCGGAGCAGAATAGCTGAGAGTGCAGGGGGATTATCTGTCTATTTGTTTCCTCTTGAGACGCCACATTTCCACTGCTTCTCTCTCTCTCTCTCTCTCTCTCTCCCCTCTACGCTTTCGTTCACTGATTTCATTTCTTCATCATCTGGGTATTTGTTACAAACCCCACTTCAAATTTCTTTATTATTTCTTCATACAATCTGTTGATTATCTTAATTTTCATTTTTGATACCCTTTTCCTCCCTCTTGAGAATCGAGAAAAGGCTTTCGAATCAACTAAACAGACAAACCCATCTCTGTTTTTTGGCAGTCTGTGATTATCGGCTTTTCAAGATTCTTTTCTTTCTCTTGTTTCCTGTGCGTCTACTTTCGTTTTCTTCTCCACTTTTTGATAGTTCAATACAAAAAAGCTTAACCCCAAGTTCGAATTTTACTTTTGGTGTTCTTATTCTGTATCTTCTGGACATTCTTTGCTATTTTTATGCATTGGTTATTCAGATTGTTTTGTTTGTAATCACTACTATGGTGATTTTTTTTCTCTCTTTGGATTTTCCTATTTGATTTTTAGGGAGGTGAGATATGAAGGTGAGCCACTGATTTTTTTAGAGCTTCTAAAGTGAAAAACGGATGGTTGAGACTGATTAATCTCTCACAAAAGAGAGAAGAAAAAGAGGAGTTGGGTTTGTGCATCATGTGATTGGAAAAAGGGTAGTTGGGGGTTTGGAAATGAAGTCTTAGAAGTAGAAGAAGAAGAAGAAGCTTTGAGTTGAGTGGTTTTGTATTTTTCTTTTCGGGGAGTTGTTAAGAGAGAAGATGGAGGCACAAAATCAGAAGTCTCTGGAAAGAATTGTTTCACAAAAAGCTCTACAATTAGGGAGTTCATTTCCTTGTCAAATTTGTGTTGTGGGTTTTCTCTGTGGAGTTTGTATTGCTTCTCTGTTTCTTGGTGCTTTTACTTCACTTGGTAGCCCTTTGGGATTTGGTTGGAGTTCTTTCTCACCCAATTCACAGATTGCTTCATCATGGAACTCCACTTCTGAAAATATTAGTAAGTTTTTATTATCACCATCTCTTTCTTTGAAATATAATCTTCTTATAATGCTCTCTTTAATTGTTTGTTATGAAAATTTCTGAAAGTGAGTGGATTGAGGTAGAATATCAGGTCCTTTTAAGAACTTGGTAAATACAATTTGGATTTAATTTTAAAACATTTGAGAGTTGGCCAAAGATAGCCACCATTTTGTGAAAATTTCAGATAGTTCTAATACAAATAGACTATTTTCTTATAAAACTAGTAGAGCTGGCATGATTACTGGTGAAAAATAGAAAAGGGGAAAAAAACAACGGAAGTTAGCTTAAAGATGAACTTAGTACCTAATTATGATATTAAATTTCTTTGAGTTTTATAATACTTAATGTTGTAGGGTCAAACTATTAGCTAACAAGATAGATGGTTGTGTATAAGTTGGATGAAAAAAGGAAATATAAAAGTTGGCCATAGAATAAAAGAATAAAATTGGTTATTCTGAAAGCTTGTTTTCTAGCTTTTGTTTGGATTGTGGAAAAATTCATTAGTATAAAGCTGTATAAGAATGATTAAAAAGTATAGGATAAGATACTTAAAGTTGGAATAACTTCTACTTTACCCTAATGCAATTTGACTTCAATAGGCCAGTTGTTTCAAGGCTAGTAAATTCTTCAAAGATCTCTCCTGTTTACAATCTTCATGAAGAAGCTATCGGTTCCCTTTTTATTTTGTTTATTTAGTTGGCAATTCATATAATCATCATTCTTTTTTAATTCAAATATTAAAAGATAATTTAATCATTTAAGCAATTTCAATGAGATGACATCTTTAAGGAGCTGTGTAATAGCTACTCTTTCATCAAACAGATAAGGAAAATCTTTTCAGCTATTTGAAATTGCTTCCAAGTAGTGAATTATTTGTTGCTCATCATTGACTAATCTCAATTTTTTGTCTCCTTGTTCTGACCCAACATAATGTGAAATCTGTCAGACTGTAACTTTAGACCAAATGAGATAGAGAATTTGAAGGATTTTCAGAGAATTAAGGTAAATATCGATGACGAGAAAACGTCCTTACTATATTCAGCTTGGAGTTCTTTGTTGACTGAACCAATCAGCAGAAGAAATGCATTTTTGCGGGACCTTGGCATAGACAAAGCCACAGTACCAAATGCACCTCATTTGGAAAATTGCAAGTCGAAAGCAGAAGCAAATAAGCGTTTTGATGAGCAGTTGCAGACCGATGGATTCCCTCCTTGGACAAGTTGGAAAGGGTTTTTAGACACGCACCCAACTGCTATGACTGAGGAATCAAGCTACCTTTGGCGCCAAGAAATGTTGGAAGGTTCCTACCCTCCCTGGGTAGGTTTATACAATTTCTTAACCTTTGTTCTGTATTGTCATTTATGACCTTCAATTTTGAATTGTGATGTTAAATAAATACTGATATGTTGAAGTTTCTGTATAATTTTTTCAGGTTGAATAACTCTCAGTTGCGTTCTTTTTGTCAAAAAAAAATCAATTTTTGAAATCAATCTTATTATAGACATTGTCATGTTGCCTCTAATAACTCTTTGTTTTGTTTACTTCCTTGATGTAGTAGGTTACAAAACATATTGGCCCCGCATTATTGATTACTTTAAGCATGTTCCCGTAGTGTTAATCACATAAAATCAATAAATGGAAAATTTAATGAAACGAGTGATAACAATACAATAGTTTCAGGTTTCAGGATCAGATGAAGAAAATTACCCCTTGACTAGAAAAGTGCAGCGGGATCTATGGAGCCATCAGCATCCGTTGAACTGTAGTGATTCAAATGTTCGGTTTCTTGTAGCTGATTGGGAGCGGTTACCTGGATTCGGTATTGGAGCTCAAATAGCAGGAATGTGTGGACTTCTTGCTATAGCAATCAACGAGAAGAGGGTTCTCGTTACAAATTATTATAATCGAGCAGACCATGATGGATGTCAAGGTAAGCATAATGGAAAATTGATATACATGACTAAGTGATGAATTGCGTAACTGTATGTAGTATTTGCCATCCTATTGTCTCTCTTTTCTTCTGGATATGAAGCATGGGAAGGACTTGTTTAAGAAAGCCAGCTAAGAAGAGCTATATTTTAAAGCATGCACTTTACTGCTAGCATGTTCACTTTTTGAAGGCTTTTAATCTTGGTTTATTTATAGGTTCATCCCGGTCCAGTTGGTCATGCTATTTCTTATCCGAAACATCCCAAGAGTGCCGGGACCGTGCATTTGAACTATTGGGGAACAAGGAAGCATGGAGGAGTGGAATCATAACAGCAAAAGAAAATTACAGCACCAAGGAAATCTGGACTGGTCGAATTCCTAGGTGAATTGCATAGTTAATAAAATACCTGAGATCTATATGAGTGGAAAATATAGATATTACGGCATCGAAATTTACAATATAACATATGAATGTTGCTGAAATGCAACCTTTGTCAACCAGAATATCACATATATAAATGTGTGAATAGTAATAACAAGAATTTAAGGCTATTTAATGTGTAAAATACTCATTTAACAATTTTGTAAGTTTAACAATCTTCATTGTTTTTTAAAAGGAAAGAATATTGGTTGATTCTCTTTGATATTAACAGTATAATTCAATTGCTCTATTTATTGAAGGGTAAATTCATTGCTTATTAATGCAGGACATGGGGAAACCCCTGGAGTTATTTGCAACCTACAACAGAAGTAAATGGAAGTTTACTTTCTAAACATCGCAAAATGGATAGAAGGTGGTGGAGGGCACAGGTAATCTCTTAAGCTCCAGATAATTGATGGTCTACCTCCCAGTCTTATTTCTTTCATATACACTACACACATGCATGCACACACCACGAACATATCCTGAAAATTCAGTCTGGTTTTGGGTTTGAATGCTCCATAAATTGGCAGATTTCAAACAATGTCTTCTTCAATCCAGGAGAAGATGAATCTCGAAACACTGATGCACTATTATGATAATCCCTTCCATTATGTTGGCTTACCGAAAGATTGTGTCTGAATGTAATGGTGAACATGGCTACATGCTAAAAAACTTGAGGAACATAAAGAACTTCGCAAATTGCGCTGGAGGAAAATTTTGGGCTAAATTGGAAACCGGAAAGTAGGAAACTAGAACAGAAATTGTACAGCATTAGCAAAGAGGAAATATTCCGACTATAGATAGGCTTTCAAGTGGATTCTCTTAAGTTTGCCTGAGCTCCCCCAACTCTCTAATACACCTTAAAAATACAAATATACTACTTTCTTTTGATAGAATACAAATATACTACTTTTAATCCTTCTCACGAATACCCACTGGGTTCCCTAACCATATGCATTGATAATTGCATCCAAAGTGGTGAGCTTTCCCTCAGATTACTAATCTTCAAAATCTGCCTATGACCAAACCAACCATCATAACCTTATTCACACGTTAACGAACTTCTAACAAACATTGCAAGTTATTTCAAGCATTCATACAACCCCGTCTCTAATATGTTAAAGAGCTAAGTATCCAACAACTAGGATACATCAAAATATTGATACTACAAATCTGATTCTCAGGCAGTCCGCTACTTAATGAGATTTCAGACAGAATACACGTGTGGCTTAATGAATGCTGCTCGTCATGCCGCATTTGGGAAGGAAGCTGCAGAAATGGTTCTCAAAAGTCTCGATGGAAAATGGCCAAAGGTATGCTGAAATTAGATTTACTATTTTGGTCTTAACAGGATGGAATAGAAAATTCTGGTTGCTGGATTTAGAAGTCAAATGCTTACAATGATTGAACCTATATTCTTACTCAAATATCAAAAGCTCTTAAATATAAGGAAGTTAAGCTTACTATTATAATTTTTTCACAATAAGATTAAACGCAGTATTACAATGAGAGAAACAGGTTGTGCAAGTCTGTAGCTGCATCTTCCTTACTAGATTAGACTGGTTGATGGTGATTCTAATTTTGGGCATCTTATTTCAGAAAGATTCAATGACATCAAAACATGATATAGAAGACTTTGTATGGTCGAATCACAAAGCATGGATACCTAGGCCACTCTTAAGCATGCATGTAAGAATGGGAGATAAAGCCTGTGAAATGAAGGTTGTTGAATTTGAAGAATACATGGCCCTTGCTAAGCGCATTAGAAGACGGTTTCCAAATCTCGACAACATTTGGCTTTCAACTGAAATGCAGGTGAGTTCTACCCCTAGCTGAAATGCTTAACGATTAATCAACATCTATAAGCCCATCTCTCACCATGTGAAATCCATAATATATCCCAGGAAGTGATTGATAAAACGGTAAGTTACACAACCTGGAAATTTTACTACACAAATGTGAAGAGACAAGTAGGAAACCTTACGATGGCCACCTACGAAGCACAGCTTGGTAGAATAACCAGTACAAACTACCCCCTTGTGAACTTCTTGATGGCAACTGAAGCTGATTTTTTCATTGGAGCATTGGGTTCAACATGGTGCTTTCTTATTGATGGAATGAGAAATACAGGGGGCAAAGTAATGGCTGGATACTTGAGTGTAAACAAGGATCGGTTTTGGTGAAGGAATATCAGCTCTCTAGTCAATAAATAGACACGTATGATATGTAAATAGGATTCTTTTCCTGTCTCTGTTCTTCTTTTGGCCTTCTTTTGGAGGTTGAAGAGGGTAGGGAGAGAGAGTAATGAGATTTTGTTGTGTATATATCGTACATGTACAGTGAGGTTGACAATAAATAAAGCTCTGTTCTACTTCTATTCTCCAAATCCAAAAAGTGTTTTTTTTTATAAGCAATTTGGTAATTCTCCAAATCCAAAAAGTTGTTTGAATGGTTCGGTCATGATGGTTTATTTTGGTATTGTAGATTTGCTGTTGATCTTGATGGCTCATTTTCAATCTTAAACAGTTTCGTTATTTTAGGAAGAAATTCACTGAAAGCAACCTCTTCTGCTCTCATAATTACTCAACGGAATCCAAGAGAAGAAAAACAGTCGGGCGACAGCACTAGCCTCATAAACTTAAAAAGGAAGAACTGCTAGGGAAGCTAAATTTACTATTATTATTGCACTACCCTTGTCACAATAATTTACTTAAATCAATTTTACTAAGACATCCGGGTTGAATGAAAATAAGATTTATGATTTATGCATTTATAGTTAAAAATATTCATGTCAAGGGTCAAGAAGAGCTTCTCTTTAGGAGTCTTAGTTTTTACACAATAACGAAAACTTAAAATTTATAATTGGTGATCTGGTACAAAGATTGGGGTCTAATTTTTGACTTGCACAACCAATCTAATTGAAAATCAAATTGGAAATAAGCTACAAAAGAAGAAGAGACTGCTTCTCTCCAAATATGTAAATTCAAGATGAAAATTACTACAGATAGGACGCTGATTAATCGACAAGGCTTTCCCACCAAACAAATAACCCATGGATCCTCATCCTCTATGCTCATGATCTTTCAATGTGAAAAATAGAAAAAAGGTCAAATTCAAATAAGGAGATAAGCTTACCTCCTCTATCTGTTGCAGAAAGATCTCAAAGTGGCATGGCTGCAGAAAATCACCTATAAAAAAATTACTCTTCCACTTCCTCACTCATTTGTAGTCCTCCATTTCCGCCTTTAGCAGCTTGTTTCTTATGCTTTTTGTTCTTTGCTTTCTTTGCTTTTATGCGGCGTTTCTTCTCATTTGCATCAACCCATGTGTAATCGGACGGTATATGAAATGGGTCAACTTCATCTTTATACCGATTGCTGTCGCTATCACTGGATTGCCCACCTCGACTTCCTCTCATCCATGAAATCCATGATGAGGATCCCTCTGATTCCTTGGACTTGGCATCCTGGAAATGAGCTGGACTTGACAGTGGGGTTGCAAATTCTTCAACCGGATGAAGCTCCTCAAATTTTGTGAAAGTAATAAGTACTCTAATAGTTGGGACAATAGGAATGGCAACCTGCAGAATGAAACATATTGCTTCATCATTATTATTATTTAATACGAAACCAATTTTGTGGATATTTATTACCAAAGGAACAACAGGAAGGGGAAGATGAGAAATGATGGGTGGGACATATACAATTGTTTCACTCATTTTATAAACCTTTTCTTGGGGATGCCAACTAGAGGTAATATCCTAAATAGGTGGCGATCACAATTGTTGACATCAGAAAATCATACCATGAAATACAGAAAGACTTTCTGACCTCACTAGTCACAACCATTCATCAGAAAATTTGTAGAATGTTAATACCCTATTCCTAAATACAGGAAGATCAAAGAGTACACCATGACCTCAAAAGACAGGGTAGTACAGCTTATCCTTCTATATAGAAAGTACCACGTTTCCCCTAAGTTGGAATAAATCTTTAAAAAAATTAAAAGAAAAGAGTCCCTATGTGAACATCCGACAAAATCACAAAATTGGAACGATATGAGAAGATGAGAGAACAGATTAAAAGAATAAACGGTAACATTTTCTAGGAGATCATACCAAAGATAAACACTTCACAAAGAGGGTAAAGGGTGGGTAACTTGACTAGCATTCATGAGCAGCAAGTCAATGATCACATTCCAACCAGTCAATTAAACAAGGAGACAAATTACACAACTCGCTGATATTGGCATCCATCAAAGAGGCACAAAACCTGTGACCCACTCAGCCACTACCACGAAACTTCCTCTTAATACCATCCAATTCATAATTTCTCAGTCAGATAGCTTAAACCAAAAAAATACTTCGGTTCCGTTTGACACAATTTGGTTTTTTATTTTTTATTTTGAAAATTATGTTTTCTTACCACCCCTTTTTGATGAAAATGTTTTCTTACCACCTTTGTACCAAATTTTTAATCTTTCCTAACTAAACACTAGAATTCTTAAACAAAGTTTTCAAAACAAAAATGAGTTTTTAAAACTATATATATTTTTTTGGTTTGATTTTAGAAAATACCTTTAGTTTTGGGAATAGCAAAACTTCAATGGGTGGGAAATATTGTTTATATGCTTAATTATCAAAAACCAAAACCCAAAATTAAATGGACATCAAATGGAGTTGTTTGAACTTTGAAATGGGAGGTTACTAAGAGATTTACCGAGGAAGAGTTTAAAACTAGCTCTGTTCAGTGTTTAAATCTTTCAGCAAGACCCTTATTTCTACTACCATGTTTTCTTCTCTTTTCTTCTTAAATTTTTTACACCTATTCAGAATTTATGGAAACCAACACTACAAGTTACTTGAGAAATTACTTTGAAAAATAGATTCCTGTACATTCTTCTTGTTATATTTCACAGCAGAATCGAATATCTCCATTGCATTCACTAGACAAAAAGTGAAAATTTTAAGGAAAGTAATAGTCTAATAGATACTAGCATCCTTTCAATTATCTCAATATGTTAAGGTGACCTAGTTACCAAACATTTTTCCATGTAAGTGGTGGTTGTAGCTACACACAAGAGCTGAACCTTTTTCCTCTTCGTAGTTCCATATGACAACGTTAGATCTGTACTTAATGGGGTCTTCCCATTTAGTTAATTGACCAAGCTAACTTTTCATCTCTCAATAAGACACGCCAATACTTTTTGCAGGATTTCAAACAAATATCTTACAAGAAACAGGCCCTGGCCTTTTCGTCCCCAATGAACTTCTCTGGGTAAATGATGAAGGAGCATATATTCTCATTGAGTGGTTAATCACCAGGATAATAGAAAATTTAAGCAATCGAGGCAAATGATAAAACTTATGTGATGAGTAATTGAAACCGCAACACAAAAATCTTAGGCTACGTTACCTTAACTGGAAATGTGCCATGAGGCAGTTTGGTTGTTAAAAGCTCCCTTAGTCTCCTGATAGCTTTTACCTTGTTGGCTAGGATGTCAAGTACAGGCAGAAGCTCATCTGTTTTTAAAGGAAAATCTGGTGTCAACCATAAGACAGGTCTCAAACCCTTTTTATACTCACTTTCATGCTTAGAATCATTGGTCATCCCTTTCTTCTTTTTCTTTTTATTGCTTTTATCTTTTCCCTTCTTCGCATCCCCCATATCTTCTGTGGATAATTCTGATGCCAATTTTTGATGATCAACTACTTTTTGATTGGCACCTTCTGGAGCTGATTTTGAAACTTTCTTCAAAATCTTTGGATCATCAGGATCATCATTACTTCCCTTGCCACTCTTCTTGTTCCAACCAAACCAACTCTTCTTCTCCTTAGTAGCACCATTTGGGTCGCTATTTTCATATGAGCCTACTGAACCATTTTCCTGGCTTTCAAAGGCGATGTGCTCTTCATCTTCACCCAGACCCTCAGAGTTTCCCATTCGAAGGGCAGAATCCAATTGCATTTTCTCTTCTGCAGTTAATACATCATCAAACTCGTCATTTTCACCACCATTGGCCAACCTTTCTTCCTCATCTCCAGCAAATAGCTCCTCGTCAGTCATAGCTCCAGGCACCCTCCTTGACTTCACACTCACCATCACGTGAAGCATATCATATATTTTTGCCTTCCAATTTCCAACCATCTCAGTCCTCTCCTGGCGTCTCCAATTTAGATGGGGAACAAGCTCCGCCTGAGTAACATCAATGCCTGGCCTGTACATATTTGTCTGCGACATAAGGGCCACTTCATGGGCAACTTCTGCTTCTGTTGGTTGAACACCAGCTCCTTCCAAAGCATTTGTAATTTCCTTCTCCTTATGAGCAAGAACAATCAAAGAACCTGGAGATAACTTCACATTACCATCCTCTGAACTGTAACCCTCACCTAGAAAGAGAAATGTTTGATCAGAACGCTGAATTCGAAAACCATCGAAACCAGCAAGTGTCATATCGGCTCGAAGATTAGAACCACGCTTCCAAATGCGATAAGTATCTGACGGAGCGATTCGTCCAATAAAAGGAATAACGGAGCTCTCGAAATGAAAGGTTATCTCCATGTAAAAATCACGAATGCGGGCAGCAGAAGCAATAATTCGAGGAAGCCTGCGACACCATTTTGCCCAAGCCAGAGGTTGGTAATGTCTAGCAATTATCATTGCTATTGCTTCCTCTCTTGTACAGACTGCTTCCTGGAGAGCATTCCAACCATGCTCGTTCTGAAGGCTCCAATCAGCACCAGCTCCCATCAAAATCTCAGCTGAAATCTGATCTCGAAGTCGTACTGCAAGGTGAAGAGGGGTCTCCCGACCAGGAACATCGCGACAATCAATAGCAGAAGAGACAGCATCAGCTTGGAGCTCTGCTGCAACAGATTCCTCTTCAGTATTAACCTCACCAGCCTTGGCTAGCCGTGGCAGGGATGCAACAATGCGCTTGAGAGAAGCATAATCTCGACGAACAACTGCTAGATGAGCTGGACTATGGGAGTATTTCGAAAAATCTTCCATTGATGTTTGGCTCTTGTATATCTCTATCGTGGATTCCTAAATCACCACTACCCTCATTTTTGGGAGAAGCTCAAAAGTCAGATCTCGAGCTGAACATGAATTTTTCCTTCAGTTTCCAGCCCGAGATGCACAAGTAATATCTAGGGCTTAACTAAAAAACCAGCAGACATTAGGCATTTCCCAGCAAGAGGTTCTCTGAGAATCGCCCTTGTCAGTAGCTAGACAACCGAAAGAACCTCAAATCAGATTACTCACATAACTTGGTCGTCCTCAAATCTCGACCATTTTCAGCAGCTAACTGAACTGACAGACACCACACAGCAGCCTGATCTCAAACTCTGCTGCCTTCTGCCACACAGTGAAGCAATCAGAAACCCCAAATCTGCAAAAGAAACAATAAACAGAAAGAAAGCCCATTTATTATTTAGAGTAAACACAAAGCTCGAAAGCCCCAAAGAACGAAATCCCAAGCAAGAAACTCCCATTCATTTGATGAACAAGACAATACCCACTTCAATTCCATCGAGAAACAATTCATTTAAAGAAAAAACAAGAATAAAAAAACCCTCCAGCAACTAAAAACTCAACAATTGGCAGCAAGAGTAAGTTCGATTCAAAACCCCCCAACCAAAAAGCAAAAAAAACAAGAGAGAGAGAAGTTGGGGAATCTTGAATCGAGTTGCTGAGCAATGAATCAAAGAAAAAACTAAAAACCAAATTATCGGAGGAGAAAGGAGAAGAAAACAGACCGCAAGAAAATCGGGGAATTGGAGGGTGGGTAGTGGGTGGTGGGTGTGGTGTGAGGTTTGGTCAGTGTGATTGTGGGTTTATCTCTCTCCTCTCCATTGGGTTGAGCTCTGGAAGCTCATGGGTAAAGGAAACGAACCAGAGAGAGAGAGAGAAAGAGAGAATGAATCGAACGATTTGGATCTGAGAGAGAGAATCCAATGGTTCGGATCTTCTTCGCCATTTATGTTAACAATTACTGCTACGTTTTGGAGCGCAAAGCGATTCCTCCCCTAACTCAGATCTCTCTCTCTCACCCCTCTGCTTTTGGAGAGAGAGTTATACAATTGACCTTCATCTTCTCTATATATTACCAATTTGCCACTACTTCTTTCTAATTTTTCTGTCCATTTTACTTCAGGTTTACAAATCCGTAATAAAAATCGATTTAATCGTGACGTGATTCCATTGATAGATCAATCTTAACGAATTCATTGACAATTGTAATTGACGTTCTTTTGATCACATTTATATAGAATTACGAATTTGTCACATTTACTGCTAACCTTACAATTATTGTTACTATTTCAGTTACTTTTGACGTTAACGATAACTGTAACGATAATGATGAAGGTAGCAATTAATGTGACATGTTCATAATTTTTATACTGCTATAGTAACAATATTTATAACAGTAACGATAAAGGTAAAGGTAGAAGATATCACGTAATTTTCAAGCACATCGAGTACTCTCCATTCCACAATCAGATTGGGTGTTTTAACTACAAATTTGGGGCAAGCCCCACAGTTCATGGAACACATGTAAACAACAACAAATGTAATTGAATGAGGCCCACCTTTTAGATTATCATATTGATTTATTCCATTTCCCTTTGACTAACGTAGCTACGTCCGAATCATCAAATTTTGATATGATAATTAAGATTGTTGAGTTGAGTTATGAAGTTTGGAGTTAGTAAGTTTGTGCTTGCATGCATAGTTGTAAGATTTCCTTTTAAAAAAAAAATGTACAAAAGAGAGAAAGAAATAAAGAAAAATGAAGTTTTCGATAAATGTCAAAGCTCCAGTGGTAAATACTATTAAAATTGAGTTATTTAACAATCACTTATAAAGTCAATAGGCCAAACATCCACTTAACTATGTTCGAATTAGACATTTTGTTTTTCCTTTTTCAATTAATTTTGCAATATACTAATTTAATTCAACAATCTGAAAGTGATGATTTCAAACTTTTGTCCTTTTAATTAATGATATAGATCTTGCGTTAACTACATTCAGAAAGAGTTAGGTTCAAGTTGGTCATTTCATAATTTAAATGTTGAGAAACCATGTTTCCATAATTTTACTTTAAGTAATGATTGAACCATCACTAAATTTTAATATCCAAACTCTAAAAAAAAGTTTAAAATATATCATTTTAATTTTTGCAATTTGGATCTCATTTGATTATAGTCATTAAACGAATTTTAAAATTAGCCTTTACTACTAGTTTAGAAAGTTATTAGATAACAATAATAACAATAATTTTGATGCAAGAAATGATACAATGGACTGATGTTTTCAAGATTTGTAGAAAGTAGATTTTTCTTTGGAAAAAATGAACCCGACTAACCATAGACGCAAATTAGAGTTAGGTTGAATAAAATAAAAAGGATCAAAATAGTATTTTAACCATAGAAATAAAAACATAATTTAAGTATTTAGTTTAAAATTAGTGAGAATTTATTAATTTGTGAAGTTTAGTTGGGTGTTTAGCATTCTTAATTAAATTAAAAACAAATGTGGTGTAGAATTACGTACACAAGAATTTCTCATTACATTTTAACGACATTTTTTATGTTAATCGTAGCAGTTAAACGGTTAAATTAGACACTTTTTACTAACTACTTTTTTTTTTTTTGAATATTTTATCATAGTTTTTACTTGTCATTATTAATAAACATTTGATTTCCTTCTCAAAATCTTAAAATAAAAGAAAAAATTGAAACAATTTTTACGTATAGCAAAAAAAAAAAAAAAAAAAAAAACTTAATGAGCTCTCGAGAATTTGATAAATTTTGCTAGATTGGTAAATATTTCAATTTTTTTGTAATATTTGAAAATATCTATTTTAAGCTACTTTTCTAGTTTTTAAATATAGTAAAATAAACTAAAATATTTACAAATATAACAAATGTCGTTGTCTATTAACAATAGGCAGTGATAGACACCGATGTACTACCATCTATCATTAATAGACATTAATAGATGTGTATTAGTGTCTATCATTGTTGATTACTAAGACAATAAAATTTTACTATATTTGTAAACATTTTCAGTACTTTTATCATTTGAAAACTTAATTTAAAGTGATACGTAAACTAGTTTTTTTTAGCCTCATTTAAATCTACATTTGGTTTTTTAGAATATTCATATTTATTATTTTTTTAATCAACAATCATATTCATTTCAAGTAAAATATTGGTGTATCAACATTTATTTAACCTATGTTCTAGTGATATAACAGGCATATCATCAAGGATTAGTAGTTAACATTTATTTCAAGTTATACAACATTAGAATATTGGCATTTATTTAACAACATTTTTAATAGCAAATTAAATACATTATTAATACCAACAGAAGTTTAATTCAACCATGTTATAAGAACCAAAAAGTTCATGGTTCAAATTTCTCCACCCTAATTTGTACTTTAAAAAAGACATTATTAATATTTTTAGTATCCATTCAATGTGCACGGCTATGTCAATTCTTGAACATAAGGACGAGTAAAATCGAAATAATAAAGCAAAGTAGTGTCTATTAGTGATATCTATGATTGATAGAATCTAAAATTCTGTTACCTTTTGTAAATATTGTAATCAATTCGACCATTTATAATAATTATTCTACGAATATTAGAATTTATTTTTGAATTAGAGAATAGAAAAAGGAGGGTAAGAAGGGAAGCCTCAATTGATACTTAATTGTGGGGAAGGAATTAAATAGTGGAAGAGTAGATATTGATTAAGAAGAAGGTCATATGAATTTGAGGAAGATATTATTAAATTTTATATAGGTCAAAAGCTTACATTCCTACACTAACAATTTAATTTTGTAGGTTATATGTTTTGTCATAAATAAAATATATAGAGCCCACAAGTTTAGGTTATTATTATTATTATTATTATTATTTTATAGGATAGAAAATTGTATATATTTTAGGTTGGTTGAGGTGTTCATATTGGTCCTAAATTGGTTGATACTTCTATAACTTGATAAAATCTTGAAGCTATGTCACCAAATTGTGATAGAGTAGAGTTAGTTTTGAGTTGTTTAGCCAAAATGGGAAATATATAAACACAAATAGAAGTAACATAATAGGTAAAGGGCTAGGTGTGTGCCTATTTTTGTTTTTTGCTTCAAAATTTAATTTTTGTTACTCAAAATTATGATTCAATGAGTTTTGTTAAAGGAATGTAATTGGTTTCATAAAAATCTATAATATTGAAAAATAAGTAAAACTTTCAAAACCAAATATCTATTATTAACAATTTCTTTTTTTTTTTGAAACATTAAAATTTTTACACTTTGTTTAGCATAGTATGTTTTACGTTTTTCAAATTTATTGAGTTCCACGAATACGCACTTGACAGATGATCAGATCTTTGTTTCTTGAGAATTATTTTCAGATTCTGTAATTCAAATTAAAAAGTTTAAAAACAACATTTTTATATTTTCATTGTATTTAAACTTCGAGTTAAGAGTTTTAAAATGCATAACTATATTAAATAAAAATAAAACCATTTAAAAATACAATTTTGTCATGATATACAACCGGTTCTTTTTTTCTTTTCTTTTTTTTTTTTTAAAAGAAAACACGATATGTATCATGTAATGTATTAATGTTATAGTTTACAAAAGTATAGTGATATAGTTTTTTAAACATAAATCATATTCATGAACTAATTAATAATAATTTATTGACAACTAACTATTCGTAGTTTTATGATTAATAAATATATAATGTCAAATAACTTTCAAATTAAATCCTAATTCAACTAATAAATTAGTTAATATATGTGAAAAATGTTGAAACATTTTAGACAAGTTTTTTTTTTCTTTTTAAATTTTTTAAAGATATCTATGGGCTTTTTAGTAAATTTGAAAAAGGAATTTGGTGTAAAAAAATAAAAAATAAATAGAAAAAAGTAGTTAAATATATGTGGATGGTTAAGAATTTTTTGGGCATAAAGATGGAATAGGGATTGGAATAAACATTGATTTAGACCTTGTGCAAGCTACAAAATTAATGACTTGAGCCTTTTATATGTAATAGATATTTTCTAATATTTGCACATTTGTTTTTTAAATTTGATTAATTAAGATGTATATGGTCGATGAAAATGTCATAAGTTTAAATTCCTTAGTGTTACGTGTCGTTGACTCAAAATATTTCATCATATTTTCATGGCTACGTTACTACATTCCAAATATAATATTTCCTTCTTAATCTATATTGAAGCATTTTATTTTTTAAAATTATAATTGTAATCTTGATCCAACCCCACAATATTTCTTTAAAGAGTCCCAAACATACTATTATGTGTCTTATCAAAACTCTTTGTTTTGTAACTATGAATCATGATTAATTAAGAATAAGGCAACCCATTTTCCATTTTATCTTGGCGTAAGTAACTTCCATCTTGGTTACCTAATTATTCATTCTATAGGTTTGTGAAACAGGGATTACAAATATTCTTACAAGATAAGAAGATCAATCTCATTTGAATGTTCTTCAAGAAGCTCTCTTTGCTAAACTTGAAGAATCACAAACACTAAATTTGACTCATCATAATCTCCCAAAAACAACCTAAACGAAAGACTTAAATAGTGTTTCCCTAATTCATCATAAAAATGATAAAAAATGAAAAAATATTAAAATTACATAAAAAATATTAAAAAAAATTAACCTAATTAATAATTTGATGGTTGATGGATTCGTAATCGTACAAAGTGTCAGTTAAAAAGATTATTGCGACAAAGTGAAGGGTGATGGAGCAAAGTGTGGTAAGTAGTATAAAATAGATGGAGTCTTTAAGTATGGAATCTCCTAAGGGAGTAAATTAGAATAATAATTAAATTTAAGAAATTAGAATAATAATTAAATTAAGCACAATAAAGGTGATCTTCTCTTAAGTTTGTAACTGATGGAAACAAAGAAAATGTATTTGAAGTTTGTTGTGTCCTTCAAAATAGAGAAGATCAAAAAGGCAAAATACCGAAAATATCCTGAGCAACGCTTAGCAACATGAATTAAATTCAACACCTATTCAACTCTCTTTCACAATTATCTCTACAAGAGTACCAAATTTATACTCATTCAAATATATAATATAGTTTGAATTATAGATTATAATCTATAATTAACTATATTCTATAACGTATCAAAATACACTATACACTTATATTAATCATATTAATATAAAATTTCCTTAAATAATTTGAACAATTCAAATTGAATTCTTCATCATTACTATCCTTAGTGAGCTAACAACAAGACTTTATGAACCTACAAATTACAAGTTTCATTAACTACTAATCACTCCACTAAAGACTGATAGCTACAGTACTCTTTGCACTCTACATGTATTTTTGTGCCCATGGATATAACCAAACAACAGTAAGTTGACCCTTCAGAAATTGCTCATAAGTACAACTGGGTCAAATGACTGTTTTACCTCTATAGTTACATCTAGCTTATCTTAAGTACCATTGATTCCTCTAATGAACGAATAATTTCTAGTACAACTATAAATTAACACCTCTAGGGACAATGAGAGGTTGAAGCTTCATTGTTTAAGACCCAAAATCAATTGTTAATGGAACAATTCATCTACTTTCCGTAAGGTCGAGAAGGAGTGAATTCTTTCTTGTGTAGTCGTGTTCTCAGCTCCCTACTCGAACAAATACCCAAAATGTAGGTTGTTGACTCAGTTAACATGACCACCTCACCTATACAGATCAAAAAATTGTCCTCATAGACAAGAGTTCACAACTCACTCATGATTAAGGTCACGTTATCTACGACCATCCTAGTGAAATATTGGATTCTTCAAGTAACAGTGTTATAAAGAAAAACCAATTATTTCGTGGTACGGTTTTGTAAAAATTATCTGTAACACTTATAGTTACAACTCATGTAGCAATTACAAAGTGGGCCATATGTCATCACATGAATAATGTGGACCATATTGTTTGTAATACTTACAACTCAGGTAACAATTACAAAGTGAGCCATATTCGCAATGTTATCAGGATAAGACACCATACCTTATCAATTTACTGCAAACCTTTTAGGTTATAACTTGAACACGAACCAATTGTACGCCTACCACATTCTGTTCAAGTGACATTGTATAACTTTGGATCTTAGTTTATTAGATTGAGTTAATGCAGTCTAAGTGTCAAATAAAATACTTTTTATTTTATTAGATAAAGAATTTGTATTTATAAAGTACAAACTACGAGATATACGAGATTTAGAATACTAAATCCAACACCTAGATGATCAAGCAAGTTTAAGAATAGGCAATATAGTTAGTAAAGCAATATAGGAGAATAACAAATGTTAAACTGAAAAAACCAGAACAAGACACTCAACCTTATCCATATACTACAGACCTTTAAAGGTTATTGCTTGAAAATGATTCACATGTATGTAACTATATATCGTTAAAGATTACATATAACAACCTTGAACTTTTAACATTCTGTAAGGTATTTCTTACTATTTTACTGATAATAAAAGGAATTTAGCCAATGGCTATTACAAGAAACAGATGGAGAGAGCCTAACCCATCTTGTCTGCTACCTTACTCAATACTACCAAAAACTTACCCTAATCATCTCTTCTTATTCTATATATACTACCACTGCTCTCTCTTCCGTACTCATTAGTGGTCTCTCCCCCTTACAAATAACTAACTCTCAGTATGATTTCCCTCTTTGCCCTTCCTTACATACTGTTTCAATATCGGTGCCCTAACATCACCTCTGCCCTTCAGTTCAACCTTGTCCTCAAGGTTGAAAGCTGGAAATTGTTGTTGAAATTCTGATGCCACCATCCAAGTAGCTTCATGAGTGGGTAGATTCGCCTAGGAAATCAGCAGCTCTAATTCTTGAGTTTGGCAATCACGACAGACTCCCATGATTTCGTTTGGTTCAACTATCCATTCAAACTCATCCGTTAATTGCGGCGGTCCTCCTTAAATGGTTTGGGTTGCTTCTATGTATTTCTTCAGCTGTGATACATGGAACACCGGATGGATTGAGGCTTCCACTGGCAGTTGTAGTTTGTAGGCTACCTTCCCAATTTTTTCTGTTATTTTATAAGGGCCAAAGAACTTCGGGGATAGTTTTTCGTTTCTTTTCTTGGCTACGGACAATTGTCGATAAGGTCGGATTTTTAAGAAAACCCAATCACCCACCTGAAACTCCACTTCCCTTTGGTGTCGATCAGCGAATTTCTTCATTCTGTTTTCCGCGGCTGCCATATGGTCTTTCAGAGTTTGCAAAATGGTATCTCTATTGAACAATAGCTGATCCACTGCTACATTAGCTGTGCGTTGTGATCCGTATGATACCAGGGGGGTGGTGTTCTACCATAGAGTGCCTGGTAGGGTGTCATTTTGATCGATCCATGGTATGTGGTATTATACCAATATTCAGCCCAATGAAGCCAGTCCGCCCATTGCTTGGGTTTGTCACAGCAACAACAACGCAAATAAATCTCTAAACTCTGGTTGACTCGCTCTGTTTGGCCATCCGTTTGTGGGTGATATGCTGTGCTTCTTCTAAGATTTGTTCCCTGATATCGAAACAATTCAGTCCAAAAATGACTTAGAAAAATTTTGTCTCTATCCGTCACAATCGATTGTGGAAATCCGTGGAGTTTAACTATGTTTTTAATGAACTCTTCTACTACTATTGGTGCTGTGTAAGGGTGATGCAGTGGCAAGAAATGCCCATACTTGCTTAAGTGATCAACCACTACTAATATAGAGTTAAACTTACCAGATTTAGGGAGACCATCAATGAAGTCCATGGAGATATCTTTCCAAACTCCTGCTGGAATTGGTAATGGTTGTAACAATCCGGTTGGGCTTACTGCATCAGTTTTATTCTTTTGGCAGACCACACACTGTTCAACGTGCTTCTTAACATTGTTTTTCATCCCTTCCCAGTACAATTCCCCTTGCAGCCGTTTATATGTTCTTAGAAACCCAGAATGTCCCCCCATCACTGAGTCATGGTAGAGATGTAAGATGGCTGGAATTAATTTGGAATATTTAGACATCACTAACCTTCCTTTATACTGTAGTGTGTCTTGATGGATGGAGTATTTGGGAACTGAGTCGGGATCTTCGTGCAAGTTGTTCCAAATTGATAGTAGTTTCACATCTTTCAACATATCGGCCTTAATTACTTCAATATCTACTAAACTTGGCACGCTTAAATGAGCCAAATGAGTGATTTCTTGCACTATGGACAGGGCATCGGCCACTTTGTTTTCCAACCCGGGTCTATATTGGATCTCGAAGTCGTATCCCATTAGTTTGAAGACCCATTTTTGGTATTCAGGTTGGACCACTCTTTGTTCTGCTAAGAATTTCAGTGCGCTCTAGTCTGTTATGATAATGAAGCACTGGCCTAACAAGTATGACCTCCACCTCTGCACGACCATAACCACTGCCATCAGTTTTCTTTCATAAACTGATTTCTGCCTCGCTTGAACAGATAAAGTATGGCTAAAGAAAGCAATGGGTCTCTGCTGTTGCATCAACACCGCGCCTAGCCCATATCCTGATGCATCAGACTATATCACAAACGGTTGTTGGAAATCAGGAAGTACCAACACTGGCAGTGACACCATCGCCTTCTTCAGTTTCTCAAAAGCTGCTTGAGCATCCTCACCCCAATGGAATCCCCCTGTGCGTAATGACTGTGTAAGAGGGGTTGCAATGTTGCCATAATGAGCCACAAACCGTCGATAGTAACCCGTGAGGTCGAGGAATCTTCGTAATTCTTTCATATTTGTTGGAGAAGGGTATTTCAGCATCGCTCGCAGCTTTTCCGGATCAGCACTCACTCCCTCGGCCGAAATTATGTGCCCCAAATATTCAATGCAAGTCTGAGCGAATGTGCACTTCTTTCCATTCAGGCGCAGGGAGTTCTCTTGCAAAATTTGGAAAACCAAATGCAATTGTTGGACATGTTTTCTCATTTTGGTGCTGTATATTAGTATGTCATAAAAAAAGACAAGGATGAACTTACGTAGATATGGCTGGAAGATTTGGTTCATAAGCGCTTGGAAAGTCGACGGGGCGTTCATCAATCCAAATGGCATGACTAGGAATTCGTAATGCCCTTCATGTGTCCGGAATGCTGTCTTCTCTACATCTTATGCTTTCATGCGAATTTGGTGGTAGCCAGATTTCAGGTCCAATTTCGAATATATTTTTGATCCATGGAGTTCGTCCAACAATTCTTCCACCACTGGAATGGGAAAGAGATTTGGTACAGTGATGTTGTTAAGCGCTCGGTAATCCACACAAAATCTCCAACCGTCGTCCTTCTTCTTCACTAATAAGACTGGGCTCGAATATGGACTTGTGCTGGGTTGTATAATCCTTGCTTTCAGCATATCATCAATCATTTTTTCAATCTCATTTTTCTGATGATGAGCATATCGATACGGTCGTACATTAACCGCTGATGCCCCTTCTTTGATGTCGATTTGGTGATCCACCCCTCTCTCTGGTGGTAGTTCATCAATTTCTCGGAATAACTGAGAAAATTCCCCCAACAACGACTCAATCTCTTCGGATGGTGCGGATGTTGTTATATCGGGCTGCCATTCTTCAGATTCAATATAACCTTCCAGTGCTCGACATTCCACTAAGAACCCTTGATCCGATTCCTCCCACGCCTTCATCATTTTCTTTAACGTGATTTTGGTCTTTGTTAACGAAGGATCCCCTTTAATGGTTGTCTGATTTTTTCCTTTGCCGATGGTCATCGTAAGTGCTCTCCAGTCAACTTTGGTCACTCCCAGAGTCTTGAGCCATTGCATTCCTAACACCACTTCAACATCTCCCAGTTCTAACGGTAGAAAATTTTCCACTATTGTAATGTCTCCTATCGATAGTATTACTCCCCTGCATATCCCTTTCCCTCGAACCGCAGCACCGGTTCCCATGATCACACCAAAAGATGTCGTGTCAGTTAAGGGCAGTTTCAATTCATCGACTACCTTCTGTGCAATGAAGTTGTGGGTGGCTCCACAATCAATGAGTACGATGACTTCCTTTCCTTCGATAATTCCTTTCATCTTCAGTGTTCCTGGAGCTGAAAACCCCATGACTGAATTTAACGATAGCTCCACCACGTCAACGACTTCCGTTGCCTTCAATTCGACAGTCGTCTCTTCTCCCGACTCTACTTCATCAAAGATTTCTACCTCGTTTCCGTTTTCATCCACGACAAACATTCGCATACTCCTTAACTCCTTGGGCTTGCACTGGTGTCCCACGAAAAATTTTTCGTCACAACGGAAGCATAACCCCTTGCTCCTTTTAAGCTTGAAGTCTGCGTCGGACATTCGCCGTCCCTGATTTTCCTGCTGGTTTTGTGTCGCTGATGTGCCAGATAAGGTAATCGTCCGAATGTT
The DNA here is from genome assembly GCA_037974625.1 of Cucumis cinereus. Classification (NCBI taxonomy): domain Eukaryota; kingdom Viridiplantae; phylum Streptophyta; class Magnoliopsida; order Cucurbitales; family Cucurbitaceae; genus Cucumis; species Cucumis cinereus. The sequence goes on from JBBPDJ010000019.1 coordinate 8,993,288, forward strand.
AGGGTAATCCCATTTTTTGTTCTCCTCTATTTTGGTTAATGCTGTTGATTTAGGGTTTCCGTGTTGAGTTGGGCCTCCATTTGGTTTATTTTTCTTCTCTTCGCGGGCCTTTTCCCTATTTTCGATCTGTTGGGCCTTCTTCATTACTTCATCGAGTGACATTACTTCCCAGCATTCTAACTCGGCTTGAATCACATCTTCTAAATCGGTTACGAAGGTTTCCAGCAAAACCTCCTCTGTCAGGTGCGACACCGACGCCATCCATTTCTCAAACCGTCCGCAGTATTCCTCCACGGTGGTGTCCTGCCGTATTCTGAGAAATCTCCGACTAATGTACCCTCTCTAGAGGAACGAAGACGGTTCAATAAACGTATTTTCAGGTCGTACCAATCTTTGAAAGGCTCACGATCTTGTTTCCCCCGGTATCAATTCAATGCCATTCCTTCAAAGCGAATCACAGCGACTGTTAGTTTTTCAGTATCAGTAAGTCTATGAATTTGGAAATACCTCTCAGCCCGAAAGAGCCAGGAGTCGAGATCCTCTCCTCCGAAAACTGGAATCTCCACCTTCTTAAATTTACTCCGGTCAGACACTTCCTCCTCCGCTTTATGAGTAGTTGTTTCTATGGTTATTTCGGCCGGTAGTTCTTCCTTCTCCTTGCCCTTCTTGGAAGATGATCCGCTCACGACTTCGGACGACGCCGCTTGGTTACGTATCATTGAGATCTCGACCGACAAGGTTGAAACCGATTTCAGCAATGCCGCTATTCCTTCTTCGATTCCAGGTAACTTGTCAATGCTGCTCTTTAGATTAATGATCTCTTGCTCGGTCGCCTCAAGTTTTTCCTCAATCCTCTTTTGAGCCATCCTTCAATTTGCCCAAGATGACTGCTCTGATACCAAGATGTAAGGTATTCCTTACTATTTTACTGATAATAAAAGGAATTTAGCCAATGGCTATTACAAGAAACAGATGGAGAGAGCCTAACCCCTCTTGTCTGCTACCTTACTCAATACTACCAAAAACTTACCCTAATCATCTCTTCTTATTCTA
>JBBPDJ010000019.1:9015226-9042755 GCA_037974625.1 Cucumis cinereus
GAAATAATAATTGTTTATTAATAACGGTCAACGGTTTACATTTACTATCTACGAGTTTTAGGACATAAAACCCAATACTAACAACATCATCCTTTTGTGTTAAAGGCTTATTAGAGTGAAAGTTATCCCCACAAACCAACTAGATCCTTTCTGCATGCTTTGTCCTCACTCACATGCATCCTTGGAAAATTTCCAAGAGGCCACCCAACATAGAATAGTAATTGAAGTTCCTATGATTGAGCCACTGAAAAGAAAAATGCACCTTGTTGGTATAGGTAGTAACTTCAAATTCTTTTAAGACTTTTTTAACCTTACTTTCATGTCCTCAGGATCCTTCTCATTCAGATGTGATATCAGTTCATTCATGTCTCTCTCCTAAACTCTGGGCGTTACAACGATTTTTGTAGTAGTGTAACAAACCAAAATTTATTTATTATTGTTTTCAAGTGTCGATTGCATAGAGCTTTAAACAACAATTTCAACACAATTTGTGATACTCAAATTGGAGCTTAAAGGAATAACATATAGCCAAAATAAATTTAAGGAAAAAATATTCTAAGTTGTGATGTGACATATTTTTTCATTGAGGTGGACCAATTGAAAAATGTCATTTGAAGTAATAGATGAGTTACACATAATAGACTTTTGCTTTTTGCTAGATTTTAAAAGAAAATAACTTAAAATAATTCAATTGATCGAGACGCAAAATAATCTCTAATTTACTCAACAATTTCAACAAAATTTAACACAAAATAAGCTCCAAAGATTCTGTACCAAACGATTTTATATAAGGGTTAATTATAATGAGAAGCAATTAGCAAAGTTTATAGGCGATAGATTTTTATCACTGATAAACTCTTATGGTTCGACCAATATTCGCAATATAGTCTATCAATGATAAACTTCTATCATTGATAGACTCTGACAGATTTTGCTATACTTGAATTAAACACGTGCAAGAGAAAATGTTAAAGGTCATTTCAAATATAGCAGAATGAATTAAAACATTTACAAATATAACAAAATATTAGTGATAAATGATGATAAACACTGATAAATTATCATTATTTTGCAGCCTCAAAATACTATACCAATCCCAATAAAATGTCATCATTTGATTATTGCTATTAAGGAGACATGCTTTGTAATGCAACAAACTAAGCATTATTACTTTCACTAATCTTCACTTTATGTGTAAGAAAATGACAATAATTGTTTTTAGGCAAGTCCAATTAAGAGAGTAATTAAAACACTAAATGACAAAAAATCATTACACTTGATTTTCTATTTTGTCAATTTTTCTATTTTTGAAATTTTTTCTATTTTTGAAAATTTTTCTAACAATAATATATCTTAGGAGTGTAATATAAAAGTCTCTCAAGTTAAATAGATTTCTTCACCTACAAAATTCTTCTTACCCTATATATTTCATAAATGTCATATTTTGAATTATTTCATAAAAGCTTTTAGTTTTAATTTTAGAGTAATTTGACATTTTTAAAACTACTTAAATTTTTTGAAATATTAATTTTTTTCTTATTAACCTCCATTTCGAATTTTAACTTTGATTTTTGTAGGAATGATATTCAAATTAATTTTTTCTTAATTTTAGGAAATTACATTTTTTTTTCATATACCTAGCTGAAAATCGATCACCACATTGAGATCTCAAGTACATATCGAATATACTAAAATATGTATATAAAAAAACATTGCATATACCATAGTTTCATATTTTTGGTATGTTTAAAAATATTCTAGAAAATATATTGTCGGCATATAAGATTATTGTTCAAAGTGTCTTGACCATGTACTTATCAAATATACACTGATTTATTTCTAGAAATTTCAAATATATATCGAATATATTGTGCTATATATATCAAATATATATTGTTTTCTCCTTCAAAACTTTTGATCATTTTTACTTTTATTTACGAAGGTAACACTTTTTCATTTTTGGAGAAACTTTTCTAACATGAATAGGTTTTTGGAAAAAAAAATTAACCATTTTGAAAATTTCCTTGAGACACTAATATTAATTTTAAAGAGAAGTATGACAATGAAAGTATAACATCGACATGCCTATGGACCATTTTGGTAAAAGAAAATATTTGCTTGGGTATAAATTGCAAATAATTTGCACAAAATTTGATACTCATTGAAATAATGAACAAAAGCAAATTCATGTCTTGGAATGAAAGTAGGGCTTCTTGCATGTCAGACAAAATAAGTTTTAAAAATTAGGCTACAAACTTACTTACTTTTGCAAAAGTGGAAAAAAGTAAGCTCAACCCATGTGATACACTTGATACACCCAATACATTCGATACACCACCTATACATATTTGATACACTCGATACACTACTAATATACACGTGATACACTATTGATATTCATTTTGATATACTTGATATACCTATGATATACACTTGATACACTTAATACCCTTCTAATAGACATTTGGTACACTTGATGTACATTTGATGCACACTTGATGCACGTGATATACACTTAGTGCATGTTTGATACTCACTTGATACACTTGATACACTTGATACATACTTGATAAATAAAAGTTTTGGATTTATGATAAAAGATTTTTATTTTTTGTTGAAGGATTATGAAAAGAAATATATTTATTTATTGTAAAAGCAAAAACCACAAACACATTCTATTATAACCCAATGTAACATCCAAAAAATTTGAGATAATTTGAGTTTGATTATCATGAATTAGTTAGGTATAAGTTTGATTAAGGTTTTATTTGTTGGGACGTTGATTAATTTATCTTGGTAAAGAAATTAAATATATTTTTATTTAATTGTTTTGGTTAAGAATTAATGGTGGGGGAAAAGTTAGAGAGAGAAGATAAGATTTTGAGAAAAAGAAATAATAATAATAAAGTTGTTATTATTATTATTAATATCATTATTAATATGTTTCTTTTATTTTCTTTTTTTTCCTTTCTTTTCTCTCTCTTCCCTTCTTTTTCTTTCTCTTTCCCTTCTCTTTTCTTCCCTTCCTATCGCGCACGCCCCCTCCAACATCTCACCTCCTCCCCGCTGCACACACCCCCAGCCAAACAGATGCACTCAGCCAAATCCTCCTCCGACGAGCCCAGCCATCGCGACATCCGCCCGCCTAGTCGCTCGGTCAGTCACGCCCACTACGTCGTGCGCGTCGACGAGGCGTCCTCTCTGTGCAGCTCCAGATCTGCCCCCACGCCGTAAAAAATCATGCTGCTACCTTTTGTTCCTCGCACCGCGCAAGGTCTGCACCAGCCCGCGCCGACGTCGTCGTGTCTCCCCTTGCATCAGTCCGTGCCGCCACCTAGATCTGCGTTATATCTGACGTTGTGGTTTCTTGCATCGTCGCGAGCTGTAGAGTTTTTGCTACGTCGCTACACTGTCGTCGTGCATTTCCTCTACCATCAACCATCGTCGTGCTACCGACTCAACGTCTTCACAAAGTTACGAACCCGCGTTGCCGCTCCGAGCCCAAAGTCGCTACCTTCTCATATCCATTCGCTGCCGTTACATTTTTGTGGTGAGTTTAGTAAGTTATTTGGAGGATTTAATTTGAGTTTTTGAATACCCAATGAAGTTTTATTTGAGACTTATCTTGGATTAAATTGGGCATTTCTTTATTGATTGAAGGTTCAGTTTGGAGTGTTGTGGTGCATTTGACTCGAGGATTTTTCTCTAGGAGTCGACTTAGTCTTCGCTTTGAGTGGTGAGTTTGAAATTTGTTATTGAAGGGTTAGGATTAATAATTCTTTATGGAAAGAAATTATTAATTAAAGGTTTTGTGTGTTAGGGTCAATTGGAGGCTACTTCGATTAAGGGAATCTCTGAAATTTAAGGTAAGTGACTTACTACTGGTTCCTCGACAAGTAATAAAGATACTTATGAATTTATTTATGTGACATTTGAGTTGTTTGATGTGGTGATATGTTGTATTGACTGATTAGGTAACGGGTTTAAGTTATTTTAAATTAATAATTTTTATGGAAAATTATTAATTAAAATTAGATGTGTAAGGGATACTTCTACTGAATCCACGCCTTTCGCGAATAAGGTGTGGAAGATGGTTAGTTTGCCTACATTGTGGTGTTAACTTCGGGTTCTTGTATATGTTTTGTATGGATTATGCATGACCTGTCGTTCTATTGTTCTGTGTTATCTGCTGCATAAGAATTCAACTGTTGTTGTGATCAATATGTTTATTAAATTGGTATGTTGGATATGGTGTCTGTTAACTTTACCTAATGACTTTATGTACTTGGTGGTAGAACAGTGTGGCAAGCCTGTGTGGCGTATTGTTGCTAGGGTCGGCTAACAAGCCTGTGTGACGTATTGTTCTGACAATGTCAGATAGCAAGCCTGTGTGGCGTATTGCTCTGACAGGGCCAGTTAACAAGCCTGTGTGTCGTATTGTTCTGGCAGGGTCGGCTAACAAGCCTATGTGGCGTATTGTTCTGACATGACTGTTCCTACTAAACCAATTGACTGTGTATCGTAGAGTACAAGTTATTAGAGAGAGTTAATGGTCACCTAGTGGACTCGAGGATATGCTTATGTTGAACTGTCTATTTATGGTTTGCGTGGTAAGCGAGTTATTAAGTATCAATGCACAACTCGTATGTCAAGCTTTATGGTGTGGTACGTTGGCATGACATGTTTGTTTGGGTGATGAATTGCTTGATACTGAATTATATGGTGAGTTAACTAAGCGGTTTAGTTAACCGCTGGTGATGGTTATGGGTTGAGTTAACTAAATGGACTAACTCCCGAGTTAGCTGTTGGTGATAGGTTATCTATGTTGAGATGAACTGAGTGGCTATGTAATGATCTGTGAGGACAGATTGCTATGGAAAAATCAATGGGATTGTGTGGTGATATGTCTTTATGGTTTGTTATGGAAAAACCGTAAAGCAGGATAAAGATGTGAGGAGTTTGTGGTTCTCATTTCTGTATTAAACTCCATATGTGTGCTTATGAATGTTTTGGACTAAGATTGCATGTATTGGGACTATGGTAGCGGTTAACTTTATCTATTAGTCAAGTTGTACTCTGTATGTGTGTCGTAAAGTACAGTTTAATAGGAAGTTAACATTAACCTAGTGGGCTCAGTAGTGGGTTCCTTACGGGGTATTTTTATACTCACCCTTTTCATGTTTATTTTTCATGTAAGTATGGAGAAACCGGCGATGGACAGGAAGGACCAGTGACCATGTATTTGGAGACTTTATTGACAAATGCTTCTGCTGCAGTCTTTGTGTTGTTGTTGTTATTATTGGCAAATGCTTCCGCTATGATTTGTAAAGGTTATGAGTTTTTGCTTAAGTAATGACCTCGGGTTAAGGTTAAAAACTCGGGACGTTACACCCTAACACTACAAGAAAAAGCACCTACAATGAGACTTTTGAACAGTGAAAATGAGACGGGGGAAGAAAAAAAGTATCGTCTTTTTCCAAAACCACATTTTTGGCGGAAAATGACGGAAATTTTTGGATTTCTGAAAATTCATAACACTTTTTTCGTGTCACGAAAAGATGACGTAAAAAACGCGTCGTTTTTTTCCATTAATTTTATTACCTTTTGCCTTAACATTAAAAAAAAAAACTTACGCCCAATTCTTTTCTCACCTTCTATCCGAAACTCTTTCCTTCTTTCGCCCAACTCCTCAGTCTTCTCTGTCTTCACCATCCGGCATGCTCACGACGTTGGAGTTCAACGCACTCTGGCACGATGCTTCAACGGTTATCGTCGCTTCAACGCTTCAGTTCGTCTGTCTTTGTCAACGTCAAGAATCACGCAAAAGCTCTGTTGTCGAGCAATATTAAAGGCCTCAATCAATCCCCCCACTGTGGGTTTCTTCGCTTTCTTCGTAGTGTCGACACTCAATTGATCTTGTCAAACTAGGTAGGTAAATCTATTAAACATTTATGTCCGAAAAACATGTCAAAAGTGTGCCTCATCACATAGCTTACAATGTGTTTGATGAAATGCCTCAATAAAACATTTGGTTGCTTTTTCTTTGATTTTTGTTTGTTCCAATAGAAAATCGAACCTCAAACTATTTTCCATAATTTTTTGTTCATAAACCATGGATTTGAAATATATGATGTTTATGGAATATGATTGCACACTGTAAAACATTGACAATTTTGTTCTAATTTGTGCCCTATATAATACTAGTTTCGATTTTCTGAACTGTATTAACGTTTTGAGAATAGGCACCCTTGGTTCTTTTCTTGGTTATGTTGAGTCATTTACAATTGAAATTTATTCTCTTCCTTTAAATTGAAGAGAATAAATTTAAAAATCCAACCTTTCTTGGTTCCTATAGTGGTATGTACCTTACAATGTGTGTGATGAAATGCCTCAATGAAGCATTTGGTTGATTTTTCTTTGATTTTTGTTTGTTCGAATTAGAAAATCGAGGTCAATAGAGATTCCATGGCTGTGGGATGAAACTTTGAGAAAAAGAGAAGGAGCAATGAATGGTGGGATTTTTAACTTTGATGATGTAGAGAAAAATATGTCTCAAAGCATTTTCTAGTGTTTAGTTGTTATGTTTAATTATATGTGTTTAGTATTAGGTTTTATTACTTTGACAAATGTTGTGTTTATTTGATAAGTTTATTTTGGTAATTAAAAATTGACTTAAGCAATTTTAGTTCTCTTAATCTTTTCTCTTAGTTTTGATATGCTTACAAACTTGAGTTGATAAGTTTGTTTATGGCTTATACTAAGTTGTATTGTAATTGCATGATAGTCATAGCATAAATGAACTATATATATATATATATATATATATAAACTTGAAACTTTAGTTTGTTGTAAAGTGTTGAATTAAGTTGCATTAGTCTTTTATCTTTGCTTTGATAAGGTTTATAAATTTAGGTTGATAAGTTATTTATAGCTTGTTTATTCGTATTGAACACATTTTGCTTCTTTTGATTAGTGTTATTAATGTACCGAAACTTCAATTGTTTGTTGCGTAATGGAGTAGTTCAACTCTTATTAAACTTTATTTGGATACATAACTTTTTTATGCTAGATTTTTATTTTGTTCCATAGGTTTTGTTTGTTAGGCTCAAGTTTGATGTGTAATGTTAAATTTTGATTTCCATGAAGTTAGAAAGAAAATAAGAAGATTGCATTAAATAGTTAGATAAGGTTTCTAGCATATATTTGTTGTTATGCAAAGTACTATTTATATTGTTGGAAAAGGTCTATAAAAATCCCTTCATGCTTCCAATACCTTTTGTAGGAATTTTTGTTATGCAAACTTTTTTATGAATTATTTATCTGACTGGGTACCTAAGTAAAATTGAAGAAGTTTGTGAGTTTTCTTTTTAGTTTGTTTTGAGATTTAAATTGTCACTTTGGATTACATGTTTTACACTAGTAATTGAAGTAAAATTAGATTTCTCTCTTTTTTGGCTAGGGGTAGAAGAACCACAAGGTATGTTCTCTTACATCATGTGTTCTTCGAGATGTAGAATGGAGTACTTTTATTATTTTTTGTTAACTTTTGAAAATTTATTAACTCACATTTTACTTAGGAATTTTTTAAAGAAAGACTTTTATGTTCTGATGGCATCGGTTTAATGGTGGCTAATAGGTATGTGTTACACTTTTCATATTATTCTACTTTAGAAATGATTGAAAAGTGTGTATTTTGCAAATTGTGCAGAAGGGGTAGTTCAAATGATGACAATATTGTGATTCGGAATAAGGTAGTCCATAATATAGTTAGTGTCACGCACATACAACTTCAGGTAATTTTACAATTTTGTAAAGTTTTCTTCATTATCTTCACTTCATGTTGTTCTACCAAGAAGTAGTTTACTACTTATTAGTAACTATCGCTTTATATAGGTGATATATGATTGATATATGATAATTAAAATTTCTTGGTTGTAGATGATATATGATGCAAGACAAATTATAGTTTATTTCACTAAATACTTTCTTTTAATATTTTCTTAATGAGAAATAATTTAGGTTGGACAATTTCGGATGCATATATCAGGAGTGGACTAGAGCAAACATTTCTTTTTGGTAGGAGTTATTTCTTAGCAGCCAAGGAAGCTGACTTTCTTGGACTACTTCAAGCAACAATATTGTTGGATCGAGGTCACATCTGGTTCTTGTAAATTCTTTGTTATTCTTGAAACTTTTGGATTATATAGGTCACATCTGGTTCTTATAACCATGTTTCTTTTGGATCATTTGAGAATGTATGTAGATATATATTAGCTAAAGTGTGCATGCACAGATTGAAATAGATGACTTAAAGAAAGTGTGTTAAGAGAAGTTGGTAAGTGAAAATATGTTTAAAGAGTGAATAAACTAAAACTATTAGTGACTGAATTAGCTATTTGAAGCTTTTGATAGTTTATTGTTAACACGACTGGATTCAAGGACTAGGTTTAAAAACCCATGGCCGAATGTTGATGCTCATAGTGGAGTGTTGGTGAACTACTATGGCTTGACTGAAGCAATGTAGATTACGGTTCCTCGTTGAACTTTCTAAGTTTCAATGAATCTGTTACTAAAACTTTCATTTTAATGTGTGCAGGTATTTCACTGTTCTCTTTGGTGTTTCAAGGAGTCTTGATACTTTCTCTCAGGTTTGTTTTCTTTAACATTCATTTTCAACTTTACCAAATTCTTTGAGATTTACTTTGTTCTATATGTGAATTGCTATGACTATCCGCAGTTATGGTAGTCATAGATTTGTTTGGAATATGATATAACTTTATATATAAAGTGCCAAATTGGACTAGAATATACGAACATAGTTTTTACCTTTTAAAATTTTTTAGAAGTTGATAAGAAAGAAGGTAGATTCTTAAGTAATCGAAGCCAAGTTGTAGACTTCAAATTTGTGGAATATTTGTTCAAGTGCTTCATGTTCCAAATGTTTGAAGATTCTCAAGTCACAAATTTTTTGTTCCAAGTAATTATATCGAGAAATGTGAAGTTTATGAGGAAGAATGTATATTCTTGAGCAATTGAAGCCAACAAGGTGAAGGTTTTAAGGTTGTGGAATATTTATCATTGTTCGTGTGTTAGTTAGTTATGCTCAATTTTATATATCTTCATTATATTGATACATCTAAAACTAAATTTATATGTGCTTGTGCCTCCTTCGGTAAAATTATAGATTCGTCATTGAATTAGAATTAGAAGTTTCAATAATACATTGTCACACTTCTCCTCTACTTTAAATTGCTCTTCTTCTCTCTTTCATTGCATCTTGAGATTATTGCTCATTCATCGTGGCTTTGTGGAGCTATGTTGAAGCAGATCAAGAATTTAGTATATTGTTCATTGAGGTCATGGCTAGGTTGGTATACAATATATGCTAGGTCCTTGCACTTCATCCCATGCATTTCATTTCTTTTCTTTTCTTTTTTTTTTACATGGTAAAAAAAATCACTACATGAAATTCAACTTTTAGTGGCGCATCGAAAGTAATAACATTTTGGGATTGTTTGGATAAGTTTAGAAAGTATTTGTCCCGTTTTGAATCATTTTGAACTAGATTACCTTGTTTTTGAATTGTTCCTAACACTTGAGAATTGTTGATTGTAGGTTCAAACTAGGTTCAAACAAATAAGACTATTGTCCCTAATTTCAAAGTGAGAGTATTGTTACTATACGACATTAACTAAACTCAAAACTGTCGTTATATTGTAGGACTTGGTTTGAAAGATGCTTTTGTTTGTACAGCTATATAGGTGTATTTGAGACAAATAGGTATGTATTTGACTTGGTTATATCGTAAATGGCAGTTTATAGCCATGAGCAGAGGGTAGAAGAATGTCAAATTATTGTCAGTTTCTATCTAGGTCATAAGGAATGTCTCTAATTTTGCTATAAATTATTGTTAGTTTCTATATAGGCTGTAAAGAATACTACTAAATATTTGTTGTTTTTACCTTTTATAGTTTGAACAAGAGAGAGGTCATATTGATTTCATTGTTGAATGCTACATTCACTTCATATGAAGTATCCTTTGTTTATAGGAAAATTTATAGCATATTATAGCAATTCTACCCCAGGATTGGTCATATGAACTAAAGTTATTCTGTTGCAACTTGCAGGCAAGAGCTATGTTGGGGGATGCTTTTCTTCACCAGTTTTCTCATGCATTTGGTATGATACATATTGGATAACATTTCAATACTTGAAAATGGTTACCTAATAACATACTTTGATTCATGCTACTTTTTTTCGTACTATTCATTCGAAGGTCAATACGGACAGAAATCTATTCATTAGTTAATGTATTTATACACTACAGCCTTTGTTTTGCCTATTGTTAGGATTTTCTAAGTTTCAAGTTGAACGATCGTACCCATCCCCCTCCACATCATTATGTTTCTACAAATACTTGTGTTCCCCTTATTGTGCATATTTTTCATAAATGATGTTCTACTATGAAATAAAAAGATTGTTTGCTGCCCCCTCCTTTTTGGAGAGGAAAAGTTTTTTTGTCATTAAAAATCTCAGGAAGAGATTGTTTTTTTTCCCCCCCCCCCCCCCCATTTGCATATAGGTCAATTTGTTTAGGTTACAAACGTGCTAGAATACAACTTTCATGAAGATATTGTTTGCGACCCTTTCCCCTTTTGTATATAGGTTAATTTGTTTAGGTAACGAACGTGTTAGAATACTGATTTCATGAAGATATTGTTTGTTGCCCCCCTCCCTTGTTTCATATGAACATTTCTTTGTCAGTAGGAATGTCATGAAGATATTGTTGTCTTCGTCTTCCCCCCCCCCCCTTTGCATATAGGACAATTGGTTTAGGTTATGAACGTGTTAGAATACTGATATCATGAAGATATTGTTTGTTGCCCCCATCCCTAGTTCCATATGAATATTTCTTTTGTCATTACAAATGTCATGAAGATATTGTTTGTTGCCCCCTCCTTTGCATATAGGTCAATTTGTTTAGGTTACGAACGTGTTAGAATATTGATTTCATGAAGATATTGTTTGCTGCCTCCACCCCCCCCTTTGCATATAGGTCAATTAGTTTAGCTTACAAACGTGTTAGAATACTAGTTTCATGAAGATAATGTTTGTTGTCGGCTTCCCCCCTCCCCCCTTTTGTATATAGGTCAATTGGTTTAGGCTATATAAAAGAGTATGAAAGCTTGCTTTCCCCATGTTGTGCATAATGACAAGGTGGATTGTTTTTTATCACATGTATGTGGTATGAAAAAAAGTAGTTGTTGGCATGCGTATGGTGGATAATCACGTGCGATTGACTTACAAAAGTACAATGTGTGTGATTTGACCTCGACTTGGTACATGTATGACCTCTAAATAACTTGTTACATGAACATCTGCCTTAAGTTTGTTACAAACTCAAAGGTTTTAAGATTTTCATACTTACGTGTTAATTTACGACGCATTTGGTTGATACTTAAAAGTTTTGGGAGTTGATTTGTAAACTTTCTTCATGTCATCCAAATTTGTGATTAATGTTTAATTTATATCAATATTTCAGGTATTCGACGAAAGCCTAGAGCGTAGAAGCATGACACGATAGACAAGTTGAAGTTCTCATTTGTTAAGTTGTAGTTTGTTACGCGTAGAAGCATGACACGACGAAAGGTTGTAGTTTGTTAAGTTAAGTTGAAATTCTCATTTGTCTCATTTGTTTAATTTGTTTCATTGTATAAGGACAGATATTTACTTTCAAATGTAAATTGACGCTTCATTATGAATATATGAAACATTTTGGATTTTATGATTACTTTGCTCGCACTATTTCTTTAATAATGACTCAATTGTAATTTCTCGACAGGAAACAGAAAACGTCAAATATAGTCAATACATGACACTGAAATTCGTGTTGCTATAGTAAATTTAATGACACAAAATATGTGTCGTCCCAAATCAATTTGTAACAAAAAAAATGTTATCATTGAACATATATTGACAGAAATTTAAAGTCACTGAAAATTAAACCGTGACGCAAATAAAGTGTCGTGAATATCACATAATTGACAGAAAATATTCAATTTCAATATCAATTATGATACTTATTTATGTCAATGACGACGTAACAATGACACGTTTAAAATGACAAAAAAGAGTAAATAATGACACAAACAAAATGTTACGACAGGACAAACAACGACGTTTTTCTTGCGGTGTCATTAAAGGTGCTATGTTGACAGTGGATACAAGGACGCAAAATATGTGTTACGAATTCTGTTCGTGACACATACTTTGCGTCATTATATGGCAGTTTTCTTGTAGTGTAAATACAAACTATTATAACCCAACTATAATAACCTATGACTATAATAATTCACTTATTTTCCCAAACGCCTCCTAAAAAGAATTCCATGGTTTTTTGGCCCTAAATTTTATAAAGATCAATTTATTTACAAAAATGTCATATTGCTTTACTTATCCAAAAGTCATTAACCATATCTACTTAATTGCCAATAAATTAAAAATCTATAATATTTTGTCATTTTCAACATTTATGTATATAAATATGTATATCAAGTGTATCAAGTGTATATCAGGTGTATCAAGTGTATATTGGGTGTATCAGGTGTATAACTTGGGTTGAACTTGTTTTTTACCATGTCTGCAACATGAAAAGAGTGTATGACAAGGTTGTAAATCCTTGAACTCAAATTGTCACCCACTACAATTTTCCATGAAAATAACTATGCATAACTAAGAAAAAAGATAAAATGAAAAAATCTTTTTACGATGGAGTCGGCCTTAACCTTGACTAGTTTGACCTTTGTCTCAGCCTCAGCTAGGTCAGCTATGGCCTCGATTGATCGGCCTTAGCTATCTGATTTCTCGTGTTGATTTTTGTTCACCTCTGTCCTGATTTTTCTTGTACTTCTCATCTTTTTCTTCAAACTCACTCAAGTACCCATTTCAATTAATGAAGTGCCCATGATCTTTGTGATAAAGACAGTAACTATCTTGGTTCGTCTATGTTGGGATTCATGCCATAAAATCTCGTAATTAATTAGTTGGTTAATTTAATTATTAAATATGCAATATTAAATTATTCATTAACAGTAAAAATTTGAGGTTATTTATTAGATGTAATCTTGAATAGTATGTAGTTAACATACAGGTGGATCATGTTCAAGTAAAAACCTAAATGTCTATAGTATATGAACAAGATTGGGTGTCTTATCCTGATAACATTATGGATACGACCTAGTTTGTAATACTTACAACTTGTTTGATCCAAACCATTCATATGGAAATATGTGACCGATGGAGTATAATATACAAAGATTTTGTATAAGATCGAACTGCAAAATAATTAATCTCTCTTTGTAAAATAAATTAATTTATGAGATTAATATTTCATAAAATGATCATGTGTGACTCGATCTTAATCCTGAGTGAGTTATAAACTCTGGTCAATGTGATTTTGTCTTTTGATTTTCATGGGTGAGACTTGCTCAAGTCGACGACCCAATAAACCTATCATTTTAGGACTTGACTAAATAGGTACTTGGAACATTACTTAAGATGGAATTCATTCCTTCCCTCATAGAGTAAGTAGATAAATAGTTGTCTTAATTGTTGACTCCAGAACTTGAACAATGGACCTTCACTCTCTCACTAGCCTGAGATTGGCTTAGTTTATGGTTTGACCATACATAAATTATTCATTAGAGGATCAGTTGTACCCAAGAAAAGAAGGTAATTATTGAAAACGAACATTTGATCCAGCTACATTTACAAGCAACTCGTGAAGGATTGACTTGCATATATTTATTATATTCATAGGACAATTTATTTTACAGTGCATAAGAGTTCATTTATAAGTCTATAGTGATTTGTCATCTAATTAATGAATGAAGATTAATCTATAGGTCCATAAGGTCTTCTTGCATCTCACCTCAGACCAACAAAGATGAAAATAAGTTGAGAGTAAATTCGAAACGTTCAAATTTTTTAGATACAATTCAAACATGTTTTATAATAAAATTTATTTGAATGTGATTTGAATTATAATTGTATAATATAGAGAACTAATCTATTTGTATGAATTCAAATAAATAAAATATTTAATTGGAATAAAATTCATATCAATGAGATAATGAGATAATTAATAAATATTTAACCATGATTTAAATATTTAAATCGTTTTATAACTATGAGATATTAAAATAGATAATTATAATTATCTTTCAGTATAAGATATCGATATATAATTATAATCAAATAAAGAGTTATCTTAATAGGATTAGGTGTACCTCAGTAGAGTCTCATAGAAAGGGCCTTAAGGAATCTACGCAGCGATAACACAAAAATACAATCTCTACAACTATTCTACATAAATTTTCTCCAGAAGAAAAAAAAAAAATCTCTCCATTTTAGAGAACACTCTCTAAAATTCTCCTTTCCTACTCCCTCACAACTTTCAATAGAGATTCTCACAAATTGGATATTTGTCAGAGTCATAGAAAGAATGATCTTGGGAAAAAGAAAGACTTCAAAGATGAGATAATCAGTTTGAGAGAAGTTTTTGTCGCAATTACCTATTAGAAAAGGTGGTACTTAACCATCTTATATTTTATGTATTTTTAATTTTTTCAAGAAATCAAAGAATGTTATTCCATTGCTTTTGTTGCAGGATCAAACCATTCAATTCTCATCTTTCCTAGATGCTTGAGCATATTTGTATGTTGTATTTTCCTGAGAATCTTGTCAAGTAAGATTATTGTAGGGGTTTATTTTTCAAACTTACTTGTTGGACGGCATCGAAATGACCTTAGTCAAGGCTGAGGCAAACCTCAATCTCCTAGCCTCTTTTTTTTTTTTTTATCATTTTTGTGATGTGCTCGTCAATGTAGTCTCAATATGGAAGTGACCTACTTAGGTTCCCTTTTTTATGTCCATTTTTTTATTTGATCAATTCTTCGACACTTTGTACTTTTGGGGTTTGGTTATAAATTCTCAACATAAGTGTTGGATTCTCTCTTACCAATTGATTGGAGGAGCCTCTCATCTCATAATCCATATGTTATGGCAATCAATGTGTAACATCCTGGATTTTCAACCTTGACCCGAGGTCGTTACTTAAATAAGAAATCATAATCTTAACAAAAATACAGCGCAAGCATTTTTCACAAGTAACAACATCAACACAGCGGAAGCCTTTGTCAATAAAATCCCCAAACACATGGTCACTGGTCCTTTCTGTCTGTCGCCGGTTTCCTCATACTTACCTGAAAAATAAATATGAAAAGGGTGAGTATAAAAATACCCAGTAAGTAACCCACTACTGGGCCCACTAGGCTAACTGTTAACTTCTTACTAAACTGTACTCTGCAATCTTAGTCCCAAAGGCAGCTAACGTCCCACCTACCGAGTACAACATGGCTAATAGATAAAGTTAACAGCTACCATAGTCCCAAAACATGCAATCTTAGTCCAAAACATTCATAAGCACACATATGAAGTTTAGTTCAGAAAAGAGAACCACAAACACCTCACACATTTATCATGTTTTACTGTTAATCCATAGCAAACCACAAAGACATATCACCACACAACCCCATTGGTTTGTCCATAGCAATCTGTCCTAACAGATCATCACATAGTCATTCAGTTCATCTCAACATAGATAACCCATCACCAAAATAACTAACTCGGAAGTTAGTTCATTCAGTTAACTCAACCCATAACCATCACCAGCAGTTAACTAAATCGTTTAGTTAACTCACCATATAATTCAGTATCAAGAACTTCATCACCTAACCAACATGTCATGTAAGCGTTCCACACCTATAAGCTTGACATACGAATTATCCATTGATACTTAATAACCCGCTTATCATCCAGTTGTCGGGTCCACTAGGTGACCATTAATTTCCCCTAATGACTTGTACTTTACCACACACAGTCAGGTGGTTGAGTAAGGACAGACGTGTCGGAACAAATCGTCACACAGGCTTGTTAACCGACTCTGTTAGAGCAAATCGCCACATAGGCTTGCTATCAGAACGGATATGTCGGAACAATTCGCCACACAAGCTTGTTAACTTGTCTTGTCAGAGCAAATCGCCACACAGGCTTGATATCTGACTCATTGTTCTACCACCGAGCACAAAAATCTTTTATTATTATTATTATTATTATCTTTTCCAAAATTCCACCAAATCAAATATTTTTTTCAAATTAAATAAATATTTTCCTTTTCCTTTTCCTATTCTAAATCGATCAAATCTTCATCCCTCCTCTCTCAATTATCTTTTAACCAAAAATAATTAAATATATATACTTATATATATATATATATTTAATTTCTTAGCCAAAATAATTAACATCCCAAAGTAAATTAGATCCCAAAATAAATCCAACTTATTATTTTAAGATAATTAACCTAAAATTATCTCAAATTTTTGGGATGTTACAATCTTTCCTCCTTAAGAAACTTTTGTCCTCGAAAGTTCTAATCTTCGAACAACTTTGGATAACGCACCCTCATGTCATCATCTTGTTCCTACATAGCCTCTTTGACAAATGCTTCCGCTGTATTTTTGTTAAGATTATGACTTCTTATTTAAGTAACAACCTCGAGTAAAGGTTGAAAATCCTGGGCGTTACAAAATGTTGCCTATTAGTGTATCCTTTGACTTGTAGTGCTTCACGTTTGAAGTGCGTGGCATACTTAAATTTTCATCTAATCCACGTTTTACTTTTAACAAGTTCATCTTTAGCTTTCCTTCGTCTTTCCTACCTAAGAATTGATGATAAATGCCCGAGCTAGTTCTTTGAAGGAACATATTTCCTCTTCAATTTTCTAAATCATTCCCCAGCTAATCCTATCAACGTAGAGGAGAATGCTCGACATCCAGTTGCATCAAATACTCCATGGAGTTCCATCTAAGGCATGTATATGTCATGATGCTCTATCAAATCCTTGTCATCATAGTATTTAATGGTTGGAATTGTGTACTTTTGGATAACCTCTATAACAATAAATGCTCTAGTCTCTTCCGTTTGCTCAAATTGCTTGATATATGTAAAAACAAAAAACCAAACAAAAATATATTCTCATAATATTCACCAAATCTACAAAATTAATAATAATAATAATAAAAACTTTCAAAATAGTAAATTTTGTGTGCTATCAATTATAGAGAGACGAAAGGGGAGATTATGGAATCCTTTTGAAATTACACATGAACAAAATGAAAAGGACCACAGCTTTCTTAACATTGGACATGTAAGTAAGGTTATGATTGTAATTGAGCTCCAAATATCAAACAAAAATGTGAAACTATATAAAATAAAATATGAGTTCCTAACTATGACTATTTGTGCTATTAACAACTCTTCACATTATTAAACCACATGGGATAAAGCTATCTCTTCACTTGCTTTGTGAGATAATGAGTTTTTTCCTCATCTCAAACAACAAACCCATCATCCTTCCCCCCACTCCCTTTGCTTTTCTTATTATTCACTTATAATAATAAAAAGGTTAAGTCAATCAAACCATGTTTTATTTACAACTATATTATTCATAACCCATGCTTATAACATAAATATTGGGTGATTTTATGTGACATGATAAATAGACTATAGGTTTATGAAATCTTCTTTTTATATCTCTAATCCGTCGCTGCTAAGTATGATGAAAGTTGTAATTACATCTTCAAACTTTCAAGTGTAAGAACTTAACCCTCGAACTTATATTAATGTTAAAATTAAACCCTCAAACTTATACTAGTTGTAGATATTAGATTTCCATGTAATCAAAAATTAACCCTCAAATTTATACAATTGTTACAATTTCTACGGTTATCTAAGTTTGTGGGTGACCCATCATATCTATATGCTTCATTATTTATAGTCTAAAGAACAAATTAAAACATTACCATGGTTTTTGTTAGTGCCATTTCCATGAAATAAATCTTACTAAAGTTGTACCATTAACTGACCATTCTTGTAGTAATGTTTGCATGAGAAGAGAACAGAAAAAATACGAATGCAACTATTATTTATATTAGGTCCATTCTTACTTGCTCCAAATTTTCTGTTGTTGCTTTAGGAAAGGAGAACCAAACAGGTAACTCAACAAAACCCTCACCTACTTCTTCGGAGAAAGAAGAAAAGAGATTCCCAAACAAATTTCCAAAATTACCATATGACAATGTTGCATGGGCCAGACGAGAGGTTGTCCCATTCGCCAAACTAGGATACCAAGAAAAAGAAACAACTCGAGCCACTTCAGCCATGGAGGCAAGTCTCCTCCACCAAACCTGCCTCCACCAAACCACCCATCCATCTTAGACAAATCGGAGCCCTCCTGATTAAGGGCATAAACAAGGTCTGCACAATTCCACAAGCATAGGTAGGGACGAACAACCACAGAACCAAAGTAGAAGATCAGACAGGCCCTTGATCACTGTCATGGCCTCCAAATTTTTAATAGCCCAACTGCAAACCACCCTTCTCACAACCAATACAAACAAGAGATTTAGTGTTCGATCTTATTGATCCCCCCAACCCCTCCCAATCATACCAAGACTCATCGACATTCAATTTCAAGAGATCATTATTGGGAGGCAATCATGAAGCCCAACTTGAGTAGCTCTCCATTCTAATCTAGGGAGACAATCATTGTAGCTACCTATTTTTGCTCGACCTAATTTTATTATTTTAAGGTTAATTTTCAAAAATAAAACAAAGTTATAATAAAAGTTTAAATAAAATTTTTATTAATCAACATTTAAATGTATGTTTTTTAAAATTTAAAAAGGGTGAAATAAAATGTTTGATAGAGAGAAAATAAATTTTGAATGGTGAGATTTTTATTTATGAGAAAATCATATTTAATCAATTTTGTTAAAATCAATCACATATCATCTAAAAACCCTAGCCTCAGCAAAAAGAGGTTTGTTATTTATTTATTTATTTTCTCTTTCTATTCTCTTCTCGAAATTAACCTAATCTCATAATAAAAATCTAAACTTAGTTAGAGGTTGTATTTGGTAGAGATTTACCAGCAAGGATTCTCAACTTTTAACATTCTTTTTCTCTCTTCGTGAAAACATAGAGAAAAAGAAAGGGTATAAAGAAAAACTTTTATTTTTTTTCTTTGTATTCTTATTTACTTTCTTTTTTTTCTTTCTTTCTTTTTTTTTTTGTTAGTAAAATGTAATCTTCTATACATTCACATAGGTATTTGTTTCAGATTTACTGTTACTATTTATGGTTGTTTATCTTCCTTCCCTCTCCATTTCGTTTCTTTAATCTCGTTCTATTTAAACTCAAAAAAATGTTTTGAGAAATAAAATGTTTTTTCAAAGGTAAAATATATGTAAAAAATTGGTTATTTTAAATTAAAAAAAGATGTCTTTTTAATTATTATTGTTGTTGTTTGAAAATGAATAAAAAAATTGTTGTTGTTCTTCTTCCAGATATTGGAGTGATGAGAAGTGAAATAAGACATTTTTTAAAAATATTTTTTCAAATGAATTTTATTTAAATATGATTTCAATGTAAGATATAAAATTTGGTCATCGTTTTCTAACACATTTCTAATACACAAATGAATCTCACAGACCTTTTCTTATCGATTTTATTTTTAAAAAAAAATTACTTTATTTCGGTGTCCAATCACACCGCAAAAAAGATTGGTGGAGATTCATTTTTTATTTTAGTTTAAAATCAACTCTTTTTGAAGATGTCAGCTTCTCTGCGCCGTCTCGAGCACATGGCAACACCCACAACGATAGCTCTCAACTCCTCAACGTGTAGCCAAATTTTGTGTATAAGAAGGCCAACGTCGAGGACAAATCCGCTAACTTTGATAAAGTTTTTATGACTAACCACATTTCAAGAAAAGATAGTGCAACCCCCAATTCGGGGCATGAAGCTCCCACAGGCAATCGCAACAATCAATCGTGCTCTCTATTGCTTTGTTCAAACATCATAACATATGGATGGAAATTTGAACCTATAACTACTTAACAAAATGCATGATTTTCTAATTATTTGGTTGTGTCAATATTCAGCAAAAGAAATCTTAATGGTTCACTAGTAATACTAAAATAAAACTTTGGGTTCAATTTTTTAAAGGAAAACATGACAAAGAAAACGTTAGATTATAACTATCTTACTAAATGTTTCAATGTGGCTGTTTAATAAGTCCCTTTAAAAATGTTGATTACTCTTTCCAAACATTATAATATATGGATGAAAATTTGATCCTAAAACTACTTAAAAAGAAGGATGATGTTCTAATTTTTTAATAGTGCCCATTTACAACAATATAAATCTAAATTGTTAACTGGTAATATTAAATATTAATTTGGGTTCAATGTTTTTAAATGGAAAACATGAAAGAAAATATTAAATTACAACTTTATTTAAATAGGCTCTTAGATCTTTCAGAATGATCCATAAGTATTCCTACTTCTAATTTTATATTTATTACTTCTTTGACATATTCAACATTTCTTTAGACTTTTTTATTTTCTTAAAAAAAAAATTTATGACTGTTATGAAAATTTTAAAAACTTATTAAATACTTGTAAGTTAAAAAATAAAAAATAAAAAAGGGGGAATTTAAGGTGTTATCTAATATAATCTATTTAACCAAAAGAAAAAGAGGAGGCATGTGGCTCACTTGCTTGAGATTGTTTTAGGGTTGCGATGTCATAAAATAACATATATTTTATTGGCAGTGTCCAGCTGGCCTGACACTTTTTTTTCTTTTTGAGATTGCTGATTTTCTAATCAACAAATATATATATATATATTTTCTTTTATTCCTTGTTTTTCCTTGGGAAAACCAAACATCATTGCCAATTTCCCATGTCATACTCAAAATAAGGTATTTCTTATACTATACGATTTTCCTAGATTATATATTCCTATAGTATGTAAAGATTATTATAAACAAAGCATGAAATTAATATTACCAAAGGTTTACCCCATAAGACGTATGCACGATACCTACGTTTGTAGCCATATTAATTACTACATATACCTGCTATTATATACTACAATCATTAGTAAAGGCCCATAGCTCACATGAGCTTGATAGCGATTATAGGTTGGTTTCATGGCCCTTGCCCATTTATGAAAATATGTTCATGTTTAACGAAATATCTCTTAGAAACAAGTTTAGTGGCACACTCCATACTTCTTGCACTTTCTATGGGAACATGAACATATTTTCACTACCATTCACCTTTGGTGCATTCCAAAAACAACTCATCGTAGGAATAGTTTTTCAACCAATTTTTAGAGAACCAAATTATCTAGTTTTTTGTTTGTGTCTGCTAAATAATATTTTCTAAAGACATGAGTATATTTTATGTTGTTTGCATTTTGTCATTGGTAAATCATTGGTTGGGGTGTAGGGTTTAGATGTTTCATTTTTTTTGACAAATCATGTAATTGATGTTGTACTCCTAGTAATAGATAGATTTGATCTTGTAAACTTAGTGAAAAACTACGAAGCACGAACAAGAAGTAAATAATTTGATTTTGAAGTTACAGAGATGTCAATAGTCTATAAACCAGACCATGTAACGTGTGCGGTTTACCCAAAGTGATAATCATATATAGAGTGAGCAAGAGTGAAACCATATAACACCAGCCCATACCGATAGTCTTATGAGGTGAATCAAAGCGATTGTCATAATAGCTAAGCCAAAACCATAGTTGCAAGCAAGGGCAAAAAAGTATTTTAATATTTCATGCATGCATTTACATTTTCGATATTTTATGTGCGGGAAGTGTCTTTGAATCTTGTCACTAGTATTGATGGCATGATGACTGATTTTCCAGACAAAAAACTTAACCTTTTTAGGATAAAAATCATCCCAAATGGCTCTATAAAAGGATGGTCAGTGGAGGTTGATCCATCACCCAATGTGCCAGAAAGGGATTTTATAGAGAATGACCCAAAGGAGCTTGGTTGCCAAAGCCAAACATCCTTAGTATTTGATAGGTGGGCATCATGGATGATATTCTTAAGATGAAGCTATAAGTCAATCTCCTCCCCTTGAGATTTCTTATAAAATAAAGGGATCATCCATGTCTAGAATCCCATAAATCATGTAGGTGGATGGATAATGAAAACAATCGGGGAAGAGTTCATGGTAGGAGAGGAAGCACCAATCCATCTGTCAAGCCAAAAAGATGTATTTTTCCCATCTCCCACTTTTATAGTAACCTTGTGTTTAATGAGGTTCATGTGCATCAATATGGCACACCATGGACCTTTATTGTGGGAGGGGAAATTAGTGTTGGGCCAAGACTTTGTAGAAGTCACTCCATATTTAGCATCCACAACCTGTTTCCATTGGACCCCATTCTCGTGATAGTATCTCCATACCCATTTAGCAAGGAGAGCACAGTTTTTATCAATCAAGGACTCCTTTATCTTGTGTCTTGATTTGATCTTTTCCCGTCTGACAAGATGAGATTCGTGATTAGATAAGGGACCCTCCCAAAGAAACTTCCTGAAATGTTTCTCCAGTGAGTGAGTTTGCAATAGAGGAGGAGAACTTGTATAGGGACATGTTATAAGTGGAAGGTTTGTTAATGTGGCTTGTAGAAGAGTGAGGCGCCCAGCCTTAGAAATCTGTTTATGGTTCCATGAAAGGGGTCTTTTCTCAATCTCAATCTTCTCAATCACGGGGATCCAAAAGGAAGTCGGTTTAGGGTTTACAAATAAAAGAAGACCAAGGTAAGAACAAGGCCATGTACTCAATCTCTAGTTAAACTCTCAACAATTCAGTCTCGCTGTGATAAATGTTGAGACCCGATTAATTCAAACACAAAGATCAAGAATAAGCTTAACATCATGTTAAGGGAGGTTGAAGAGAATAGGTGGAATATGATCAATTTCAGTTTGAAGTCCACTATAGACACATTTGACAAAAAATTCAAACTAGTTAAAGGATGGTGCCAATCTCCTACTTCAAAGATCTTAAGGAAATCCACTTGTCCACATTTGAGGAGATGTACACGAAATGTGCCTTTTCAAAACGATAATGATGCACTGAAGGTCCTAACTCATATATTATCTATGGTTTTAGTGTTAAAATAGGGTTGGTGAAAATATATATATATAGGTCTTATTGGGTTCAATCTTCAAAGAAGACTCAATAGACTTACCTCAACAACGTGCAACGGACATGGGAGGCATGGAGCAGACGTGGTAGACGACGGTTGACGTGGCGTGAATAGTCGGATTCAAACTTCTTTGAAGACTGAAACAATATTGGAAGTTGAAAGATTCATGATCCACCATTTGGCTCCTGGCTAGTCGTAAGAGGAATATTCCTATCGACGTCAGTGAATCGATGGCACACTGCTGACCATTTGAGTTCTTTTCATCCTCTTTTTTTACAAAAAAAAAAAAAAAAAAAAAAAAAAAAAAAAAAAAACTTTTTTTACTTTTATTATAATAAAATTACATTATCTCTCATATCCCAAAATGTTTCCCACTCCATAACCATTTCAATTTTCTTTCAAACTCTTCAAAACTTCTTTTAATTTTCAATCTCTTCAAAAAATTTCCCTGTTCAAAATCATCTCAAACTTGCCATTAACTCTTTCAAATTTCTTCCTAATTCTCTCAAATGTCTTCCCAACTCTCTCAATATAAGGTTGGTGAACTCAAAATAAGGTTGGTTGAAATATTTGCAAAAAAATGAGAGGTTGAAGAAGTATTTGAAAATTTAGAGGTG
This sequence comes from Cucumis cinereus, assembly GCA_037974625.1. Classification (NCBI taxonomy): domain Eukaryota; kingdom Viridiplantae; phylum Streptophyta; class Magnoliopsida; order Cucurbitales; family Cucurbitaceae; genus Cucumis; species Cucumis cinereus. The sequence continues at coordinate 9,038,983 of JBBPDJ010000019.1, forward strand.
TTTTTTTTTTTTTTTCTTTCATTGGGTACAGTTTTCTTTGAAGACTAAATATATATACGATTCAGTCCATTTAGTTTCCATAGACTACTGATTTGGTAACAGCGTGGAGCGCACGTGGAAAACGTGGAGCAGATGTGGCACATCCGACTGATGAAGTGGCACACCTTATTTGTTCTTTTTTTGCATGTCCTGTCTTTCAAAAAGACGGAACCTTTACTGTTTTTCCATTCCGGTAGAACCTTTGTTTTTCCATTCCGACAAAATCTTTGTCATTTTTACATTTCTGTTATGCCCCGTTTAACATTCTATTTATTAAAATCAATTTTTAAAAAACAATAACCACGTTTAGGGTTTTAAAAATATATAACTTTGAAGTTCAATTATTTTAGTGGGTGAGATTTTCAAGGGAAATAATTGAAAGGCCAATATCAATTCCATATCATATGTGTGTTTTGAAAGGAACAATTGTTGATTTTAATTTCTAAAATATTTGTAGATATAAAGCGCTGGAGAAAACAAAATTCATTAACTATCTGGTTTAACTGTTTAGTTGACCAATTATAAAGTATATACGACAATGTTTTTAAGTTCATTTTGTGGCTTTCACTTACGTTTGAAAAACCACTTTAGAAAAAGGAAATGAAAATGAATTTTAGCATGTCCACGGAATGAACAATTATAAATATAAGAATTTTTTACCATAGAATATATGATGCTCCTGAATGTGTAGCATCTTTCTACTAAAGTTGGCGAACCATGTTTCATACCTAGGACAACCATCCGCACTTCCTACTATTAGGTTCCATGAGTAACAAAATTATGTAATTTTGCCATAATTCTAGTTCAAGAGCCAACATGTTAACCCACTCTCGTTCATGCCGACCATGTAGAATGTGCACCTCGTTTATCTCTATTATATTGTTGAGGAATTTGTTGAACCCAATCATCATCACACGATCAGGTTAGTGTCACTTTGCTAAAAAGAAACAAATCAAAGACTCTGCTCGTCCAAATTTTGTTCCCATTGAGACACTCCACTTCCATATTTGGATCAATATGTTATAAGGTTCGTATTTAATCTGCAAAGTTGATTAAATTTATTATACATATAAAATTATTTATTTACATTAATTCAAATCCATATTGAATTTCATCATACATGTTTAGGCTTTACAGTGTCTAATATATATATATATATATATATATATATGTATATGTATTGAACTATATGTGGGGTTGTTCGTTACAACCTTAGTATCATTCCAGTATCATTCCATTTATAAACAAAGTATCATACCTTATGGCCAAAGGTCTATCGCCTATTTCATTCCTCATAACAATGTCGTCGTCACGGTGCCAAAAAAGTACTCGATCTCATGTTTATAATTGTAACAATATTAGTGGATGACTAGTCTTTATTGTCGATTATTGCACCTATGTGTAGCTTTCTATACAACTATGCAAGAGAAACTGCTTTCCGACTATAAGTTCTCAATCTTAGAAGATTTGCAAACAAGAGGAGATACATCAAGTGCACCATAACGCTAGTCTTATTGGGTACACTATTAAGGATAGAACTTGAGGTTAGTCGTTTTAGCTTAATATGGTTGGCGGGTCAATATAACAATTTCGAGCTTTTATTAGATGATGTAGACAAGGGACAAATTGTGTTTTACACTAGAGGCTCTATATTAACTCTTATCAGAGGCATTATGTTACCCGATAATACTAACACTATGGACTATTTGATGTATCTCCCTTTGCTGACAAATCTTCAAAGATTGAAAACTAGTTGGGAAGCAACTTCTCTTGCATGGTTGTACAGACAACTATGCATAGATGCAACAATCGACAGTAAAGACTTGTCAGGTCCGTTAATATTGTTACAAATATGAGCATGGATCTATTACTTTTTTTGGCACTGCGGTGTCAACACCGTTATGAGAATGAAATAGGCAATAGACCTTTGGACGAGTAGAGATCCTTTTATTTGTTTTTTTAGCAGAATGGCACTAACATGATCAAGTGATGTGTCAATTTGGTTGGGTTCAACAAGTCTTTTGACAACGTGATATAGATAAACAATTACACATGCATAACCTACGTGATCGACATGAACGAAACTATGTAAGTGTGTTGGCTCTTGATATAGAATTGTAGCAAAATCGACACAATTCTATTATTCATGGAAACTCAATCGTAGGGAGTGCCAATGTCGACCTTGGGTATGAAATGTGGTTTGTCAACATTAGTAGAAAATATACTACACAAAGCATCATATTATGCTATGGTAAGAAGTTGTACTTGTATTTATGATTGCTCACTTTGTGACATCTTTCCTTTTCTTTCTCCAGGGTGAATAAAACTTAGAAGCACTAACACTTCTATATCAACCATGACATCTCGACAGAGAAAATCCAGTTTAACATGATGATCATCATGTTCAACAAGAAAATGATCATTTTCAACGATCCCAATGTCCCAGCATACAATTTGAAACTCCATCGTTCACTTCACAATACACCCTATATTCCTGCAACCTTTGATGATGTTTATTTCATACTTACATTTCCTTCATTTGACAATCTAGGAATGAAAACTAAGGATATAGATCAATCATCTCATAATCCATATGGGTTTGATACTCAATATGTGATCTACGACCAATAATGAGAATATTGATGAAGGTCAAACATCAACTATACAGAATCATGGTTATCACGGTCGTTTTAGGAGTGTGATTGAAGTGCATCATCTTCCACAAATGAATAAAAATATTTTTCTTTTAACGTTAAGCTGATTGAACTTGTTTTATGTCACAGTTCAAGCAAGGAAAACTTAGTGTCTATCAATTATTTAATTTAAGATTAATTTGAATACACAAGAATTATTACGGTGATCATACTAAAAAATCATGACGTATATACTTTAGATTAAACTCGATACTTAATGAATTCCATTTTCTCAATAAGTTTCAACACACCTTATATCTACAAATAGTTTAAAAACTAAAATCGACAATGAAAAAAAGACAAATAAGGGGTGCCACTTCAACGGCCCACTGTGCCACATCCATTCCACGTTTTCAACGTGCGCTCCACGCTGTTGAGGTCAGCCTAATCAGTATTCTATGAAAACTGAATAGACTAAATCTTATATATATTTAGTCTTCAAAGAAGACTGAACCTAATAAGGCCAAAAATAAATCCCTAAATTTACAAATACTTTTCCAGCCCCTCGTTTTTGCAAATATTTTCATCAACCCTATTTTAACACTAAATCCATTATCTAGGGCTTGCAATGATGGGGAAGGCAAAGAAAACAGTGGTTTACTTATCACTGTTTGAAGACGTGTAAGACCTCGAGAACTTCAACAATCTCAACTGGGGAACCACCACATGGAATAAGTTATCCAAAGGCCTTGTGGGAAAAAAACGAAGGTTCACAAGGAGAAGGTCCAAACAAACAAAAAGCTACATTGTTAAGCACAATTTTCCTTGTTTTCCACTTCCCATGCAAGTATTGTATGATCCACAACCACATGGATTATGTATTATAGAAGAAAACCTAAGCTAAGGTCATTGTAGAACTTATGAACTAATTATCAAGAACTCAAATCCCAAAACAGAATGCCATAGCCAGAACAAACAATTAAAGCAATAAAAATAGAGACAAAGAACACAATGATATATAGTTGTTCGACCAATTTGGTCTACATCCACTTTGAGAACCAGCTTGGAGGGATTATATTAAGAGCAATCAAAGTACAAATT
>JBBPDJ010000019.1:9042855-9056889 GCA_037974625.1 Cucumis cinereus
CTTTTCTTTTCACGTTTTTGAGACCTAGGGGAAGAAGATGGACATATTTGCAAAAATGCCATTGAGGCATAATTACCGACTTTGTTCACCATAGAGCACAAGACTGTGATTCAATTTAAGCATGATGTAATCTCTAGCGTCTCAACATTTCCTAATACTAATATTACCTCTATAAAAAGATTTTTCTCACCAATTTTGGAAGAACCTTTTAGAGAGAAAAATCCCTAACTCAATTTCTACCCACTCTAGAGAGTTTTAGAGACTTTTTGGAGAGCCAAAAGATAGCTTGAGTATGAGAATCGACACACGACATTAGTTTTTTTCTTTCCCTCTGCATGGTAGTTCTTGTTATAGACTTCTGATTAAGTCTAGAATTTGTGTTGGTGAACGTGAGTGGCTAGACTTTGTTCTTGGGAGATGATATAGCCAATTGACTTTATCTTGATCTATGTCTCACTTTGTTTGACCGTATATATTTCTACCCTAATTTTGAAAAACTATCTCGAGGTATTAAATGTCAAAAGCCAAGCTTATAAAACATTGCAAACGTTGTGCTTCAAATGTATTTACAAGTATCGTGGTGCATGAAGTGGCCTAGTTTAAGATCCTAACAAATAAAAATGCGTACTTCTAAAACAAAAAGATCGGTGATACAAAATTCAATCATAACATATTTTTTCCTTCATTTGTTACCCCCCAAACAGAATTGATACAGTGTACAATAACAATAAGAATACAAATCAATCTAAGCTATGCATCTATATCGTTTTAGGAGAAGAAATCTGAATGAAAAAAATCTATTACTATGGTAGTATGAAGTATATCATACTTTCATAATGCATTGGTTGCCACAACAATAGCATTAAGAATAGTGTGGCCAATCTAATAAATTAGTATATAATTAAAGACGGGGATAAATAAGAGGAATGATACTACTGTAGTACTAAATTTTTTTGTAAAACTACATAGATAAAAAGTTTGCCCTGCAAGGGAGTAGACTTACCTCCATAACCAAGAATCTGCAGATTTTTTTCTTCACTTCAGTCATGTAAACTTGGAAAGGAGATACATAAGTTGAAGGCCAGAGAATAGAATCGCAGCAATTTGAGCAACTTGGTCTCAGGATTTTTGAGCAAATAATTCACACGTCAATATATCATCCATGGATGTTGGTGTCCGTCCAGCACCTACAACTGGTATGAGGTTGAAGAACCGATCAACATGGACTGTTGGATTTGACTCAGCAAGCTCATTGAAAGCACGAGAGAATATGATTGACGCAGCCTCCAGAGAAATATTAAGGCTAGTTGGAAAATAGAACCTTAGATTCTACAAAAACGATACAATATGTCAGAAAATTCATTGAAGTCAACCACTGGATCAAAGAAAATTAACACAATGGACCAAAAAACACCTGAGGAGAAACAATTTTTGTATAGTAATCTTTTTGCAATAACATTTTCCAGATTAACTAACCTTTATATCTTCCCAAAGGAATGCACTATCCAAGAGAACTTCATTGAGAAGATAAATGCAGAACTTGGAAACCAATTCCAAGTGCTCCTCCGTAATCTGATTTCCTGGCAAGCAAGAACAAATATTCCGAGCAAATTCATTTGTCATAGACAACACGGTCGCACATATTTTTCCATTAATGATGCACTTCTGAATGCAAGACTTGTGCCAGTGTTCTTGCTGGAAACCCCAGTCTGTAGGGATATATAACCTCGGTGAGTCATGAGGAGTTTGTTCCACTGTATCTAAATTCTCTTGAACATAAAGAATAGGTTTTACTTCAACAAGTGCTCTGCAAAGAAAATACTGAAAATTAATAACGGAAATGAAAGAAACAAACTTCAAAAATATCATAAGCCTCATGTCACTCAATTTGAAAACCAATAAAACAGCCACAAACCGATGGTGCATCACAAGATTTTCAACTTCTAAAAGAGCCAAAAACAATCGTTTAAAAGAATTCATCTTTAGTATTTTTTTTTCTTCATTTTTCCTAATTTTTTATATTTTAAAATGAGCATTGAGTATTAAAATAAATACATAAATTACGATGAAAAGAAAAACCTCATTACAAGAATATTCATATAAATGCTTACCCTTTAGGAAGATTGGGTACATTAACATACAAAAAAATGGAATCAAGCAGTTTTGACAAACTAGCTGTATCAGAATGCCTCATTTCCTCAAGAACACCATGGAACTTGTCCTCTATTCTCCTTCTCTCCTCTGGTTGTATCCGAGTTGAACAATACGTAACAAATATAACGGATGAAGTAGATACTGAAGATCTAAAACATTCAGCCACTGCTTCACAATTTTTTAATGCTTGTTCCAGCTCATTTGTAGCACCGCCACTACAAAGCGTCATAGTGGGAGGGTTAAGCCCCAATTGTCCGGCCATGTAAAGGATTTCCTTATGCAAAGTTGCCTGGTGTGGTCAACTTCGAACTAGTTAGGAAGTAGAAATTATTTTGTTCTTCTATTTACAATAGCCACGTCAAAATAAAAATGTAACTGTAACATATATATCAATTAGACTCCCTACGGTAATAGCCAAACCTAGACATGTTTTTTTAACTAAGATTGAACATAATTAAGATTATAATCACATAACAATATAAGATAGTCCACATACACAACCAAAACAACAATTTCACCATTCCATTATGCTTATTTAAGATTCCACCAACATATACGTAAAGATGTAGACCACAGAGTAAACGATGAGGGCAATGGCTGACAGCAGTAAGTGGCAGCTAGAATCGGGGTAATGGTTTAATTTGATTTTCTTACTCTTAGTCTTAATCCACATTGACATTCGGAGGAATTATTCTTTTGCCTTATTTCTAATTGGAAAAACTATCACCTTATGGAACAGTCAGACCCATTACAAAATATATGGTAAAGAAACTATTAGTCTATCACAATAATATAGTAATTATAACTAAAGAAAAACCATATAATATTTAAAATAAATATCTACTAGAAGTTAAAACACAATCAACAAAAAAGGACAAGATAAGGCATCCGCAATAACACCAAGGAAGCTTATTACCTAAATAGATTCTAAATGGCACCAAACAAAGTAATAATTACAAAAAGATTGACAAAAAGAGTTCTAAAGCTATCTCAATTCTCTTCCTCAAATAAACAGCTTGAGAAAATGCATTTTAAAATGCAAATATTTTGCACAGCAGCTCTCTAGCTGCTCTTTTTTTTTAAAGCTCTCTAGCAACTTTTAAACACCAAGAACTAGTTTGACCACTTTTCATGAGATCCTGTCTACCATCAAAATTTCTAATCAATGTAATAAGAATGCACAAAGGAACGCTTACTTTTATGCTTTGAAACATATCAATCAATTTCATTGGACCATAAGAAATTACTAGATGGTAATATCACAAAGTGAAATGAGAAAAAAGTGCAGTAAGTGAACTTCATGAGAACAATTACAGACCCGTTACCAAATTAATGTTATTTGCAGGGTTTGAATAAAATAACTTAACAAGTAAAACCATTTTTTGCCGAGTTAAGATCCATAATGTTATGAAAGAGAGGAAATTTTACCTGGCTATATGGTCCAATACAACTAGGTGCCCAAGATGATATACTCTGCACATGAAGAACTCTTTTCGTTTGGTCATTTGCTACCAGAACTTCAATATATGCATTTCCCAATTGCACTTGCTGTAGAGGCAATTCAACTGTACTGCGTGATGGAACACCAAAAGGGCACTTCTCCTGTGTTATAAAACTGACGTATGTTTCGTTAGCCAAAGCAAATCCATTCATATCGGCAAGATAGAGATGAATATAGAGCACATTTTTCCATCCACAACCACGTGCAAGAAGTTCTGATTCTATTTTGCTAAGAACAGTCTTCAGATCGTCCTGCAGACCTGCCAACCAAAGACTTAAAACCATCTAACTCACAATAAATATAGGCTGAAATTTGAAAATGTAATATGACAGTTTTTCCTTTAAAACCGAGTATATTTAATCAACCTGGAGAAGTACCGCGTGAATTTTGCAACCAGCAACAGATCAAAAATGTAGTCTCCATCCTTGAACATGAAATTTGAAGTCTATCATCTGGAACATCATCAAGTATATGATTGTCACTAGATGCATCAGCAACAGATTGTAATGTGTCACAATTATGAAAGCAATCTCCTTGAATTTCGAATAGAAGACCCCCTTTCTCAAGGCCAACTAAATTGGTGTTGTCACAGATACTACCAAGAGAAGAGCCTTTTGCCTTATACTTCAAATGGAAGGAAACAGGATGTAGGATCCCCACGGGTGCTATGGAATCTGATGAGTGCATCACAACTTTGAATTCGTCAAGGACAATCCTAGCATTCTGGAAAATTCATATGTTATTTGGTAGCCCGAAAACGTTATAAGCACATTAACTTGACCAAAGTTTGAGAATGATTTACCATGATGAGAAAGCAAATTTATTCACCTACACATTTCTTGTTGAAAATGAGTAAGTTAAGACATTCTTGTAACTAGAAACTTAGGAAAATTGGATTTATTACTAAACTCAGCCTTTCTTTCTCTCAGCTGGCAACCATATGCACAATAGGTCTACAAGGAAGCCTCGTTGAAATTGTTTACAATAAAATGCCTTGATTGAATGATCAAATGTGGTCCAGACTATTTTGTTGCTAACATATTTTGTTTTTAAGAAACTACTTTCGTTGAGAATGAATGAATATAAGGGCAAGGGCATACACAAACCAAGCCCTCAAAAAACTTCTAAGAAAGGGGCTTCAACTATGTAGAATTTTTCCTACCAAATAATTATCGAAAGTCTTCAAAGTTGAAGCCGAAAGAAAAACAAGAAACCTCACCAAATGACCAAGGCTCACAAGTCACAAGGGTCCCTCTCCACACCCGTAAAAGCTATTTTGTGGCTAACATGGATGGAAGAAAAGCATCACCTTCTGAAAAAGGAGTTTTTGTTTTCTCATAATGGGGTCATCTAACTTGCATCCAGCCAGTTTAAGTGAGATTCCTCCCTACTTTCTATGCCTATCTTGTGTCAATCATCCAAGCCAGGCCCAACCAACTATGGAAGGAGAAGTCTTTGAATCTTATCCACAATATGATCCTAGAAAACAGTAGTCAGACTAGGCCTAAGGGGAGAGACCAAGATAATAAGGGAACATACAACCTTCACGCTCAACCAACGAAAGCCACCTACGAAGCTTATCAATATCATAGTTAAGATCTAGTAGTTGACACTTACCCCTATTAACGAATGAGAGACCAAAGATCCTTACAGTCTCTCTCCATACCTCTAACAATCCTATAATTCCGTTCTCCCCACAAAACCACAAGATCGCACAAAAGCTAGCACTCCAAAGAAATTTGCCTTTCTCCCCCACGAGCAGATTGAGGAGGTATTCCTCAATCAAATTACCTATTATTCTGGGGTCAGCAGTTTCCCTACCAAACGCCTGTGCAAAGTAATCCCAGATAGTACTCATAGTCACAGTTCCAAATGATATGGTCCAAATATTCTGGTGCCTTATAGCAGAGAATACAGCAAATAAGGCCAACTAACGAGGGCATAATCCTGGCAAACCTGTCAAAAGTATTGGCACGACCGTGAAGCACCTGCCAAGAAAAGAATCTCACCTTTCTAGGAATCTTAATCCTCCAGAGAATTGAAAAGACCAAGTCACTAGAATGGAAGGGATCCACCAAGGTTTGAAATAAAGTTACAGGAATAGAAAGGTGAGATCACTAGGTGAGGGATACTTATTTGTGATCTCACCTTTCTAGAAAGGGAGGGACACTTATTTCTAGGAAGATCACTGGGTGAAGGATACTTATTTCTAGGAAGATCATTGGGTGAGGGAGAGACCTTTATGTGCTTTATCTTCCCTAAAAAACCACTTTAGTGCTGATTTTCTTGTTTGGTCTAGGAGCTCATGTTCCTTTCATTCGGTTTCAGCCGTCCTCTTTCCAATATGGAAACGTGGAATGTGGCCTCTCTTCTTGTCTTATACAAAGGCCACTCTTTTAGGCTTGGGAGAAGGGTTGTGAAAGTCTGGAATCCCAATCCTTTGACGGATTCTCGTGTAAATCTTTTTTTTCAAAGTATGGTTGATCATTCTTCCATAGGTGTCTCAGTCTTCTCAGTTCTTTGGAGGATTAAGATTCCTAGGAAAGTGAGGTTCTTTACATGGCAAGTTCTTCATGGTCATGCTAACATGATGGATTGATTGGTGAGGAAGTTACCTTGGCTTGTTGGGTCGTTCTATTATCTTATTTGTTGGAAGGTGGAGGAAGAGTTGAATCATAACCTTTAGCAGTGTGAGTATACTAGTTCTGTTTGGGATGTTTTTCCAGACGTTTGGCTTCTCTGTGGCTTTTCAAAGGGATACCAAGAGTATGATCGAGGAGTTCCTCCTCAATCCACTGCGGGGAAGGTCGTTTTTTATGGTTTGTTGGGGTGTGTGCTACATTTATGGACTTTATGGGGGAGCAAAATAATAGGACTTTTCAAGGGAGGGATAAGGGCCCTGGTGAGATTTGGTCTCTTGTTCGATATCATGTTTCTTCGTGGGCTTCAATTTCAAAGACCTTTTGTAACTACTCCAAAAGCATTCTTTTACATAGTTGGAGTCCCTTTTTGTAGAAGCATTTCTCTCTTTTGTGGGCTTGGTTTTTTAGTATGTCAGTGCTTGAATTCTTTCATATTTTTTTCTCAATGAAAGTAGTTGTTTCTATCAAAAGAAAAAAAGAACAAAAACAAAAACAAAACAAAACAAAACAAAACAGAAAAGTAAAACATACTACCATACTAACTGTTACTACCATACTAACTGTTATCCAGTATTGCATAGGATAAAAAACTCAGAACATACCTTAAAAAGAGGGCAATCAAGGGTCAACGTTTCATATTCTCCACCTTCACCACATACATTGATCCCATATAATCTGTCCAAAGAATGTAAAAATTAATAGTTCTGCACTGCTAAATTTCAAACTAACATTCAAAAGCTAACATATCATCATTAAGTACCTGTTCAACTTATGTAGATCTGAATCCAAAGATGTTAATTCTTTCCCCAAGTGCTTCACAGGATCCAATCCCATTGCTGCAACCTTAGTGGACCAGAGTAATTTAAAGCCATCAAAATAAATAGAAGGGATTTGTTTCACTTGATTGTATATATCAAGTCACTGAAGTTTAAGTGAATTATTAGAGAAATTCATTCCAGAGGTGCCTACAAAAGCTTTCATGTTGGTGAAGACAATGTTCATGCTTTTATACTTCAACTGGAAGATGATGACAGTATGTTTAATAAATTAATGCACACAGTTGATGTTTTTCTAATGGATAGTGGGGCTTCTTTTTTAAAAAAAAAAAAGACTATGTCTCCCTTTTACAACTAAGTCAACCCATGATGGTTGAGATGGGGCTGAAAGTAAATTGGAAGAAGTTGGTTTTCTGTGGAATCAATATAGATGAATCAAAGGTTTGGCAATTGGCCGAAGTGGTTTTCTGTGGAATCAATATAGGTAAATCAAAGGTTTGCCAATTGGCCTCAAGACTGAATTGTAAAGTTGAGGTATTACCGTTTTAACTATTGGGGTCTCCCACTTGGTACTCATCCCAAAATGGAATTATCCTGGCAACCAATTTAACTACTCACACAGTCACACTCACTACTCACACTCAGCAATATCTAGATAAGTACCTAATTTCAAGTAATTACCAACTCTTCCACTACTTGGGTAACTACCCATGGTCTCAAGTAACTACCCACCTTGAAACCCTTGTATTTCATTGAATAGTGCAACCCTTCAAAGTGAGTTTGTAGTGTAGATGTGCAGTAGGTTTGTTGCTTTATGAATAAAGGTACCAAAAAATATCATCGCCATCTCTTGACTTTCTCTCTCTGTTTTACTTCTGTGTCTGTACAAGTGATTAACAAAGGGACAGTTAATATTAGTGAAGTGGTGTTCTGAGCGTAAGAGATTGAAAATTGGGTATTGAAGGAAGGTTGCACCAAGGAGAGCATCCTTTGGTAGCATACGCTTGAAGCGAGAAATTTTCCATCGAGTTTAGTCCCATGAAAATAGCACATGAAAATAGCATTCGTTGAAGATAATGCAAGAATATACAAAGACAAACATGAGGAGGGAAAAACCATTAACAACCTACAAGAAGGGGCTCCAATTCAAAAGACTAATACTAAGTTGATAAGTCCATTCTTCTATCATTTCTTATAAATATATATATTGCCAAAATAATAAGAGAAACTTCCTTGAGACCGAGGCTCCTTTGTAGCTACCCTCACTACCTCACTAACGGATCGTAGAACCATTCCCACTATCTAATTGTCTAGTTGAGAACTCCCTAATAACCCCTAGATATTCACAATTGAAGGCCACACACAATTTTAACATCAAAATGTAGAATAAACTTCAATATTTGTGTAACACCCCAAGCCTAGGATTCGAACCAGAATTTTTTTAAAAAAACAAAAACAAGACTTTTCATTGTTGAAATAAAAAGATGCTACCGTTTAAACTAAAATGAAACAAATTAAGCATAGCAACCATTCAAACCAGGATTTGGAATCTAGATTCAACACCTGATGGCCTCGACATTCTCCTGCAACCTGACAACATGATCCTTGCTTGTCTTAAGCTTCTAAGAGTTAAGACTATCCCCACAAACCAACACTGGTTCTTTCAACATGCTTTGTCCTAAGTCACATGTTTCCTAGGAAATCTTCCAGGAGAGCACCCAACATAGAATTGCTCCAAGTTAAATGTCAAACACCTAGAACTTACATTGAGCACCACAGGAGACTGACAGTTGACCAATGGTTGACTGCCCAAAGACTTTGGTCAATGGACTTGGACGAGACCAAGTCAATGCATGCCACGGCACCACCTAATGGCAGGTAGGTGGGTGAGACAGGCGGCAAGTTTGACTGTGAGGGAGGTCGGACTAGACAAGCGCCTATATAGGAGGGCATGGGGCACGACACGACAGGCGACACAAAGGCAGCCACACCAACCTCCAAGCATGTACTAGACGCGGGGCAACAAGTGGGACAATATAGTGTTTGTGGTCAATGGACTTGGAGCAAACCTCTTGTGGTGCTCAATGTTAGTTCTAGGGGTATGACAAAGGGCCACTATCCCTTTGAATAGCCTAAAAGGTAAGGTAGTGGATGAAGGAGTGGCTAAGCATAAATTGTGGGAAGTTATAACCACCCACTCAGCCATTCCTTCCTTTTCTTTAGCGTAAAGTAACTCCTTCCCTCGCTATATAAGTGTAGCTTTGGAGATGTCAAAAGACACACGCATTCTTACGTTCATTTCCACGAGTGAAGTGTTGAGTGAGTGTAACTCTCCTTCGTGAGATTGAGACTTGTATAGTGTTTGTGGTTTTCATATTAGTAAAGAGATATTTCCACAATTATCTTCTTCTTCCTCTTAAACTCTCAAACGTGTGAAGCCTTAACCGACTATCCCATTCTAGGGATTGTGCCATTTACGTGAGGGACTAGCCTGTGAGTGCTTACCTTTGGGCGCTGGTCAAGGCTTGCCTTGACGCCGCACAAGCCACTAGGGCAGACCGCACACCAAACCAATGCACGCTTCCCAAACCTCCCGCACACCCACTGCGCACGTACACCACTGCACCGCCCGTGACACTGCCTATTTAACTTAGGAATTCCTATGATTGGGCCACTAAAAAGGAATATGCACTTTATTGGTATACATAGTAACTTTCAATTTTTTAAAGTCTTTCTTAACCATACTTTCATATTCTCAGGATACCTCTCATTTAGATGTGTCTCAATTAATTCATGTGCCCCTCTTGAACTTAGGTGTTCAAAATCTCTATTTGGAGAAGTGTTAGAGAGTTATTGTTGCATGCCTAGGAGGTACCCACTACCAATGCTATTTCAACATAGCTTAAGCATTTTGAAAAGCATAAAATCAGTTTGATGTTAGGGGCAAAAGCATAATTTTTGGAAAAGATAATTATGAGAAGGCTCTCAAAGGGGGATCCTAAGATATCCTCTCTTTTATATTGCAATGCAAAGTCCCTACTTCCATTCCATGATCAGAATCCTATTAAAGATTATGCACCAAGTTCCTTATGATATGTTCTTCCCTTGTATATCTTAAAAATTGTGTAATATAATAGGGGATAATTAGGGTTTGAAATGGTGAATTGGTTGGGAAGAAGTAAATTTTGTAATGGTTCTGAGAGAGGTTTAAATGGTGCTGGTTAGGAGGCTTGGGGAGGTTGGCAAACATTTGATTAATATTCCAATACTTTGAGACTGGGAGGGTAACAGAGCACCCTCTTCTCCATCTTGAAATCTTTTCAATGCCCCCATACAAATATGGACCATTCCCATAAAAAAAATTAAAAAAAAAAAATAACTTCAATGGTCAAGTAGGCAGGAGAGAGAAAAAATGTTTAACTACTGGTTCGAAAATTAATTCTGGGCATCTGCAAATGGATGCATATCCCTACTCACTTCAGATTTTTAAATGATAAAAAGGATAAAAAAAATAAAATAAAATAAAGCACATTCAAACTTTTAGTATAAAATATTGCTCTGAACCTTCGAACATTATCCATGTTAAAAGAAGATAAACATACTAAAGCATCCATTACCGTTACAAAATGAATTAAGTTTTCTATCACATCTAGCCATAGCACAAAATAGGTTAATGATGGAAAAATCTTTACGACTAATTAGACAGACCGTGCCTGTGTAATTTAATGCAAAACAGAGAGAGAGAGAGCGAGTGAGAGAGAGAGAGAGAGAGAATCAATTATACTATACCTTCACCGTGATGGCCAAAATTCCATTGTTTATCTAGTACAAAAGAAGAGGGGGAAGACTTAAATGAGTAGAATCCAAATGTTGCATGTCCATTTCATAGCTCATATAAATGTTATATACCATTTCGTGTAGAAGCAAAGATTGATCCTGTTTCCACAAATATGCTAAAGAAACAAGTCCTAGCCTTGAACAAACACTCTCTACCCGCAATCTTTGATAATCAGATGCAATGGCACCAGAGGATACTGCGGTAACACTAGGTAATTGCCTCTTCACTTCATTTAACAAAATATACATATCTTCCACTTCATCACCTGGAGTTATTGTATAGTTAAGCTTCTGATGCCTAGAATAATCCAGAAAATAATAACAATAAGAAAGAAGGGCAACCTAATGCATATATCTTTCCTGTATCAAGATACAAACTTTTTGATTATTGAAAAAGAAACAATTATGTTCAATGATACAAACTCCCAGGGAGTGGGAAAAAAAAAGTGAGAGAGACTAGGGATGCCGAACATCAATGAAAAACTAGCTTCCATACAATTAATAGGAGTACAGAATTGATATACAGAAAATGGAAGCCCAGGAAAATGAGATTCAGGGGAAAAAAATACAAGAACCAACTAGCTATAACAAAAAGAGCTCCTGACAAAGGAAAAGCACTAAACTCCTAACTCCTATGTTACCAAAACTCAAATGAAGACATCAAACCTAACCAAGGACCAACAACTCTTCAAGTATCCACATCACTTAAAACACTCCTAAAATTCTCAAGCAAAATGTTTTGTACAATTGCAATAAGAATAAAATTAAATAAATAAATAACAATAAACCCTTGTCGAATAGGTTCCCTTATCCAGAAAAAGATGGTGATGAAATACCACTTCCTCCACAGTGGACCGACAAGATCCTCCAAATAGACATTTGAACAAAATATAATTGTCAATGCCTTTTCCCGACTTTTTAATGAAAAGTGACATGTTTCTTAGAAAACGCACGCACCAAAAGTATTCTTTTTTATCAAATAATTTATTTTGTTTAATAGGCTTGCCTCGTGGATCCTTGAATTCGCCTTCTAAACAATGGAATCCCCATGCATTCTGCGTAGCTAACAATAATTTGATGTCCAACCTGAAGATTTATAGCCAATAACCCAAATTAGCAATCATGGATTACAGGTGTTCAATTACCTCTCAAATGAAAAGATATAAAGAAACCCAAAGGAGTGAGGTAACTAATTATGCATAAACCCAAAGGAGTGAGGTAACTAATTAGGCATAAACCCAAAAGGAGTGAGGTAACTCAAGGCTCAACTCAAAGTACTGCGTTAACTGTTGTACTTGAGGTAGACAAAATAATGTTGTTTGATACTAACAACAAAAATACAATATACTTTCACATTAGTGGAATGCATGAGTGAAACATGCACCAAAAAAGTAACCACTTTCATGATTAAGGACAACAATCCAGATCAACCATTGACTTCAAAAATGTAAGTGAACGAGTGCACAATATTTTGCATAAGAAAGAGAGCAGGAAGACTTACAGTTTGATACATGTAACTATCAAGCTCATCCACAGAATCATCGGCAGGCATCAAATTAGCTAACGCTACAATCTAGACCAAAGCACAAGAAATTAAAAATCAAACAAACATAAATTGAAAAAAGAAGTAAAACATAGCAGCCAATCAATAATGTTGTCGAAGACAGACAGACAGAAGAAGAAGAAGAAGAAGAAGAAGAAGAAGAAGAAGAAGAAGAGTAAAGATGGGAAATCAATAGAGAAGACAAAACCTGATGGCCATATTGAATAGACTTCATCATGGCAAAGCAACTGTCTTTGCCACCGCTCACCAATGCCACCACCTTCATCTCCGATCACCCTACTGAAAGAAATTTCTCAGCTTGTTGTTTGGGGTTTTGGGTAGTTTCTGGCACTGGTAGCAATGAAGGAAAATTTGTTTCTCCCTCAGTGGCTTTTTCGGGGGTTTTCAAACCAAAGAGAATCTGTATTGGAGGTCAGATAAAAATATAAGAACAAAACAAAAACGATTTCTACCCTAGTAAACTAATTTAATAATTAAATTACCCTAAACCTCTCCTTTTTCTAAATAAATAACTTTGTAATATAAGATTTTTCATCAATGTTAGGTTGATTTGTCTTATGGGCCTACCATATTTAGTAAACTTTTTTATAAAAATGAAAATACATTTTTGAAAAATATACAATCACTTGTCTTAATTTTATATTTTTCCTCAACCGTATGTGTATTATTATATTATTTGATTTATATTATACTTAACAACTCATTCTAGAGATTTTGTTGGTTAAATATATTTCTCATTTGATTTTAGTTATATTTATTTTGCACGTTTCTTTTTGTTTTTTCAACAAGGCATTCTTTTTTTTCCAAGATACATGTGATATATTCAATTTAGTTTTGCATCGTGAGATGCACTGGGTTTTCTTCGTATATATTGTGTTTTTTTCTTTTTTTGCAATATTTTCATAGTATATTTCCTAAATATATAATGTGGTATATTCAACATAGTCTTTTTTTTATTACGTAATTTCTCATCTTGTATCTTTTATCAATATATAATGTGTTAAATAATGCATCATGATATGCAGTGAGTATTTTCGTAAAGAGACAAAGAAGAAGTAGTGAAAACAATCGGGATTTAAGTGGTTCGATTAGAGACCTACATTTAAAAGGAGCCTGAAGAAGATGTATATTTCTTAGAGAAAGATTTACCAAAGATTCAGTGATAAGTTCATTCAACATATTGATTAAAATCATCCATTAGTTTACAAGGGATTTAAAGAATATGTAAGTACCTTTTTGTTGAATTTTCAATCTGTAACCGAAACTTGTCAAGCAAAAATAAAACACAAGCACAAAAGAGAGAAAAGTAGTGACACCAAGATTTACAAAGAAAACTCCTTACTGTAAGGGGAAAACCACGGGACGGCTCCGAATAACTTCCACTAAATATATAATGGGTACAACTGTCACACCCTCTCCCAGACCTTCTAACCCTAGCCTAGGAGATGGCGTGAAGCCAGTGAATCTCATCCTTACCTTGACGATCCTCACTGACTATCTTAACTTAACTCTAACTTAACCAATTTCAATAACTTAAAAAGTGCGGAAAAACAAACTCAA
>JBBPDJ010000019.1:9056989-9080621 GCA_037974625.1 Cucumis cinereus
ATGATATTTTATTTTCCCAAAATAAAATTGAGAACGTTCTGTGTTTCTTCCGCTGCGATGGGTTTTTATCCCATCAAAGAGACCATTGAAGTCTAAGGTTGTTGCATATTAAAAAGGAAAAATACAAAGTCAAAGAAATAATAAAGGCATTCAACATAGAGAACACAAAGTTTAGACCTCAAAACAACTTGTATATTTATAATTTGTAATATATTGATGCGGTACAAGTTGTTTACAAAATGTATTCAGCCAAAGAAGAAAAAAAATAAAAAGAACCAGAGAAGAAACCTCTATTCATTGTGTTATGTTTATTTTCTAACACTATTTATGATACTATTAGTGGAAAAATTATACAAACAAATAAAAATGCACAGAAGAGATAGAGGTACCCTCTTTGTAGTTGTGCGATCATTCAGCTCATAGGTTCTCTATAGACGGCAGATCATGATGCGTTGATAAGGTTGATGGAGTTCTTCATTTTATTGATGTTCCCACCATAATATGCTTTTACTCTTTGTCCACTAACCTTAAACGCATTCGTGCTATCCTTCGTTACTAACTGTACTGCTCCATGTGAGAATATTTTCTTGATCAAATAGAGACCAGTCCATCTAGATTTCAGCTTTCCTAAGAAAATTCGTAAATTTGAATTAAAAAGGAGTACTTGTTGGCCAACAAAGAACTCATGCTTATTGATGCAGCTCTCATGCCTCACTTTTGTCATTTTCTTGTAAATTTTGGCTTTCTCGTAAGCATCTAGTCTCCATTCATCAAGTTCATGCAGCTGCAGTTTTCTTACACTTTCCGCACTATCAAAATTTAGGTTGAGTTACTTTATCGTCCAAAGAGATCTGTATTTTAGCTACAAGGGTAAGTAGCACGTCTTGTCAAAGACCAATGCATAGGGAGACATCCATATTGGGGTTTTGTACGGTGTCCTATAGACCCATAGTGCCTCGTCAAGATGCTTAGCCCAATCTTTCCTTGAGGCGTTGACCACCTTTTGGAGAATTGTTTTAATCTCTTGGTTTGAGACTTCCGCTTGACCATTCGTTTGTAGATGGTAAGCGGTGGCAACCCCATGACTTACATTAAACTTAGTTAAAACTTTATAAACAATGTGATTGATGAAATATGTACCTTCATCTCTTATTAAAGCTCGTGGTGTTTCGAAGCGAGTGAAGATATTTTTCTTTAGGAATTTGCTTACAGTGGCTGCATTATTCTTCGCGCAGGCGATAACCTCAACCCATTTTGATACATAGTCTATTGCCATTTGAATATATTGACAGTTCTTTGAAACAGGAAAAGGCTTCATAAAATCAATCTCTCATACATCAAAGAGTTTGACCTCTACAATATATGCTAAGGGCATTTCATTCTTTTTGGAAACATTTGCCATTCTCTGGGATCTGTCACATTTAACCACAAAGTTCGTCGCATCCTTGAACAACGTTGGCCAGTAATATCTACATCATAGAACTTTTGTCAATGTTCGTTGACCACAAAAGTACCTTTCATATGGTGCTTTATGTCATTTTTCTAGTATTTCCTCTACCTCATACTCTGAAATGCATAGTCTCAAAATATGATCTGGACCAAGTTTGTATAAGAAAGACTCATCCCATCTATAGAATTTGGCGTCATGAATGAACTTTTTTCTTTGATGGTGGTTAAAATCCACTAGCTACTTGATTCTCCAGTCTCGATAAATGATCAGCAACCTGATTCTCAGTCCTCTTACAGTCAATTATCTCCAAATCAAATTCTTGGACCAATAAAATTCACCTAATTAATCTAGATTTTGCGTCCTTCTTCGCCATTAAATATTTGAACGTAGATTGATCTGTGTGCACGATTACTCTAGACCCAATTAAATAGGCTCAGAATTTCTCCAACACAAATACCACAATGAGCATTTTTTTGTGTGGTTCTGTATACCTCTTGGGCTTCTTTGCGAGTTTTACTCGCATAATGAATAGGATGAATTATTCTATTTTTCTTTTGGTCAAGTAAGGCGTCGACCGCCACGTTACTGACGTCACACATCATCTCAAAGGGTTCAGCTCAATATGGAGAAACCAAAATCGACGCTTTAATTAGGACTTCTTTGAGTGTTTTGAACACCTTCTCACATGCCTCAGAATTGTTGAAATTCACATTGAAACACAGTAATCCACTGAGGGGCTTGGCTATCTGAGAAAATCCCTGAATGAATTTCTTCAAAATTATGCATGTCCTAGAAAGCTCCTCACCACCTTGACATCTTTTGGTGCGAGCAAAGTTGTAATGACATTGACTTTTGTGAAATCTACTTCTAACCAACACAATTCCTTCTGTTACCATGAAATGTCCCTTTTTCAATTTAGCACAAGGTTTGTCTCCTCGCACCACTTCAGCACAACCTCCAAATTCCTCAAGCATGAGATGTAAGAATTTCTAAATACTGAAAAGTCATCATTTCACTGATTCCTCTAAAAAGTTTGTAAACATGACCACCATGGACCACTGAAATGTACCCAACGCATCACATAATCAAAAGGGCATGCGGCAAAATGCAAACGTGCCATATGGACATGAAAAGTTGTTTTCTCCTAGTCTTCTAGTGCTATCATTATTTGGTTGTATCTAGAATAGCCATCTAAGAAACAATAGAATTCATTTCTAACTAATATGTCCTGTAGTGGAAAGTGATCCTTCTTGGTGGCGACATTTAGCTTCCTGTAAACCATGCATATCCGCCTCCCAATTACTGTTCTTGTTGGTATCAACTCGTTGTTGCTATTTGATATCACTGTAACGCCTTCCTTTATCATAACACATTGGATAAAACTCATCCAATCGCTATCTAAAATAGGATAGATCACCTCTGCATCCAGTCACTTAATTATTTCCTTTTTTACTACTTCTTTCATAGTTGGATTCAGCCTTCGATGATACTGCACAATCCCTAGGCAACCTTCTTCCAACTGAATTTTATGCATACAATAGAACGTGTTTATTTCTCTGATGTCTGCTACAATGCCTTCCTATGCTTGGGCACACTCCTCGGATGCATTCAATTTAGCTAAAATTATAACACGCATGGTATTTTGTGCTCCCAAGTATCCATACTTGAGGTGCTCGAGTAATGCTTTGAACTCTAATTTTGGTAGCACCTTTAGTGAAGGTTTAATTTTTTCTTCACTTCTCTCCTGGAGATTTAGGCTTTCAATTTTTTTCGACTCTCAGTTAATGCATTGATATATTCAATGCCTTCATCTTTAAATTCTTCTTCTGTACTGGACAACAGTTTTTCAAACAACTGTAGTTCTGTATGTTCTCATTCCATCGCATTAATTGACTGACTTCCACTCATTCTGGATACCTCAACGCTTTAGACACGTTGAGTTATCCACCAGCATTGTCAACTCACCTCGGTGCATATCGATCAGCGCCTTGCTTATGGACAAAAATGGTATTTCCAAGATGATAGGAGCTTCTCTATCATCTTCGTAGTATAGGATAATGAAGTCCGTAGAGAAGATAAATTTGTCCACCTGAACAAAGATATCTTCAGTTTCGCCCTCAAGATGTGCCATTGACCTGTCTGCGAGCTGTAGTGACATGGTTGTAGGCCTTGTTGCACCAATGTTCAGCTTTTTGAACACTAACATGGGATGTGTCATTAACCTCAAGTTGATGTTGGTTACCTAATCACATAGTGCTTGGCCTAAATAGATTCCCCCAATTGAACATGGGATTGTGAAACTACCTAAGTCCTTCATTTTTTCTGGTATCCCTTTTCTGGAAGAATGCGTTGGTTTCTTAAGCCAAGGCGACTACTTTGTACTCATTTAGTCACCACTTCTTAGATATAATATCCTTGAGAAACTTTATGTAAGAAGGCATTTGTTCTAGTGTCTCGACTGTATATTGATATGTAGCTGCTTCAATGCATCAAGAAAACGCTTGAACTGCGCTTCATTGCTTTTCTTTTTAAAACGTTGAGGAAAAAGTGGTGGTGGACTATCTTCAACAGTCTCTGCCTTCTTCTGAGATGTTTCTTCATTAGCACTTGTTTTTTCTCATTGCCTTGATCATTCTGCGATGAAGTACTCTTTGTATTAATCTGAACTATTGGTTGTTGTATATTTTTTGAAATTGCTCAGTTTTCTTTTTCTAAAAATATGATCTTTGGCCTCTCTGGGCTAATTGTCATTCTCCCACTTCTCAATGTCACTGCTTGACATTGTTCTCCTTCTATGTGACCTGCGTTTGTTGGGGCTCTTAGTAAGAAAGTTACCTGAATATCGTACTTCAATTGATCTGCTAATTGACCCACTTGAACCTCCAAGTTTCGAATGGCGGAGGTTTGCAGCAACGCATCATTTCTTTTCATGTACTTCTTGATCAAATCCTCTAGAGGTGCTGAATTGAACGCTTGTTGCATCTGATACTATCCTTGATCCGAATTTTGATACTATTGATGGAACCCTGGTGGCCCACCTCTGTTCTCATTGTGACCTCCAACCTCTTGTTTGTCGCTTTGTTGATTCCCTTTCCATCTAAAATTAGGATGATTTCTCCATCTTGGATTGTAAGTGTTGGAGAAGGAAACATGCTTGACAAAGCAGACTGACTCACGATTTTGTGGCACATATCATGATATGAAAAGTCATAGGATTTGAAATTTAGTGAGCCCCTAATGAAATTCTAAAACCTCCAAATCAATTTGACAACAACCCAAGAGAATGAGTTGGATTTGGATTACCCTTTGATCGAAAATCAAGAGATAAGGAGAACTAGTTCCTCACTCCAAGTTTGAACATTCCACAAGTAAGATGATCAAACTTACCTGAATATTCTTTGCATGCAACCCTAAATTAAGAATTGCAAAAAGATGGTGATGGGTCTCTGTCATCTACAAAAAAAAATCTTCATAGATAGAATACTCTAAAACTTCAACTATTCAAAAGCCCCTTAAGCAACCTAAAGGCAAGTCTTAAATAGCTTTCCAATAAAACCCTAATGCATTGTAAAAAGACTAAATTAAACAACCTAAAGGTAAGCCTTAAATAGCCTTCCAATAAAATCCTATTCTCAGACATTATTCATTCACATACATCTATAAAACCTTAAACTAAACAGCACCTAAAACTTCAAATGAGGGACAAGAAACATTGTCTCACTTAATTCGGGTCATAAGCCAATATAGTTGCCAGTCATTCCAAACGAGCTTTACACAAATGACATAGTTCTAAAAACTTCCTTTTTCAACTCCATGTCATGACCTCTTCCAAAAGAATCACAAAGACCACATCACGTGAATATTCTTTTGTTCTCTTAATTATCATAATATTCTCTTCAAGTGTGGTTACTTGAAGAAACAGAAGCAACTTGTCATCTTTCAATGTGGGATAGGAGAAGAAAACTATGGCAAGCCCTCCAACAATTGACTAGTCATTTTCAACAATTTAGTAGTGGGCTCATGAACTCTTTGAGCCAAACAAGGAGTAGAGTTAACTCCACTTCGTCAACTTCTACTCTCCAAACATGTCTTTTGTATAAATATATATTTCAATTTACTTTATAACATTTATAAAATCAACCGAAACCAATCAACCACAAGGTATCAAACCTTCTAAAAGAACATATGACGAAAAGTAACTAGTTTATAGTCCATGTCACATGCCAAAACCGTTGACTAATCAATAATCTCCCCTAACGGATGAATTGGAAAAATAGAAAATGAGAGATCATTGGAGCTCGATGATAAGGAAAGTAGGTTTTTGGTCATCTTCTAGTGACGTTCGTTATCAATGAAAAATAATGGACTAGGAATGGAGAATTTTCTAAATATAAATAGAGTGTTTAAGGCTCCAACTTGAAATGAGTTTAGTATGTTAAAATAACTCACCTAGTGTTTGAGGTATGTGTTAAAACAATGGAGAGTAAAGTGTTATTTTACTATTTATAACTTTGTTGTCATTATAACCAAACTCTTCCTCTCTCAAATGTTTATAATAACTTCACCCATTGATAGTCAACTCTAACTACCACTTCTTGCGACTAACTCAGACAACCATTTTCACCTTACCAACTCTGACGACCACCCCTGTTAATTAACACTAGTGATTACTTTCACACGATCACTCTAATATGCAACACCAATGAAAACCACCTTTATCAACAAATTGCAACAATGAACACCTCCAAGGGCCATTTTAAAAAATCACCTCCGACAACCAACTGTGACGACCACCTTTGGTGACTACCTTTGTGGTCTTCTCCAACAATCACCTCTGACAAACATCTATGTGACCAACTTTGGTGATCACCCTAGCGGACAACTATAGAGAAGACCACCTCTGCCCCCCCCCCCCCCAATTTCAGTGACATTCACCACTAGCAACCAACTTCGATGACTCCCTTCGATAGTCTACTCGACCATCAACGAATACCTCGGGTGGTCAACTCCGACTATCACCTCCACCAACCACCAACGACTAATGTTGCCAATGTGATGTGCTCTGTTGATTAAAAATGAAGGTTTCTTAAATGAATACGAAAATTCTCCAATTAAACCCAAGTTGAAGCTTAATGAGAGTTTTTCGACAAGTACTAGGGGCAACAGACAGGAACTTTATGAATTAATTTAAGTTGGTTTTAGTAAAAATAATCCATTGAATGATAATTGTTTGTACAAACAAGAAGGAGAGTTAATTAAAAATAGCAGGAAGCGTGAATGATGATGAACAGAACGAGTGAAAGTGGATTTGTGATGTGTTGAGTGTTGGTGGTTATGCCTTGAATGATGAAAATGTTGCACAAATGAAAACTGCTTGCGCTGAAAGGTTAAAAATCAATGAATGAAGCAGAGTTGAGAAGTCCTAAAAAAGAAGATCCAAGGGTTGAAGATGGCGGAAATTGAGCAGAGTATCGATGATCAGAGAATGTCAATTCATAATATTTTAAGCGTGTGAAGTTGAGTTATTTATAGGCTTCATTTGGGAGTTCTTTAGCTCTCTCCAGTCATTATCTAACACACTTGCATTTTATTTCAGGCCTTATTGCATCGAATTGTTGGGTCACAGGTTCATTGATTAGACAAGCCATTATCCATGTGTTTGTCGTTTTCCTTTCTTCATGATTCATTTTGATTCATGTTTCTTTTTTCTACGCAAGGTTTGATTGATCTGATTTGATTATGCATCTAATGGACGCAAAATCACTTTGTTTTTGCTAATGTATATTCCTTGTACGTTCAAATCCTGCGTTTGAAGACGTTATACTTATAATATTTCAAGATAACATGTTTTACAAGTGTTAAACGAAAATGTCATCTTTTTACATGATTTCTTTCTCAAGTTTGATGCATCTTAACTTGTATTTCTACAACTTATCAACCAACTTCAGTGATTACTCTAATAGCCAACTCTAATTAGTACCAACTTCGCCCTTTGCCCCCTATTTCAATGTCATCCACCTTCGATGACAAAAGGTTTGATGACACCTTTCGACCGCCAGCTCCAATGATCACCTTTGATGACTAGTTCATAGTGGTTAATAGTCTACTTTTAGAGTAAATCGTCATTATTAGAAGTACTTCGCAAATCAAAACCAATGTGTACAAAAACACTTTTGGAACAAACTTTTGTAACATTTTAAAACATAAGAATAAAATGAAAACTAGACCATAACTTATGAACTAAAAATTAAAATAATCAAACTTATATAATATACTTGTTAAAATTAAGCTTCAAAACTAGCATTGAACGGTAAAAAAATAATAGATAAAAAAAATATATGGAAAAGATTATTTTCATATTTTTATCTACTAACGTGTGAAGAAGAAAATAAATCTCGATACCAACCAAACTTTTATAAAATAACATTTTAATAATATTTAACTAATTAAAAGTTTAAGAGCCAAAATTCGATAAATTCACAAGTTTGAGGTACAATGTTAATAATTGTATGAGTTTGTGTGCACTAAAATTTTTCATCTAGCTATATACAAATTAAGAAATAAATTCATTTGATATATGTAGTTGACAAGAATATGGTATTTAAGATACTATTACAAATAAAAAAGAAGAGGTAGAAAACAACCATGTAACATGAACCACAAACATGCAAACATTATAACCAAGGTTAAAATAGTTTACCTCCCAAAAATAAACTATCAGAAGCCATAATATTTCAACATGCACTCTGAATATCATTGTAATGTCCCGAATTTTCAACCTTGATCCGAGGTCGTTTCTTACATAAAAACTCATTATCTTTAACAAAAATACAGCGGAATCATTTTTTCACAAGTAACAACATCAACAGCACAGCGGAAGCCTTTGTCAAAATAGTCCCCATAAAACACATGGTCACTGATCCTTCCTGTCCGTCGTCGGTTTCCTCATACTTACCTGAAAAATATACATGAAAAGGGTGAGTATGAAAATACCCAGTAAGAAATCCACTACTGGACCCACTAGGTTAACTGTTAACTTCCTATTAAATTGCACTCTACAATCTTAGTCCCAAAAGCATCTAACGTTCCACCTACCGAGTACAACATGGCTAATAGATAAAGTTAACAGTTACCATATTTCCAAAACATGCAATCTTAGTCCAAAACATTCATAAGCACACATATGAAGATTAGTTCAAGAATGAGAACTACAAACATCTCACACCTTTATCCTGTTTCATGGTTTTTCCATAACAAACAATAAAAACATATCGCCATACAACCTCATTGTTTTTTTTCTTTTTCGCAACAATCCGTCCTAACCGATCATCACAAAGTCATTCAGTCCATCTCAACATAGATAACCAATCACCAACAGCTAACTAAACCGTTTAGTTAACTCACCACATAAACCAGTATCAAGCATTTCGTCACATAACCAAACAAGTCTTGTCAGTGTACCACACAGTTAAGCCTGACATACGAGTTATGCGTTGATACCTAATAAACCACTTATCACATAAACCATAAACAACCAATTTATCATAAATATACTGTTGGGTCCACTAGGTGACCATTAACTTCCCTTAATGACTTGTACTTTACGACACACAGTCAGGTGGTTGAGTACTGACAAATATGTGGGAACAGGCCTCCGTACAGACCTCGTTAACCGACCCTGTCAAAGCAAATCGCTACACAAGCTTGTCCTCAGAACAGAACGTTGAAACAGGTCTCCGTACAGGCCTCGTTAATCGACCTTCAGTAACAAATTCGCCACACAGGCTTGTAACTGGCCTTGTCAGAATCAAGTCGGAGTACCGGCTTGCAAACTGACTCATCGTTCTCCCACTAAGTACAAATTCATTAGGTAAAGTTAACAGAAATCGTAACCAATTAAATCCAGACCAAAACATTGTGATCACAATAACCAAACATATCTCATGCAGCAGATAACACAGGTAAACGGTAAAGCGAATAATGCATAATCCACACAAAAATACAATCCAAATATAAACCCGAACTTAACATCATAACGCTGGCATCCTAACCATCTTCCACACCTTATACGCCAAAGGCGTGGTTCGGTAGAAGTATTCCTTACCCATCCAATTTTAATTAATAATTCCACATAAAAATTATTAATTAAAATATCTTAAACTCGTTACCTAATCATATAATACATTTATCACATATTCAAGAAACCTAGATGTCGCATAAATAATCATACTGTCACATAAATATCCTTGTCGAGGAACTAGTAAGTCTCTTACACATCCAATTTTATTTAATAATTTCTCATAAAAATTATTAATTAAACTAACACAAACTCATTACCTAACCAGTCGATACAACATATTACCACATCAAGCAACTCAAATGTCACATAAATAATTTCATAAGTATCTTTAATACTTGTCGTGGAATCAGTAGTAAGTCCCTTACCTCAAAGTGTCATTAATACATTGGCTTGAGTTTCTCCCTCAATTTGATCCTATACATAAAATATTTAATTAATAATTCTCTTTAAAATTATTAATTAATTTTAACTTTAATCCTTCGATAAAATACTTTAAACTTACCAATTGGTTGCCTAATTCCAATCTAATTCGTAGAGAGAACCCTACGAATTAATTCCAAATTATTGCTCCAAATAAATCCTATACATAACAATTTAATTAACAATTTTTCCAAAAATTGTTAATCAAATTTAGCATTCCAAGTAGTTCTTTAATCTTATCGATACGTTGTCGACGCTCCAATTAATTCGTAGGTGAAATCCTACGAATTAATTCTAGTCTTAGCTCCAAAAGAACCTTCAATTAACCAAGAACAATTTCCAAATTAATTCTCAATTAACTTTATTGGGTATCCAAAAATCCAAAATAAAATACTCCATACTTTACCCATATAACTAACGGCGGTGACCGTGAGCGGCAATGAAAAAATCAAATCCAGAAGAGTAAATGGCATCTGCGAACGAAGAGGCGCATTGGTTGAAGAAGCATATGCAAAGAGAAGAAGAAAAAGAAAGTAAAATTTGATTTTATAACTTCACGCTTTCCAATGCAACCCTAAATTAATAAATAATAATAATCTTTTATTATTATTATTATTATCTTTTACAAATTCCCACCAAATCCAATATTTTTTTCCAAATTAAATAAATATTTTCCTTTGCATATTCCAAATCAATCAAATCTTCCTCTCTCCTCTCTCAATTATCTTCTAACAAAAAATAATTAAATATATATACTCATATATATATTTAATTTCTTAACCAAAATAATTAACATCTCAAAACAAATTAGATCCCAAAATAAATCAACTTATTATTTTAAGATAATTAACCTAAAATTATCTCAAATTTTTGGGATGTTACAATCATACACCATTTATAAAATCCATTGATATGTTTAGTATACAAGACATTACCACATGCAATTCAAATCCAAATGTTTGAAGGGATATTGACAATATTTGAACACATAGAAAGAGGGGAAAACTTCTACAATCTCTAATTTAAATCCTCCTTTTGTTAAGAGTTTTGGGATTTGGTGAATTTGAACCCTTCTTAACATATTTTTAGTTGTTCAATAGAGGGTTAGTCATTTCAATGGAAGGTTTGAGTGGGAGAGTGGCTGAGACTTCAAGGGAGGAGAGTTGGTGCAAAAACTTACCTAATTATGTAGGGTATAATCTACTAGAAGTCAACTAATATTTACGAAGATAATTTATTAGCATGAACAAAGTGAGTATAGTATTCTCATAATTCATAAGCTTTAAAATTAGGTTACAAATGATAACGAAATGAGAAAAATATCCTGAGTTTTTAGGAATATGTGCATTTGGTCCCTAATATTTCAAATTGGCCAATTTAGTTCTTGAGTTTTTAAAAATAGATTTAAAAAGTCTATCAACTAATAAATCTATTAGATTTAAATATAAAATTAATTAAAAATATGGTGTCGCAAGATAACTTGAAACATATGTTATTTTTTAATCTTTCCCACTTCTCTCCATCTCTTTCCTCTTTCTTCCACTTCTCACTCTTCTCTCTCCTTTTTCTTCCTCTTTTCTCTTTTCTGTTTTCTCCTCTCTTCTCCATCTCCATCTCCATCTTTCCTCATCTTTCTTATGGTGTATCCTTGTCCTTGTTTGTTGCAAAGCTTTTCAACCCAAAGTCTGCTCTTGAAGAGTTTGTAGATGCAATTTGTTGCAAGCGGTGTCCCTTAAAAGTTTCAAATATGTAGGAGAGCCATGTTAGGTTTTCGAAAGCATTGAAGCTTAATCACGCATTGATGGTGTCACTAACGTCTTTAATTGAAAAAATGAAAGACAAGAAGAATGAAAGAGAGAGAGAAGAGAGGAGAAAAAGAGAAGTGGAAGAAAGATGAGAGAGACAGAGAGAAGTGGAAGAAAGATGAGAGAGACAGAGAGAAGTGGGAAAGATTAAACAATAATTCCAGGTCCCACAAAATATTCTCGTTTAGATCGATTTTTATCTGCTTCTTGTCTGGGCCAAAGCTCCATCCAAATTATCCTTTCAAAGTTGCAAAACACAATCCCTAAGTAAGTCACAATAAACTTGATGCATTTTGTTGGACTCATGAGTACAGAATGAGGCCGTAATGTGAGGTCATGGGCACCCATATACCACTTCAAACAGTCTTTGTTTGGTTGCCAATGATAAGTGATATTGTACCACTGTTATGTCTATTTTTCAAGTCATCTTGCAACATCATATTTATAATTAAATTTATATTTAAAGTTAATAGATTTAATAGTTGATGGCCCTTTTGAACCTATTCTTAAAAACTCAAGTACTAAATTGACCAATTTGAAACATTAGGGATCAAATACACCTATCCTAAAAACATAGGGATCAAAAGAGTTTTTTCCTAACGAAATTAAAATTATCCTAAAGACTGTTGAGTTTGAAAACTCAACCTAAGTCAAACACAAACTAATCATAAACAATAAAAATTATCCTAAAGACTTGCATTATTTGCTACCAAAAGAAAATTAATAATGATGTTAATACCACAATATAAAATATATCATTTAACGATGTGCGTCGTTAAATGCTGAATGAAAAAGGAGTGCGTTTTAGATATTGATGAGCTCTCAATGTGTACAAAGTTAACAAAACTTCAACGTTTCAAATAGCTCTGGATATAAACAAATTAAATAAGTGCTAAATGAGAGATGAATTGGAAAATAAACATCCTTGGAAGGATCAAGGAAAACAATGATTATTAACTTGAGACATGATGAAAAGAAGTATTTCTTTCAAGTGAAGGGGAAAAAAAAGGAAACATTTAAAATGAATATTCATAAATAAGAAGAATCCCCAGCTCTTACACAAAAAAAGAAAAAAAAAGGATATAAAAGGTAGAGACTGACCCGCCTTTCACTCAAAATAAAGAGTCATACAAATGAAAGCATCACAGAACCACCCAAGGCAATCAAGGGAAGAGTTTTTTTTTTCTTTTTTTTTTTTTTTCCTTTTTTGAGAAACAGAATAAAATTACAAGCAAAAAGAAGGGGCTTAGATGATATCTATCTATATAAATAGGCTTAGATTGAAGGGGGAAAAAAAGAAGGCAGTGTTCTAACTAAATAAATGGCCTTGAATTATTGACCTGTGCCAAGCAGACAACACTTACAGAATGTCGTATCAGTACAATCTACAGGATGTTCCCATGCGATACTCGCAATTGGTCAAAGCAGCGATTGGAGACCTGCAATTCGTGTTTGAGAAGTGCAACAACATTAGAGAAGACATTCCATAAGTAAAAGCTGCAAAGGCCCCTCCCCTCTAACATGGTTGTTTGTAGCGGTCTGCAGTCTCATTCATAAGAACTGATCCATCGGTACATTTCTTCAACTGGTGGCCAATTTAAAAACGAAAATTTTCAAGCCAAGCCGCTTATACATCTGCTCCCTGAAAAAGAGAGCCAAAAGGAAACTCTACATTTTGAACCTTTCAATGGGAAATAATGTCTTATTACGTAAATGCTGGAATATCAACTTGTTTTAAGCACAAAAGAATACTAAGAGCAATGGCTTTCCTAACCTCTTTATGATTATTTTGAACTGAATTTCAACACAACAGTAATTATTGTCCTAAAAAACTATTAGCTTACCCAATTCACTCAGAATGGAGCTTCAAGAGACTCATCCCAAACCTCTGCACTTCCATTGGAGGCATCTTCAACATCTTCTTCCATAGAAAGCCTAATATATTCTCTATGCGCAAAACGGTCCCACTCTGTCAAAGTAGGGTTCTCACGTTCCTGCATGCCACAAGGTCAAAATTATCACCTGCCATGTTATCATAGCTGATCCCAATGCAATGGCTATGTAAAATAGATGTCCATCTACCTGGCGGATAAGGAATGGATCACGAGTTTCAAAGGCCATAAACTTGTTCAGATTAAAAAGAATATTAAAAACACTTCCAGAAAGCTTGCAGCCTTTTAGATCTCGCAGAGTGATATAAGTCTCGTTCTGCAAGCAAAACAATGTGTAAAGCACAATAGTATCCTTTATTAATTTATAAAAGTTTTGGAGAAGCTTTCAAAGATGATAATACCAATGGGATATCTTTTCATGATATTCTTCAAAAACATTGGACACACAGAGAACAAAACTAATAAAGGAGTAGAAGCTGAACCTCTGGTCCAATCATATCAATTATCTGGCACAAAATATCCTCAAAAAGCACAGGTTCTTGAGCCATGCATTCCATACGATGTAACTGCTCCTCATAAAAGAATTGCAATTCATTCCGTGTTAAAATTCCATTACCATCCAAATCTATGCACTTGAACCTAGAAAAAACAAGGCATCATCACAATAGTTATGTCACAAACTTGGTCAAGAAATCGAAAGCAACTAAAAATATGATGTCTTAACAGCTGTTATTCAATAAAAGAACGTGTATGCATAAAAAACCATCTCCTCTCTCTCTCCCTCTCTCTCACACACACACACTTCTATTTACAAGAAAACAAAATTATCCATTGA
This sequence comes from Cucumis cinereus, assembly GCA_037974625.1. Lineage (NCBI taxonomy): Eukaryota > Viridiplantae > Streptophyta > Magnoliopsida > Cucurbitales > Cucurbitaceae > Cucumis > Cucumis cinereus. The sequence goes on from JBBPDJ010000019.1 coordinate 9,071,472, forward strand.
AAAGATGAAAGTTTACAAAGTTACAGTAACTTCCTCAAGTATTATAAACAACCTAACAAAGAGCCAAAAAATTATATATACACACACAAAAACGCTCTGACCAAAACGTAAATTAAAATTTAGAAAAATACATTCATTAATTGAATAGCACTTCCTTTAGAGACAAACTATAATTTCAGAACTGTGATAAATGAACAAATCAAATAACGTTAATTTGTAACTTTCTTTCATCTTTACAATAATAAATGCACTGCTGGACCTGTACTTTAAAAGATGTCCAGAGAAAGGAGAAACCAACGAGCAAATCTTAAAAAAGGGCTATCCAAGAAGCTGAATTCAAAAAATAAAGGAAAAATCCCTTGGACAAAGGTAAAAAGGAAGCCATTAATCAAATTTGCACATGTTCCATCAAATTTATTGGCCATAATGCCTGAAAACTGAGGGAAGAAACATCTTTGATTCAACTTCATCGAAGCCAAAGTGTGGTTTATACAAAACTTTATCAAATCCTTCTTTTGGGTCACTTCGAAAAAACAAAATCAGAGAACTTTTCAAAGCAAGGAGAGGCCTTTTTAATACCCCATGAATAGTATCACCAACTTAATTACATCTTAAAGTCAACTGTTGCCTCTTTTTTAAATCTTATACTTTTGTATATCTTGTTACCAATGAGAGAAATCTTTTGTAACTACTTAAGTTAAGGATTTGGATTTCTTTCTCCTCTTTTGTAATTTTAAGATTAATCAAATTGTTTCTTATCCAAAATAATAATAATGACTGAAAACTTGAGCCATCTTACAAACAATTTATATGATCCGGTAAAAGTATTAGAAAACACCAAAATTCACTTAAAATTTAGAGATAATGAGAACAGAACATACCAATACTCAAGGCTAGGCTCTGATGATTTATCTTCCTCAGACAATATAAAATAAACAAAATCTTCATATCCCATCCTACCTTCAACCTTACTGGTAAACTTTCTTGGAACCTACGAGCACATGGAACCATTTATAGAAGTTAGTACACTAGTACTCACTTCATAAATAAAACAGCGATTGAAAAAAGGAATAGTCCTAATTCTAAGGAAGTTTCATTTAGAACTGAAACCTGTTATCTAGTTAAATGAATCACTTCTTCTTTTTTTTTTCCTTTTTTTGTTATATCCATGAGTGTTCGGGCCAGCTTACGCGCACCTCGACTAATCTCACCGGACAACCCACATGACCCTACAATATTTGGGTGTCAAGGAAACTTATAGGAAATTAATTCCTAGGGAGGCGGCCACCATGAATTGAACCTATGACCTCTTAGTTAGTTATTGAGACTATGTCTCTTTTTTTACTACTAGGCCAACCCATGATGGTTGTTAAATGAATCACTTCTAAAAGAGCAATATACCAGATGATTCACAAACCTGAGAGAATATTCTATCAACAATCCGGTAGGTAAGTGCGTGATTTCCATATTTGATAAGGTTCTCCTTATCAATCAAGAAATCATGGTCCATGTCCAGCTCCCAAAATTTGCAATATATTACATAAAAATGCTCATAAGAAAAGTACCTACAATTAACAATTACTGCATGTTAAACAACAATCAAGAGGAGATCTGGGTAAGCATACACATCAACATAACATGCAAATTGAAAATGGAAGTTATATATGTCCTCTCTTCTTCTTCTTCTTCTTCTTCCTTTTTTATTTTGTGGGGGGGGGGGGTGGGGGGGAGGAAGAACTAATATGTATAATTAAGAGGTCAAAAATATTCTTCTTATCCCAACATTCTGATAAAAAGACAATCCTTGGGCCACCTCTATTTTCACATTTGTAATAGTACGCATCTAGAGAGAAGAGAGAGAGATTCATATTGGTGGGATGGGATGCGTTTTAGTGCTTGGATTCAACAAAATCTGGCACTAAATAGAGATACAGTTACCGAATTGCAACTTATTTAGACACAACCATCAAATTCTTACGCTCTCATCGATCAGGGATACTAGCATTACTAAACCCTTGCTTTTCTTTTTGAAGAAACAACTGTACTAACTCAAAGTTACAAGAAAAATATTGTAAATTAATCGTCAACAAAAAACTTGAGAGAATTCATGAAACCCTTCAATGGACTCGTATAAAACAAAAAAGGACCTGAAATAATAGTACAATCATGAGGAAGATAAAATAGAAGAAAGAATGAGGATAAATATGAAAGGGGAGATGAAAACGATGATGCAGAGCAAAGGAGTTATGTATTGGAATGCTTTATGAATAAAACTCGTGAGTGCGATGAACGCCATTTACTTTTGTTTTATCACATGACAAGAAAAAAAATCTTCATCCATAAACCTACCTCAAAACTTTGTTGATGTCCTCTTCTTCATCAGCATGTTGCATTGCATCAATCAAATTTCCACGTTTGAGCTCCCTAAGTGAAAGCTGACCATTTCCCGCTCTATTTATATAGTAATATATCCTATATATTACTGTTTCAGCTGGTTCACAAAATAAAAAGTTCATTAGAAAAGTGAAAAGAAAAGATATAAAGAGTCGTAGGCTGGTTGCATTATAACAGTGAATTTAAAAAGAATCTAGAATCAAGCAGGTTTACAATGATGTATCATAGCAAGAAGCCTTGAGTTGAGGGAACCCAGTATCAAGCCCCTGCCTAAAACATAAATTGTATACAACAGCAGGCATCTGTCATGGACTGCAAGGTCAATCCCAACGCACACCAGTGCCTACCAACAATGCTAATGTCAACTCAACTGATGTAAATGAAAAAACAAAATCAACAATCTGTACAACTGGATGAACTGCACAGCACGACAACAGCAAACCAGTGCCATATTTCTTTTAGATAAGAAACAATATGTGTATTATGCACAAAAAGGTCCAAAAAAGGACAGCCTAAAGGCTAGGGGGAAGATAAGACAAAAAGCCCAGAACTCCCTCAGAAAACCAAACAACGGAGCTTTAACAGAGCTTTCCAGTTCAATTGGATCATCATCAAGAATAAGCTGAAATTACAAAAGAATTTCCTATTTTTTGTCTATCACCAGGAGGCTGTGAATCGAGTGATACAAGAAAAGGAGTCAAAAGAAGACAACTTATCCTCGAAAATGCCAATTTCTTTCAAGGCACAAGTTCCAAATAAGCTCTTTTAACTGTAATGCCCGTAAGACCTTCCCTCTGTCTCTAAGTAACCACCTCCCAAAGGCTTCAAGCAGCCAATAATCGACTCTACTTGGTAAGGAAAAAGAAAAGTTGAATTCCTTAAACAACCAATGCCAAGCCAAAGTGAGAGAAGGACAATGTATGAATAAACGATCAAGGGATTATTCAGCCAAGTAGCACAAAGAACAAACCAAATCTTTTACCCCAATTAAGAAGATGATTGTACCAATGCCCTTCACCCTAGCCCCAAAAGAAGTACTGCATCAACTTCCCATTATTTTTATTTTATCAAAGCCATGAGAGCTTTCAATGGGGAGGAGTAGCACACGGGCAAGCTATTCAAGAATCAAAACCAACTGAGCCAAAGTGGATAAGTAATGACACACCTCGTCCTCCATCTCTTGGTTATCTGTTAACAACCCTTTGCCTACTTCTCAATTGCACTAATGAAATTATTTCTTCTACCGCCGATAGAACAAAAGCACAAATATATCTTTTAACATTTTGGCTCATCAACATTCGGATCTATTAAAGGCTGAAGAAGATATACAGATAAGGGACTCCCCAAAGGCTTAAATGCATCCACTAGTCCAATACTTCAAATGTAAGTTCAAAAGCTACACCAAACCACCCTAGCTCGTAGTAAAGTTAGGCATATTATGCTTCTCTGCTGACATATCTCAATTTTCTCATGAAAGAAACCAAATTTCTTCCATTTTCCGAATGTTCCCACCTTCCATCTTTTGCAAGCCTTTATCATCCTTAAATGGATTTTAATAACAAAAGAAGCTTCACAGTGATGTTTGATTTCCATCCAATCATCACGACCTAACAACCTCGAGATCACCATATGAACTCCAATCTACTCCCACCCTTCCCTTTTCTATTCTTACCCGAAAAAGAATGAGGTAACTATTAGGATAAGACCTTATTTAGGCTAGTGAACACCATATTTCCTTTACCAAAATCCACTCATCTTAAGAAGATTAACCAATTGATGATTTGAAAGCATAGCAAAATCTTCAAATTGCTTAATAAAATCTCTAAGAAAATACCTACAAGTGAGACATCCCATTTTACCAACCATCTTGGAAGATAGCCATACAAAGCAGTGCAATAACCAACCATCTCGAGACCAGTATTTTGAAACCTTGAAGTTCCAGTTTATCTCTTTCTTGCTTGAAAAAGGAGGGAAACAGTACAATGCAACAAATCTACTAAGGCCTTTTCAAACCAAAGGGCATGGGATAACGAAACGGGACTACCAATTCATGAACCATATCTTCAATATAAAAATACTCTAAATCCAGAGGTTTGGATGAACGGATATGAATCCTATCTTAGAAAGCTTGAATTGATGAGGAAAACTGGGAAGGATACATGGGCATACAAAAAAACAAATCCACCACATAAGCTAGAAACAAGCCACCAACTCAACATTGGAATCAACTTTGCGACGGACACAGATTTTTTGCTTGTAAAATGAAAAATTACCAAGATAACATAAAGCTTCCATTAGAATAATATAGCTACCAAACATTTTTTTTATAAGAAATATAGCTACCAAACATTAAAATTTTAAACTACATTAAGAACTTAAACCCCATTCTATAAGACACAATAAAGATCATAAAGTACTCACTAGGCTTTCGACCTTATGAGGTATACAATAAATAAAGAAATCGTGGCATTGAAGTCCAAAGAATTAGATGATTAAGGTTTCTTAAAAAAAAGAATAAGATGATTACGGAAATGTGGGCTTCAGGATTTGTTTGTAAAGAAAACAAATATTTATATTTCACATAAATTTCGTGATGAAAGAGATTTGATAGTTTAAAAATTAGTGAAACGAGTCAACTAAACTAACCAGAGGTGAACATAATTATAAGGGAAAAGAAAGTAACAAAGCAAACCAGAAATATCCATCCATTTAAAGCTGGACAATTCAGCCAAAGAAGCACCAACCATATCTTTCCTGAAATTCTGGAGTGCTCTGCAGGAATTCTAGCCCTGGGTGTGTTGCTAAAAGTTCTCGAAGCACAGGTTTGAAATCATCCTGTAACCAAATCAAAATATTCAACTTTAAGAACAAGATTAAATGTATAACACATTTTATGCTTACTTCAGAATGATATCAATTTCATTTTAACCATTCACTGGATATGATCTTTGGTTACAATAATATAGGTAAGAAGTCACACGATGTAACTGACAGAAAAATGCTTGTCGTTTATGCCTATACCAATACTAAAAAAACAACTTTTTTCCATAGAATCAATAATCTAACAAATACAGAAATTTTGATAAATATGTTAATCGACATTAATTTTACAATTGAATAATCAGGACTCGGGGGATAAGAGAAGAAAGGAAATGATTAAGAACAGAAAGAAACCTGAGTCAGATACTTGAGATCTGGCTGCTTTAAAATCTTAAAAATTTGGGTTGGTAAATCCAGTGTCAACATGTTTCCATTGATCCAGTACTCGACAAAAGCATCCCTGCAACATAGTTACAATGATGATATTTTCTGTGTTTCGGATAAATGATGATGATGATAAAAAAAAATTTACAAGAATATGAAAAATGCTTCAAGTAGAAGAAAATGTAGCAAAGAGAAACCGAAAAAGTTCTCTTTTTAATCATTAATTGCTAAGGTCTGCCTGTCAGTGTTTCAACTAACCTCACAAGACAACCATTAGGCCTATAAAAATCCCATTCATCCTGACAATTTGAATGTGCCATAAAACTACAGAATGCTCCACTATAATATTGTATTTAATCCACCAACCATGCTTATGCAAACTAAATCAACCAAAGAATGCAAGCAGGATAGTGCATCGGTAGCTTCATTTTCCAGTCTTAGCTTGTCAATGTCCTCAAAGTCATTCCAAACCAATATAGCTATCCATGTCTGACACACCCAGAACTGCCCATGTCCAAAAGGAGCTTTGAAGTTCTTTTGATTTATCCTGACAATGACTCTCCTTTTTTTTTTTTTTTTTTTGGATAAAAGCAACAACTTCAATTGAAAAAAAGGGAAAGAAAACAAGCCCACAAAAACATCCCAACAAAGTTTGTAGATATCAAAACATTGGAAAGAAAAGTGCTGCATGCATCCTCTCCCAGCTGAAGGCTTTTGGGTAAAACACAGGACGAACATAATTTGCATCTCTTTATGCTATAACCTAATGCCCCTGCTTGTTGTTTACATCTCTTCAAAGTGTTTGGCTAGAGCTACTGCTGTCCAAAGGATATTAATGTTGCAGCTTTTCAACTTATTTATGGAACACCTTATTGTGGTCAAGCTGGAGCAATTTGGTCAACGCTGTGCTTCCAGTTTTTTTGAAGATAATGGTTTGAGAGCAATCTGAGAATTTTCAAAATGACTAATTCTAGTTTGATAGGTTCTAGAACAATGTTTCACTCAAAGGTAAACTCACCTCCTTAACCAATTCTAAAGAGATGAGAATGTGCACTATGCCACAATCAATCAGTACAACCACAGCTTCTTAACATACCAGTTTTTCTCACATTTTTTCAGGTCTTAGGCACATCCAATCCAACCACACCAACCGACTCAATAATAACTCCCCACCATCACTTCTTCATCGCTGTCATTCATCTCTGGTGTTTCCTCTTCCATTCATTGCATAGCTATTCCATCTATCTCCAACTTATCATCAAAATCTTGAACCACCATGACTAGCAATCCTTTCTTGTTGAAGCCATGGCCAAATTTGAAATTTGTCCCCTCCCAAGCTTTTTATAGGTTAAAAATCACTTTTAGTTTCTACGCCTTCATGGAGCTAGCAATTTAGTTCATGAACTATGAGTTGTAACAATTTAGTCCATGTACTTACAATTTTGTAACAACCAAGTCCTTTTTCAAATTTGTAACAATTTAATCCCCACCATAAAAAAAATTCATCAAAACTAAATGTTGATTATTTAGTATTTAACGATTTACGCTTTGCAGTTTATTAACATATTGGGTCCATAATTAGATTAGTGATTTACCTATGAAAGAAATTTCTATAAATTTTAGGGCAAGTATCAATTTATACCTCTAAACTTTGGAGTTTGCATCAGCTAAAACCCTAAAGTAATAGTTGTATCAATTAAAACCCAAAACTTTACCCTTATTTGGATTTTGTTCAACGAATATCATGTGAAGCTTATGATTTGAGTCCATTAAAATCCAAAATTTTCATAAGCCAATCAATTAGATCTTTCATTACAATACCTCCAAATAAAATTAGATGAAAGGATGCTAATCTTAGGGGTGTTTGGGGCACTAAGTTGGTTATTATAATCAGTAATTATTATAACCCATGGGTTATAATACTCAGTGTTTGAGGTATGACTATTTTAGTATGGCTATAATAACTGTGTTTAGGGTGCACTATTTTAGTCTAGGTACGAAATGGTAACACTATAACAAAGAGAGAGCAAAAACAGTAGGAAATAGTAAACGATATAGCAAAGATGGATTCAAAATAGTAATATTTAGCCAATTACGTGTTATAATAGGGGTACATTAATACTCTGATCCTGTCAAGTGTGGCCCATGGACTTAGGTGGGAACCAAATCCCTCCAAAGACCAACAAATCTTGTCGAGACGGTTCCCTAGCTGCACCAAATTAAGCTTGGCAACCAGCACAAGCTAACTTTCATTTGACCTCCTCTTTACAAACTAAGCCTCCCTCCTTTAACTCTAGAGCTCACTCCCTCACCAAACTGGAGGATCTTACTTTAGTATGACATTAACCAAATCAAGTGATAGCAATGGCCCCGAGCTAAGGAGGGCTTGGAGTTTGGGGTGGAGTTTAACATCCGAGACCACACTTTTCCTTCAATATTGTAAGTAATGTCATATTCTTGACCTCAAATTCTTTATGTTGTTTCCATTTGCGACATCTTAACATACCCCGTAGTTCAACCATGACCTCCTCATTCTTTTTTGGATAAGAAACATTTTTATTAATCTATGAAAATCATTCTAGCCTCTGGTAGTAATTAAAAGCATTCCAGCATTAACATACCGAAAGTCTCTTACTTCCAATCCAAGAAGTGAAGCAACGCATGGTGGTAAAAGAAATCAGGGGAATGGTTTCTGGTCAACACAATGTCCAACTATCCTCCACAAGATCTACACTCTTTGCCACTCTACAACCTAAAACTAGACATTTTTCCTTTCCTTTATTCTCAATGAAAGCTCATTTAGTCATAAGAAAAATCTAGATTTTAGGGGGGTTTGTCTTAAATTTCTTGTTCTTATGGGCAAGTTTGAGTTTTATGTTTTGTTTCCTCTTATATACTTCGAGCATTAGTCTCATTTCATTAAATAAATGAAAATCTTGTTTCCATTTTAAAAAAAGTGTATTGTCCCTTTAGGTGCTAATTGAGATTTTAATAACATTGTAAAATTTGCATTAACAATATCCCTAATTCAATTCCACCGTTAAGTACAAACCAAGTATTAGGAGTAAAAAGGACTTGAAGGAACAAAACCAAAATATTATCTAATCTCCCTACAACCTTTTTTATACATATATATATATAGAATCAACAACTTTAGAAAAAAAAAAATAAAGAATACAAGGCATACAAAAAAAAACTAAGCCCACAAAAGCAACCCCCCTAAAACAAAATGTTGTAGATTAGATAACATTTTGGGAACATCCAAGGACGAGAACTCCCCAAATTGATCACATCAAAGGACAAGAAAATAAGAAGGCACGTTGAAGATCTAGATTCTATAATTAAACTCCCAGAGTTCCAAAAGATATTAGGATTTCATTTAGGGAAGGTCTACAAAAAACAAAATTAGAAAATATGTAATTTCAATTATTACAATTTTCTGAAGGCTGAATATTTTTGTAGCTTTGTAATCGTTCACTCTTCCTCACAAAGCTGTTGCATGGGGGGGGGGGGGGGGGGGGGGGGGGGGGGGGGGGGGGGGGGGGGGGGGGG
>JBBPDJ010000019.1:9090805-9114588 GCA_037974625.1 Cucumis cinereus
TATTGGTGGTTATTATGTTATCACCCACTTATGTGTACTTCCAATGGGTATTTATATTGCCCATTCTTAATATTAAAAGATTGAGCAAGTTATTTAATCTCTGTGTTAGTTTAATATAGTATCAGTTGATATTCATTGAGAAACTTTTGAGAGTTCATTTGCTTCGATGCCAACAAAGAAGAAGAAACGCTTCCGCCCAATCCGCCACCACCCCCACCGACAAACTCATCGTCAAACTCATCGAATCTTCTTCTCAATCTGCCATTGAACACTATGCAAATTCCCATTTCCTTCATCATTTTGATAGCACCAGCCTTGTCCTTGTAGGATCCTCTCACCGAGACGAAGGATACTTTCTGGTGTCAAGCCATGATTATTGACCTCACAGTGAAAAACAAGTTCGGATTTGTTGATGGAACGATCACTCGGCCTTTTGGAGAACTGCTATAGTCTTGGGCTAATAATATCAAAAAAAATTTGGGCTTCACTTCTAACTGACCCGATCCGACCCGAATCAGGCTGACCTGATTTGGGTCGGGTCGGATCGGCTAGCATGTAGAACCGACGGTTTCGGGTCGGGTAAGTTTGAAATGAAACTGACCCGACTCAGCCCAATTACACCCCTATCTAATAATACCTCTCTTGCATAATTGTTATATCATCAACAAAATTTGATTTGGTATCTAATAGCTCTTATTTCATATTTTTTTTATAAAAAGAAAACAATGTGTCTATTTTACTACAAAATTAAAAAATTTAAGATTTAATTAGACACAAAATTAAACTTCATGTTCGATAAAACAATTTAGTTCTTGAGATCATTTTAAATATATATGCAACTTATTAGATACAAAAACTTTGATACACAATCTAGATTATGTTTTATGTTCTCAGATTCACTGAGTTCAGCAAATATGTGTTTGACAGATAATCTTGATTTTGTTTCTAAAAACTGTTTTTGGATTCTGTGATCCAAATAATGCAAATTCTGAAAACAACTTTTTTATTTTCATTGTACCCAGAATTTCAATTTTACATTTTAACTTGCAAAATTATATAAAAATATTTAGATATATAATATGTCACATTATAAACTCAATTCATTTTTTGAAGTTTATAACAATACAAAATAATAATTATATAAATTTTTAGGTTAAATTACAAATTTAGTCTCTATGGTTTGTAACTATAACTTTAGTTCTTTTGGTTCAATAAAATCATAGAAAATAGTATCGCTCGTATGAACTATTTATGAAGGTTGTCAAACCATAAAGATATATGAGATTTTATTGAACTATAGGCTAAACTCTAACTTTCTTCAATCAATAGGGACTAAAATTGCAATTGAACCAATTTCTTAAATATAAATTATATTCATAAATAAATTAATAATAGTTTATTGTCAACTAAATCTTAGTAGTAAAACTAATTTTATGACTTATAAATACATATCATGAAACACATTTAAATATTTTTTAAAAAACTAGAATCCAATTTTTGAATCTACTACGAAACACATATTTGAAAACATAAAATACAACTTTATTTTCATATTTATGTATACATATTCTCTACAAAAACAGGCCGTTATGAATCTAATAAACAATTCTAAAAGACTTCAGGACACAAAAAAGTAAATGAATTTAGAAACTTGTTAAACACTTTTTAAAAAAATTAAAAACTAAATTTAATATTTGTTTTGGGAGAAACTAAATTGTACTGTTTATGTGTTTTGAGGAGCAAAGATACAAATTGAAGTCAATATCTCCATAATAATCAATAGTGGTCACAATACATCAGTCTAATCACAACTAGAAGCATACGCAAATAATATTTCAATATTAACAATTTCGACGACAAACAACAACGATACTGAAGAATAAAATTAGAAATGTGTGACAACCAATTTGCACCATCTTTGACACGATGGAAATCTCCACTATTGTGTCAAGAACACAGTCAAAATTGCAGTTTCATTGGACCACAAATCAACCCCCAAAAGACGGAAAAATGTTACTGTTCTGAATTACTTCTTCTCTCTAATTTTTCCTCGCCATCGTTCAATTGTTCTCTCGATCTGCATCATACTTAATCAGCCCTGCTACTATTAATGAGCTTTTCACATAAAAGTGCAATAACCCAACAAGATTATGAGTGTATTTGGTTTAGTTTTCATGTGTTTAATTATAAAAATAAGTCATTTTTGTTTAGTAATTGATCGAAAATCACTCCCAAAATGGTTAATAGTTGGAACAAATTAACTTTTGATTGTCATAGAACAATAAACATGAGCAAAACTATAGTTCAACTCGCATAAGAAACACACTTGTAACTAAAAAATAAGAGATTCAAATCACTCCACCCAAATTGTTGTTCTAGAAAAAACTTTCAACTTAACGCCAATTCGCTACAATTTGTGAACTAGATATACAATTTCAAAGATTAAAACCTCATTTGGTAACCATTTCATTTTTTACTTTTGATTTTTGAAAACAAGCTTATTTCCTTTCATTTTCTTACCGTAGTTAAATAAAAATAAATTTTGAAAACTATTTTTTTTTTTTTTCAAATTTTGTTTCGTTTTTTTAAACATGAGTAAAAATGAGATATCAAATCGAGAGACTTAAGAGGGGAAAGAGGTGTTTAAAATAAAAAACGAAATATATACCGTACCTCCCCAAAAAAACATATCTACTTTTAAAATCAATACTTGGAGATATGAAAGATCTAATGGAAGGAGAGAAAAGTCATAAAGATGCAAAAGGGTAATAGAAGGGTGGGGAAAAAGGAAAAATGGTCAACACACTGAAGGGGCAAGACATGGGAAAATGGTAAAAAAGAGTAGAACTCAAACTTTTAATAAAAAGCAAGAGCCATACCTTATATTTATCATCATCTATTTATTTCTGGAGACCGATGAAATTTTTAGTTGATCCAACAAAGAAAAATAAAGTCTTCTAAGTTTACAGAAACAACAATACTCCCAGTAATGATGCTCTCTTAGTCTATCCATCTCAAACCTTCATTTTCCAAAGTGTACATGGTTTTGCTTCTTTGATATCTACAGCGACATCATTCGAACCAATCCGCCATATCATGGCAGTTAATAAGTTAACATTGCAGCAAGAATTACTATAGTTGGGAAAGGAATGAAGTCAAAGTTGAGATCTGAGTTTTCGAACATATCAATCAGAGCTTTCAATGGAGCCAATTAAAGAGTCCCAAAGGGGATACCTTTCTGGGCATGCTTTTTTAAGCAGAGTCTCCAAATTGTATGTTCTAAGCTTGTCATTCGCTTTTAAATTTGGACAATTCTGAAGCATCAAAAATGGAGGAATCAGTCAAGTAATTTGGGTAAAAAGCCTGGATTAATAAAAAGCACATGAATACGTTGATTCAGAATAATTCAGTTTCACCTTGATCAACCACAAGAGATATGCACCAGAACATGTTGCTTGTGCTTGAAAATCCTCAAAGTCTTCATTTGAGATAAACGAGCAGGAGTTCACAAGATTTAATTCATTTTCTATAAAGAAAGGGTTGTCAAGTTTTATTCCCCCCTCTTGCTTAAAAATTTTGTGATCCGTTGCAAAATGTCTCATCCAACACACTGAAAGGAATCGACGGTGAATCCACAAAGCCTGTCAGAATGGATATCATTCAAGGAAACAAGAGGATCAAACTGCTAGCAACAAAGTTCACTCTTTTTAACTTGAAGAGAAACACACCGGGAGGAATAAAGTGCTAGCTACCATTCATTAACCATCTAGCCAAAGTGCAAATCAAATGTAAAAGGATAATTGCAATGGGTAACACTATTAGGGATAGTAATTAAGTGTATAACAATATTTTTAAAAAATTGCAAATATAGCAAAATAGATCCGCGAGAGACTATTGTTTATGGACATCCATTAGTGATAGACTCCTACCAACAATATGATCTGTCATAGATAGATTCATAGAATTGGATCTAAATTTTGCTACATCTACAAATTCTTTTGCATTGTGCTGTAAACTTTAGGCCTAATTGTTATATTTGCCACTGTCCCTCTGTAAAGAATGTACCCCTATTGATCCAGATACTACTACAAGTTGGACTAGAGAGAGAGAGAGAGAGAAGCGTGTACCTCTCTTCCAATATATCGTTTTATCAGCATTTCATCCCAATCAAGCTCTTCCTTTCAGTATACAATAAGCAAGATATTACAAGCCATTGTAAATGGATAAGTCAGTTAAAAATCATCTCAAACGCAGCAAAAAAAGGTACTTCTTATGGAGAACTTCCTATTACAGGCTTATTATTTATTTCTTTTCTGCTTCTGTAAGCACACAGATCTCAAAAACATTCAAGCGTCCAACTCTAACAAACACAAATTTACTCCAAGAGAGACAGAACTAAGACGTGTTCGGCAAAATAGAATAAAAAGATTCATGTGTGCTAGCTAGCGTCAATGAAAAAGTTCGTACAGGAGTAATGTAAGAATAAAAAACATGAATACATTTAACTGCTGACACTCAACAGCATTAGAATTCTATTAAAAAAAAAGTATCGGATTTCAATTTTAGTCATTATAGTAAAATTTAAAAGGCTGAAAATGACCCATTTAATAATGATACTGGATGAACACAGAACATTGACTGACAGAGAGCAGGATTTTGGGATTACTAAAATAATATCAACAGACAAATTTACCTTCCACACTTGATAAATGCCGTGAGTGAGACCAGAATTTATTTCTGTGCAAGTTGCTTCTGCTAAAATTTTGAGCATAAGCCGCTGAAAAAGAAAAAAAAAAAAAAAGAAACTCAGTCATTGGAACTTTCCGACATTTTGAAATAATCGAGCATTTTAAGATCATTAGCAGTTTACAGGACTCACTCGACGATAGTGGAAGCAACAATTGTCAGCAACATGCAACGCCGCCCATTTTCTGGTTTCCTTTAACTCATACAACGCCTGAAGATAGATGTTTTTGGAGTCACCCATTAGAACAATGGAATTGAGCCCAGAAAACATTTTTCCCAAACAAGATAATAATCCCAATAGAAGGTGCATTTTGTTCCTCACTATATACTAAAGGCATGTTAAGGATTGATTCTAAAATGGTTAAAATCACTTTTGTTATTTTTAAAATCATAATGAAACAGACATTCAATGTTTCAAAACCTTTCAATGTTTCAAAACCAATTGTGATGAAACGAAAATTGGATTTAAAAGTGTAAAATTAAATACTAAATTAGTTGAGTGATTACGTATGTTTTTTGGAGTGATTTTAATAATTTCAAAATCACTCCTAACTTGCACTAAATGTGTGAAGAATTGAGAATCATGACATGTGCTAATAGATTGGCAATTCTTGGAATTCCCATGAAAGTTCTTTTTTGCTATCCAATAATTACTTGCCATTTTTTAATTTTGAAGTAGTCAATTAATAAATTTTTGGCCAAGGGGGCAGCATGACTCATGGATAAAGGACCACCCTCAAGTCTATGCAAATGCATTAAATTAACAAATTGTATACCCCAGACTCAGAGATGTCAAACGAGAAAAAAGAAAAGCCCACCTGTTCTCTTGACATGTAAGAAACTAACCAACGTCGATGATTCCATGCACGATAATTCATTTTTGACATCTACACCAAAATGAAATTAACTTAGATGAGACAAAGTTGCTACTGTTACAGCAAGGTAGTAACAAAGGTTCAGTTACAATCCATTGTTTGAAATCATAACAGCAGCATGTACGAAGAGTTCAAAACAAATACAACCTAATGGAAAATCAAGGAAGCAGCTCCCAGAAATGTTTTCTTTTCACCAAAGCCTTTACTAGCAAAAATTTCATCAAGAACATCCCAATCAATCTTTTTGTATCCTTTTCAAGATCATATTTGAAAATAAACTTCTCTTTTGTCATCAACCAATTTCTTAGTTAGAAGGCATCAGCGAACAATGTCTTCCTAATGCAAGCACAGACGGATTGAGGATATGAAATGGGAGAGGGCATCACGACTTGTAATGCCTTTCGACAATAATTTCCAAAACCTACAGATTTAAAATCTCTAGAAGGCCCAAGCAGCAGACTTCCTCAAACTTCTAGATTTGACATTTAGAAGCCAACCATTTAGCACCTCTAGAAACCACTCAACTAGGTATCTGGGCAGGCCAAAGGACAATCCAAAGTCCTTCAGGAGGAAGACCCAACCCCTCAAAGCGAACTGCGGGTGGAGGAAAAATCATCCAAGAATTCTCCATCCAATAACGGAGCCTACTCGTACAGGGATCTCAGTAACATACTAAATTGCTGATCATTCAATAACACTTCTACTCCTACAGAGTTCCACTGGGATTGCCAATTGGGACCTTCAAGGGAGAGAACAAAATTTCTAAATTCTTCTAGTTGCCTCCAAAAATATATTTAGCATATAAGGAAATTCATGAAAAAGATCGTTAGTGTATCTGCCTGTCTTGTAGATTGCTCCTACAAGAGCCATGTGCAGAAGTGGGTTTCTAACCTCTATTTATCTCAGGAATTTATCCTCCATGGGCACCTCTTCCTAATTTTATTTTTTAAATAGGAAACCAAGCCTTAATTAAGAGAAATAAAAGAATATACAATGGTATAAAAAAAATAAACACACCAAAAAAGAAAACCAAAGCCAATTACAAAAAACGAACCCAATTCAAAAGAATGTTGCCAAGCTGGTAATTACATGTGAGGTCTCCAATTATATAAACCTATGCCAGGAAGGACAAAAGGGGGTATTCACACGATACGGTTGGTTAGTGGAATGAGTGGTTATGCGCGAACTGTAATGTAGGAACCAAAATGAGGGTTTATGTGTGGTTAGTGAAGCTGGCTAGAGGTATGTGAATTGTGTAGCGGCTGATTGCCCTTTGGGAGAAAAGGAATGGACTCTCTCGAATAGTTGGGGAGTATCTTGTTTTCATTGTCATTCTTCTACTTTTCATTGCGTTTCTTACTGTTTGGCTGATATTGTACTGTGGAACGTTGTTGACATCATTGATTTGCAATAGACCAGTTCACTTCTCTCCAGTTTTCTGTTTGTTGTGAGGATTTTTTAGTCTAATTGCAGGTGAAATCTGAGTGGATACCTTACATTACAAAAAGTCTGATCAGCAAACACTCACAAAGACGAATTAAATCTAATTGCCTCCCGAAACTCTTCTCCGGATCTCTCTCAACCCTAAAGATTCTCTATTCCTTTCAACTGCCTAATATGATAGCAAAGAAATCTGCCACAAGACTCTTTCTTCATCAATAAGGCAGCTATTCCGAAACAAACTTTGCATTTCCCATATTAATGAGTAAGGATTGACAGAAAAAGGTAAGATTCCATGCCTATCAATTTCCAAGTTCTAGTATTTAGGGTTTAAGGTTTTTTTTCTCTTTTAAGAAACAACTACTTCCATCAAGAAAGAATGAAAAAATACAAGGACTTACAAAAAGCCGAGCCCACAAAAACTCTGTAAAAGAAGAATTCTAATTAAGTAAAATATTACCTAGAGAACAATTACAGAAAAGTCTTTGAAACTGAAGCCCAAAAAAAACAAGCTTCCAGTGGGAGCTCTTTCGTTGAGTTTTTACCAATCTATGTTTGTATGAGACCTCTTACAGCCCTTGTTCCATGTTTGTTTAAAATTAGAAGTTAAGACAAAAAGAAAGTAACGACTCAATCTTAAATTGGAGGTCAATGTGAAGTCTATGAATAATCCTTCAGACTTCAGAGGAACAGCAATAAACAGAATGCATATCATACAAATTCTATTTACAAAGAAAGCTTAGTGAACCTCCAAATTTTAACAATATGCAGGTCCTTGAACCTCAGCTATTCTTTCCACTAGCTCAGATTCTTTCTTCAAAATTTCTTCTACAGTATAGCCTTTTTCAACAAGCAGCTTGATCACCCACCGCCTGCCAAGAACTGATGTGCTTAATATATTTAAGAAATTATGGAATTCTTTGTTTTTTAACCAAGGTTGTAAAAAGAAATGCACAAACTATCGCGTACCCTACATAAGCTTGCAAAAATATTCCCTATTTCGAACTAATGACAAAAGGAGAATAATAACAGAACAAATTAGATAAGTGAACACCCTAAGGAATAATAAAATTTGGTCATCTCAAAGACCTTGTCCCACTCAATATGTATCTCATTCAACAGTAGGATGTTAAGCCTCCTATATTTCATACCTATAGGAGAAGGGGTAAGAAGGGAATTATCTTGGGAGAGGACAGGGTGGCATCTACTTGAGGGCCCATTTGTAAGTAGTATAAATAAAGAATGTTTTGGGATTAGCAAGGGGGGTTTTTCTTTTGGCTAAAAGCTGCTGTAGCTTTTAGGGGAGAAGTTGCCAGCCTTCTCTAAGGTGCTGGACAGTATTGTTCTTATGTTTATTTCCATATTTTGGGCAAATATATGTACTGTTGAGGTTTTATTCATATCAATATTATATACAGAGTGCTGCCTCTGTTTTTCCTTGTTTGGATATATTATTTCTGTTATTCTGTGAGTTTTACTGTGTACAGGAGAAGGGGCTTAAGATAGGAGCTTAAAAACTTTTTGAAAAAACAAAAACCCTACAATATATCAATGCAGCAGCTACTTTGAGAGATAAAGAAAATTGTTTATCATTAAAGAATTGAAACCTATATTTTAAAAATTGCAGCCATAAATAAAAGGATTTGGGTTTCTTAACAATAATACAATCCTCAATTAGGGTAATAATACCCTATCCTCTAACTGTAACACGTCAGCGTGAACAAACTTGCACCAATTACTGAATTCTTACCTATGGCTCCATGCTTGTTCACTCTTGGGGTAAAATGAAAGTACAAGCTTTGACAAGAGAAGTTCATCCAAATATATCGAGAGATTTTGTTTCTTTGACAATATGAATTTCCTGCAGGTCATATACATGGTACAATCAAGATGATTCCCATTTCAATTTACGAGATTGCAAGTCAACCGTAAAAGTTCTGAGTAAACGAAAGAAGGCTAGGCTCTTTGGTTTAATCTTCTTCCTTTCTTTTTCTTTTTCCTTACGAAACAAACCATTTTCATTGAGAAAAAATGAAAAAATACACGCACATACAAAAAACCAAGCCCACTAATGAAAAGGTGACCAATCACAATCAAGCAAAATAGTACCTATAAAATAGTTACTGAAAAACTTTGAAGTCGAATCTTTTTATGTTTCTTATTCATTATAAAATAAGTTTGATGTTCTTTGGTTTATTCTTGGAATAATCACTGTTATTAATAGGCGTTCGACGTTTCTTATTCCATTCTAAAATAGGTCATGGTCCTTCCACGTAAATAAGCAAATATTACGTGTAGACAAGGAGATACTATTTTTTGCTTCTCAAGTTAATTGCTCGTAACAAACTAATAGTTGAACACTTCCAAGTTTAGAACTCAATTCTTTTTCTTTTCTTTTTATATTAGTGTGTCTGGGCTAGCTTTTGCTCATCTTGACTAATCTCAGGGGACAACCTATCTGATCCTACAACATTTGGGTGTCAAGAAAACTCGTAGGAAATTAATTCCTAGGTAGGTGGCACCATGGATTGAACCCTTGATCTCTTAGCCATTTATTGAGACCGTGTAGCCTTTTTACCAACTACCACTGGGCAACCAACGTTGGTTAGAACTGAACTCGTAAAAAGGGAAGTAGGATATAGTGATAGACAATAAAATAATAAAACTAAATAATTGGCATTTCAACATTGGGAAAAGGCACACCAAACAAGAAACAAGCCAAAACCTTGAATTCCAAGCAGTGCCAAAATCGCAGCTCAGCAACAAAAGAGCCCTGCTATGCTTCATGACGTCGCTTTCAACAATGTTCAATGAATTTGATAGTCCACATAAAGAATTTCCAGCCATAGTTTGATCATCTTGGTTGCAAGAGCTCCTATATTTCCTATTAGCAGCCGTAAATGTGTTTCTGGCAGCTATATACAGAGGATGAAGGATTTGCGTTGATATGCCCAGCTTGTGGTCTTGTAGCCAAAATTCTGAATTTACGTTCCCCGTAATTTCAGATGTAGCACTTTTGGCGCTGCCTAGCTCTTCATTCAATTTGACAAACTGGGATGGATGTACAAATCCAATCTCATCGCTGAATTCATGCAATAGTGGGACAGAAAGACAGTCAATCAACTACCAAATATTACAAGACACGAACAACACAAATTTTGTACTAATCTTCAAAGCAATGCTATCCCCATAATCAAACAAATATGGTTTCGAATCTGGGGAGTATCAGAACTTGCCAATAAGATAATTTCCCAATTTCAACAAAATGAAACTTCCCTAGAAGTAGAACTGTAACTAGACGTAATTTTTATTCCACTACGACGATCTTAACACCATAACCATGGATTTTTTTTTCTTACCAAACTGAGACGATAAATTACATGAATTTTCGGGGAAATCAAACTCGAACAACGGAGAATCTAACGTTTTGTAATTGGATACTTACATCAGAGGGTCAGATTGTAAAATTTGTTCGAATTGGCTCAGCAAATCCGCGGCTTTCGCTTCGAAATCAGTATTTTCAGCCATTTTTGTGTTCTTTTGTCGGCTTGAGGGTGGAATTGAAAGCAAATGGCGTATATATTGTGTATGTGTACATATACGTTTTCCTTCCATCGACATTTTTTATTTCTTCGTATATTTTTTATTTTATTGTATTCTTATCCACGAAAATATAACAAAAATTTCAGATTCTATCATATCACTGGTAGACACTCATAGAAATCTATTAATATCTATTTGTGTCTACGATAGAATTTGAAATTTTGCTATTGTATAAATATTTTTATAGTTTTATAATTTACAATAATTTTCCTTTTTTTTTTTAGAAATTTTATTTCTTATGTTTTGCTAATAAGAATACGATATTTGTTATTTTCCTAATGCATTATTCGATGAGAATTGTCAAAAATGAGAAAATTAACAAAATATTTACAAAATTTTAGATTTTATCAATGATAGACATTGATAGGTTTCTTTCAGTTTCTATCAGCGTCTATCAATAACATTGATAGACACCGAAAAAAGTTTATCAATGTCTATCGATATCTATCTATAGAATCTAAAATTTTGCTATATTTTATAAATATTTTAGTTTATTTTGCTATATTTGAAAATGTCATTTTTTATAATTTTAAAATGACATTTTTATTCTACTTTATTATATTTGAACGGTAAATTTGTAAGAATCAAATATTGATCGTTGTTGTGTCGTGAAAAATTCACTGCCTGGAAAACAAAATGCAACACAATCTCGATGCTAAATTGCATATGTCGATCACGCTCCAAGGTTAACACAACGTCCCAACTCAAGCATGTAGTTACTGGAGAAAGGAATGGAAGCAATATAAAATGCTAAAAAACAGAAGAGAAAAACAAAGACGATACCTTGATTTATTCCATCCCATCTTCCCAAATAACTGAGAGTCTTGTTAAAGGAGAGTGATTCATGGCATAAAAGGCATGAATAGGTTGAATATGCTAGTAAATTAATCAAATGAAATATAATTCTTAAAGTTTCTACTCTATTTGTATGCTTTTTATCAGGAGGCTAAAAATAGGGAAATGGTTGTTTTAGAGTTAATTTTGTGCTTCATTGCAAAAAGTGTTGTTTGATGTGGTTGCAAGGGATCTGATGTGTAAGAAGCCGGAGAAGATTTTCAGAACTTTGCATCAGTCTAAGCTAGTTTTGAATTTTATGGTAGACTTGTTAAGCATGACTAATTTCATATAAGGGACGACTGGACCTCAAAAAACGCTTCTACTCAACTAACTTCGACCTATTTAAAGGTCAACTCTTTTGTTGAGAAACAAGACACGAAACACAACCAATTCTTTGCTACATTTTTTTATTTCAAGTTGCTACAATGAGTTTTTATCTTTCACAAACATCTTGGTAGTCTTCTCAAGAGCGAAAGTTCAGTTGAGATAAATAAGCTTTAGGTTACAAGTTCCACCTTGGAAGAGAGGACTCTTCACTTAGGGAAATAGTTGGTGGTTGAAGAATTTTCCACCCTGTAGTGTTTCGTTTAGTTTAGTTCAGAATTGGATTTTAAATTCATCCTTTTGTTTACGGCAAATTTAATCGAGCATAAACATGGTAGTTATGGTTTTTATTGAAATGAAATCATTTATTCAATCAACCATCATGTGTTAGATATAAATGATGCAATGACAATGCGATACATTTCTTCTTATTTCTAAGTTACTTCCTATGTTTGTTCATCATGGTCTAAGTTACTCACTCTTTCGAGCAATTGACTACATTTACTTGCAAGTACTCTTTCGATGCGTTCAAGTTTATATCGTGGTAAAAATCAGACAAAATGAACCATTTACCATGCTTATCTGCAGATTGTCCTAACTTCCTAATCCATTAGTGACTTTAGTTACTCATAAGAATCATGGACACCAAAGACATGAATGTGGATGCATAAAGAGTATTCATATTGATAATGCAAATTTGTTACAATGATTGAATTAACATATACAAACACTTGAAATGCGCAGAAAATAACACAACATAAAATAAAGAACTCTGATTCACAATTTCTTGTTTTTTCTAGAGTGAATTGATTCCTGCAAGGCTTCTCAGCTATGAATTGAATGGATGATGGAAAATGGAAGAAAATCTTAGCAAAATTTGATCACTAATGTATTAGGACTCCCTATGAGATTCTGTGTATCTGTGTATATTTTTTCTTGATCTAATAAATGAAATATTTATACTCTTTCAACACTCGTCGTCCACTAAGCACGTCCCATGTTTTCTGGCTATGATTTCTATGCTTAGTGAGTCTCAGACATGTTCCGAAAGTCTTACATCACATTGGATTCTCGACACATACTTTACTACGCCATGGATTGTGTTGTATTCTCAACACCTATTTGAAAGTTCAACAATCTTCAAGTGATTAATTTTCTTTATCAATTCTTAACATTGCTTCTGATTAGACATTGAGAAGTCTTCAAATCATTTGATCCATCTTTTGATAAAATCCTGCGATGAACAGCATCAAAAGATCAAAGTTTTCTAATCACACTGCATTGTAAACATTGAACACAAAACAAACATAAAGTATAATTTTCAAGTGCATTTGATGCGCTTTCCATGTGTTTCTCACAATAATCCTAATTACGGATGCATAATAACACGTATTTCTACATGCTATCAACCGCCTAGACATCAATTATTATTTATATTTTATTTAATAATTTTGATGTAATTTCAGCATTTTTCAATTTTATTCTTTTAATAACATTTAAGTAGGGCTAATTGGAATTAGAAACACTTTTGAATGAGAACCTCTAATTCTCAATCACTAAAACCTCCAAATCAATATGATTTCAATCCTAAGGGTTGAGTTATACACGAATTACTTTAAAATCAATATTTTGAAACAAGAACACAAGTTCTTTGCCTCAAGATTCAAACACACCACAAATAGAATGATCAATTTCATGTTTTGCAAAATTCAAGAAGTTTTAATGCTAATCTTGAAAACAAGCATAAAGGCTAAATTTGATTCATCGTCAAAACTCATTAAAACAACTTAATAACAAGGTTTAAATAGTCTCCCAATAAAGATCTTAATGCATCACAACAAGACTAAATTAACTCTACTTAAATGTCATAATAAAGATAAAAGTTAAAAAATACTAAAATTACATCAAAATTATCAAATACAATTTAATTAATAATTTGATGTCTCGATGATTCATATCAGTATATGTTTGAGTTGTAAGCTATTTTACTTTAAGAACAAAATAATAAACACCGTAGCAAAGAATAAAAAAAATGATAAATGTAAAATAGTAAAAACTAAAGCAACTGGAAAATTTTAAAATAATATTTAATGTAACTAATTGAGAATTTTTAAATAGTATTTACTATTGCAAAAAGTACTTACTATAATCTTACATATTACTTACTCCAAACATGCTTCACACATTTTTTTTTAATTATTTTTTAAATAAATAACGATGATGAGTTATAATATTATATTAATACAATTGGACTATTTATTAATCATAAAATAATTTTATTAACTTTATAATAAGTAGTAGCTCATATAAATAAAATAACAATTTCTTATTATAATATAAAATAAAGTAAAAATATATGTTATGTGCATCACATGTTGTATAAAGTAGTTAAACAAAAACGCATTATTATAAAAAGATTTATTTTTTAATTAAAAATTAAATAATAAACTTATTTTTGGGACTAAAATTAGTAATTTAAAAATGAAATATTTCTACATAATTTATGTATTTCAAAAAAAAAAAAAAAACTTCTAGGCACTAAATTAATTAGAAATACTAATTGAAATTATAATCACAGCTAACATGTCACTAAATTAAAATAAAATAAAATATTGTAAAAGTATATAAATTGATCTTATCTAATTTTTTAAAATAAATATATTAAATAACAGTTTGTTGAATTTATCCCGAATAACTAAGAGGTCGAGGGTTAAATCTATGGTTGCCATCTACCTAGAAATTAATTTCTTACGAATTTTCTTGACACCCAAATGTTGTAAGGTCAGACGAATTGTTCCGTGAGATTAGTCGAGGTGCGCGTAAGTTAGTTTGGACACTCACAGATATAAAAAAAATTATCCAGAAAAGGACACATTTCAATTTTTTTTATTTATTTAAAAAACAACTATACTTGCAGTTGGACTTGGTAAAGCACTATTCAGGTTCTTATACTTTTAACAAAATTACCCTGTTGAACTTAAAAGAGAAGTTTATTAATCTACGATTATGATGATATTCCAAATAACTTATTTATTTAAAAACCACATCTGTTCTAAAAAATCAACACATTATATTTGATATTAGTGAATAAGCGTTTAAAGCTATTTCATAGAAGTTCATTAGAATTTTAGATGAAAATTGAGATGTATAACACGTTTGACACTAACGTAAAATGATGCGGTAGTGTTTCGGCCCAACTTCCATTTCAATCACCTGCCACATGATCTCAAATCTCAAATTTCAGTTCTAATTTTCAATTTCAAACTAATAGTAATTTTATTATCATATGGTATTATTTAAACAAAGAATAAAGTTATTTTTCTCTCTCTTCTGAAATTTACAAATACTAGTCTATTAAAAATGTTAAACGGTTTAAAATATCAAAAAGAAAAAATACTGATAGACTTTTATTTGTTTCTATTATCGATAAAAACTTATAGATTTCTATTAGCGTCTACCAATTTTTATGAGGGATAGACGCTAATAAACTTCTATCACGTCTATTTAGGTTGTAAGGAGTGTAAAAAATTATAAGGTAATTTGTAAATAGTTTAACCCAAATTCATATATTTAAACAAGAAATTTGCAGTAATAGCAAATTCGGAAAGGGCGTTGGAAATTTTTGCAAAAACGAAACTTACTTAGATTTATAGCAAAGGACCTACTTTCCACGTGATCAGAATTTTTAAAAATTCGAAAATGTCCTTTGAGAAGATCGATAACTTTCCGCATAACCTATTTTTTTAAATTAAATTATAATTCAAATACATTAAAACAAATTCTTTTTCCAATTTGAATGAAATTCGGTTGTACTCTTTTAAAATAAGTTTTAAAAACTTATCTAGATATGGTTTCCAAAACTAATTAAGGTTTTTTTTTCTTTTTTTCTTTTGAGGGTCCATGGCAAATGCACCAAGGAAGAGAAAATGAAGAGAAAGAAGACACTTTGGCAGAAGAGCATGGGTACCAGGGTGGATGGCTTTTCGACTACCATGAGTGTCCAAGGAAGGTGGTTCGAGAACTTTGTCCAAATATTTTCCGAGTTAAGCATCGTGGTTAGTTAACAGAGTTTGGCTTCCTATCTCTAAACTATGATGGAGGTGAGAAGTGTTGTGCGTTGGAGAGGGACGACAAAATAGGTAAAGCATCAACATTTGGTCACCGATTTGAGCAAAGAAACTTGTAACGCTAAAGATGGTAATAGATGAGGGTTGTTGTCTTCGAAGAAAATGAAGAATGCACTTGCCATGATAATTGCAGAAGAAGATGGATGGGGAAACTGCTACAATTTTTGTGAAGAGGTGGGAAAAGTAATCCTTTCCCACATGAAGTGTCAAGAGGTGGGACAGATGGTTAAAAAAAAAGGTACTCCTGAATTTGTGAGTGTTTTGGGCTGAGGTTGCGTCCATGGGCGTAGCTCCCAACTTATTTTGGATACTCTGAATTTGTGGGCGTTTTGGGCTGAGGTTGCGTCCATAGGTGGAGCTCCCTACTTATTTTGTTGGCATTCAAAATAGGGTGGTGATGCTTGTTGATTGTGGGTGTGTAGCTTCAGAACATACTATGTTGTGTCGATTGTCATCTTGCCATATGTGAATTTATTTTCTCTTCTCGTTAAATAAATTACATTGTAATTCATTTTTTCTACGGTAACATAAATTACATTGTAATTTATTTTTTTTGTCAACTCATCTTTGTATTTGAATCGAATGTTAGTAAAATTACTTGTAATTCCTTTTTTTTATGATTATTTTTTATTTTGTTAGGTGACTCCAAACCAAAATCAAACTTTTTGTTACTTATATTTTTTTCATCTAATAATTTTATATCAAATATTTTTTTAGATTCTAACATCCGTAATAATTCAAAATTTTTATTTTTGTTTTAATTTTTAAATTTATTGTATTTTGAGAACCAAATCTTTTAGTTTCTTAAAAAGTTGTATCATAGATTGAATCATGTTGTGATTTTAAAAATAGGTATGTTTGGAATAAATTAATAGTAGTAAAATATTAGTTGTTAGGATTTGCATTTGAATTAGTTAGAAATATTTTGGTTTATCATTAATTCGTAATTAATAATTTTAATTTTTTTTGGTTAAATTTTGCTACTTATTTGGTTGACCGTATTTAAGGAGCTCCATGTTTAAAAAGTTTTTTTTTTCCTTTTAAAAATGTAAATAAAAAGCTCCAAGTTTAAAAGGTCTTTTTTTTTCTTTTAAAAATGTATTTAGAGCTCCAAGTTTAAAAAATCTTTTTTTTTTCTTTTAAAAATGTTTGATTTGGGAGAGTTGAGTTGTCAGTTATTCTGGGAGGGAATACTTGTGGGGGTTGACATAAACCTGTTAAATTAATGATAAACCAAAAGGTGAGTGAATTTTTTTACTTATCAACTCAGTCTAACAGCCCTTCATGTTTGATCTAATTATCTTCAATTTTCCTTAACAAAATTAAAAAAAAAAAAAAAAAAAAAAAAAAAAAAAAAAAAAAAAAAAAAAAAGAAAAGAAGCGTGGACCATATGCTTGGAGGCCTGGTTTTGTCGTTTTCGACAGGGACACCTGTGGCTGCCGATTTCCTCTCCTCAATTGTAAATTTCCCCTTTTCTATAATCTTCTCCCAAGGATAATTCAGTTGAATTCACGATCATAATCCCCTTTACCGGCCAAACAAACCCAGTAATTTTCCGGCGGCGGATACATTAGACTAATAACAAGAAGATAACTTTGTACAATCCAAGTCAATTCCTCTTTCGTATGCCTACATCTTCTGCCACTAATTGCTCTCATTCTCTCTCTCTCTCTCTCTCTTCTTCATCATTGCCTCAGAGACGTGTTGTTTTGGCATTTTTCTCCCAATTATATCGCTAACCCTGGAGTTTCTTGGCCCCAAGTGAATCCCATTCTGCCTTTTTTTGGTTGGGGATTTCGTTTCTGTTTCTTTAATTGGCTTGTCTGGTTAAGGGGGTCCGGATTATCTCCTTTCTTCAATCGTAAGAACCCAGATTTTGATTGTGGATATACCAGCTTTCCTTCATTTTCTTACCCTTCTGTTTCTCAACTCTATTTCTCTTCTGGGTTTTCGATTTTCTTTCCAATTTTTATTTCTTAAGTGTTGGTTTTACAGTTGATCGGATTGTTTATTGTAGAACACCTGGTTTTTATATTTTACAACAACCTGGGTATTTTGATTCTGGTGGCTTCGGTTAAAACTAGTCATTTGATTGTATACGATCCTCTATTGCGAAGCATTGAAAGATTCTCAGGTGGGGACGGGGTAAAGTTACTACTTTTGGAAGTTTTTAACTCTGGATAACCTATGTCAGATTTAAGTCTAACTTTCATGTCTGTTTCTTTTGCAGATTTCTTGAAAAATTAGCTTGGTAATCGTTTGGGATTTCTTATATCCTTCAGCTGTTTTGAGTTTGCGTTGATAATTGCGAAGATGACCATTGAAAATCTTGCTCCAAGGGAAGAGAAGAGGTCTGCGAGGAAGAAATCTACAGTGGATGAGAAATCTCCTTTATTACCAAGTAGACAAGATGAAGGTTTTGGGGTTAATGAATTCAGTGGAGCTTCCTTTAGTGGGGCAGTGTTTAATCTATCGACCACAATCATTGGTGCTGGGATCATGGCTTTGCCAGCTATGGTGAAAGAGTTGGGCCTCCTTTTGGGGGTTGCCATGATCATCATCATGGCATTCCTTACAGAAGCTTCAATAGAGCTCTTGCTCAGGTTTAGTCGACCGCGGAAATCGACTTCTTATGGAGGTTTAATGGGAGATGCTTTTGGGAGATACGGTAAAATTGTGTTGCAGATATGCGTTCTTGTCAACAACATTGGTGTTCTTACTGTGTACATGATTATTATAGGTGGGTTTCAATCAATTCATATTATCACAAAATCTACTTCTGTGGCTTTATTTTAGGTATTGCTTTAGAGGGTGAGGATACTATACCCAAATTTAAAACTGTGAATAAGTTCTTTATTTATGGAAATATAATAGTTTTTTTGATAAAAGATAAAATAAGGATTGAGGTGCAAGCCTTCAATGTCTTGGGCACCTTCTTGTCTATTTATATACACGAGTGTTCAGACTAGCTTACGTGCATCTCGATTAATCTTACTGACAACACGTTTGACCCTATAAAATTTGAATATCCAAGAAACTCACACTCATAGATAGGTGGCTACCATGAATTGAGGTCATGACTTTTTAGAATTTTATCAAGGGGATGATCCCTTATTTACTATTAGGTCAACTCAGGATGATTAGTGTGTCCTTCAAAAAATTGCTTTAAGGACATTCATCACATGTTATCTTGGCAATGAGTAACTTTCTTGGCCAGAAATACTTACATATGTAGCTGGATGAGATGAACAATCTTGGTACGATTTTGTCCTCAGGTGATGTGCTCTCTGGAACCACCGCGGGCGGTGTTCACCATGCTGGTGTGCTAGAAGGATGGTTTGGCCAACATTGGTGGAATGGTCGATTTTTTGTACTTCTATTTGCGACGCTTGGGATTTTTGCGCCATTGGCATGCTTTAAGCGGATAGGTTAGTGCTTTCATTTTCATTGTCCAATCTTCTTGTTCAGAGCGTTCAGCTTATATTAGAACATGGCCTGCACTTATGTTCTATAAAGATATATGAATGAATACAAATTATATGTTTTGTGTAAATTATTCTTGTTACTTAACTTTATTCATTTGTCCACATCTTAAGATATCTGATAGTCTTGTTTTGTTTAATTATGCATCTTAAAGTCAATTTTTTGGATGGTTTTGAACGACAGGAAAAATACTTTTAGCCTTTTAAGCATTCTTTACATTATTACCATAGGTCCTTTTGATCAATGTGCTCACCTAGTTCATTAATAAATATCAATTTATGCTCTCTTCAATGTATACCAATTTATGTTCTGTTTTTTTTATACTCCTATGCATACAGACACGAGAAATAGGATGAGAATCTGAGCTCCACCGAAAAGATAAGCGTAGATATTTTTTATAGGTATAACGGAGTTCTAATTGATTATTGACCCTTCTTGGCTACAGATTCATTGAGCTTTACATCTGCATTATCAGTTGCACTGGCTGTGGTATTTCTTGTCATTACTATCGGAATTTCAGTTTACAAGTTGATCGATGGCAGCATCAAGATGCCCAGATTGCTCCCTGAGATTATCGACATTTCATCATTTTTGAAGCTATTTACTGCTGTCCCGGTTGTGGTTACTGCCTATGTATGCCATTACAATGGTAATGCACACTGCTCCCTTTTCCTATTAGGTTTTCAATTCCAAGCTTATTTTCTTGCATCATTGTTCTGTTGGTGGACCAGGAGATTGAGAATTTTGCTTGATGGCCTGGCCTAGTGAAGCAAATATCCACGAATAAAACTGACACCAAAAATGATACAAAACGATGCAGGCCATAATCTTGTTTGAACCTGGTTTCTTATTAGTCTGTTTACCTACGTTGTTCTTCTGTGTATAAACTGCTTTAAAAACGGTACTGACTTCTGCAACTTGAATATCTTATACCAGTGCAAGAGTTCTATGGTTTAGGGGCAACGACCTTAGATTTTTGTTGGTTTCTGAAAAGAGATGAGATTACTTTTCACTGATTTTTATGAAAGATTGTTTTGATGGCATCTATCAATGATGTCGGATCTGAATCTTGTTAGACAGTTTCTGGTACATGTATCAGCCTAGATGTTTGACGTATCTTATATTATTGACTTCTTGTTTGCAGTTCACAGCATAAGCAATGAACTAGAGGATTCTTCACAGATAAAGGCAGTTGTACGAACTGCCATTGGTTTGTGCGCTTCTGTTTATGTCATGACCAGCATCTTCGGCTATCTCCTTTTTGGTGAAGAAACTCTCTCAGACGTACTTGCGAACTTTGATGCTGACCTTGGCATTCCCTATGGTTCTGTGTTTAATGATGCTGTCCGTGTTAGCTATGCAGCACACCTGATGCTTGTATTTCCAATCGTTTTTTATCCGTTGAGAGTTAACTTGGATGGCCTCCTCTTTCCATCTGCTCGACCATTGCTGCGAGACAATTTGAGATTTTCGTTGATCACAGTCACGCTTATTACTCTCCTTTTCTTGGGAGCAAATTTCATTCCCAGCATCTGGGATGTCTTCCAATTTACTGGTGCAACTGCTGCTGTCTGCCTTGGATTCATATTCCCTGCTTCTGTAGCTTTGAGGTTAGCTAGTTACTTCTTTGGCTTACCTGAAATAACCATCAACGCCTAGTTGGTTTTCTTATTGAGAAAATAAGGCTAACTTGATTGCTTGTTTTGTTGAAGTCTGTTTGTGCTAAAGCCTAGAACTTTCAAATTTTTCTGTTGAATTTAGGATTTTGTTCGATTACATTTTCCTTTTCAAGTTAGCTGCAAAGTTATCATATTGTTGGACTTGTTGGTAGCTTGAAAGTTAATTATATTGGTGTGCTTTTCTTTTTCAGGGATTCACACAATATAGCGACGAAAAGGGACAAGGTGTTGGGCATTTTCATGGTTGTTCTTGCAGTCTTCTCGAACATCATTGCCATATACAGCGATGCCTACGCATTGTTCAAAAGGGACTCCTCGCCCCGAGACTAATCAATCATGCTCTCTCTCTCTGATCACAACACGATCGTCGTATCTTCAGCCAAGAAACCTCGACTGTTGCAAAACCAGGTGCATTGTGTTGATTGGAAATTTGAAGGTTTGGGTAAAGAATTTTAGTTCAAAATAATTAGATGAATGTGCAGTTGTGTTGGAGGTTGTTTCATACTGGGGTCCTATTCTCCTTTATGTGTATTATATATCATTCCCTTCTCTTATCGTTTGCAATAAACATGATGGAACGTTTGATGGACACACGTTGCTATTGTTTTGTATGTTGTCTATTACTTTCAAGTCTTAGTGCTCATTCTTACATATTGAATTGTTTAGGATTCATTTTGTGAATCCATTTATGTCAGGATTCAGTTTTTGTTGATATTTGTAAGTTTAATGAAAGATTTTTATTTTTTCCTTCTCTCAGTTGGAATTAGTGAGAAGTTGAACCATTATAACAGTTCCATAGATTTTGGAGTGAAAATTGTTGTCTATTGGCAAACTAAAAATCAAACAATGAGCAAGTTCATAAACCATAGAAGGGGATAAAATCTATGACAAAAAACATGTACCCATATCTTGGCCATCTGACATAGAGTAATCTCAATAAGCGTAGCAGAGGAATAACTAACTAATCATACATTCATCTCAAATGGGTAAGCACCATAACACATGACTCAAAACCTATGTATGTGCTTGCTACGGTTGAGTTACAAAGACCCATATCACATCTATTCCGGGCACACGTACATAGATTTGGTGGTTTGAAAACTAGTTCATTTCAGTTCTCCTCAAACCTTATTTTTCCTTGAAAATATTATATACATCTCATTCTTTGCTAGACTTTGATCAAAACAATATAAAAACGCATGCATTCTTCAAACATTACTCGTAAACAGAGAAAACTCATCTCATACAAGTGTTTTCAAACATACCTTTCAAGAAGTTTATAAGGTTTGCCTAACATGATCTCCGTTTGTCCTCAAATTGGTTCAACCAATCGTGTCTATACAAAATTCAATCACAGTCAACTTAACTTCGAACATTATTTCCATTTCTTGGTTGGTGATATCATACCCCATTTCTTCACTTAGATTCAATAATATACTTACCAAGAACATTTATTTTTGTTAGTTTGTCACCAAAAACATCAAAATTTCTCTTCAATCGGCATAATATTTCTTTTTTGAAATTGTATAAAAGTCACAAAATGGGTAATCTACTGTCCACATGTCCCACACGTCTTCTCCTACATTATCTAAGTCCACCTCCTACTTGAACAAACGGAAACGTGGAGGCCCCTTTATTATATCTTTTCTTATTTAACTTCTTCCTCCAAACATTAAACTAAACACTCCAAATTGAATTATTCTCATCCAAACCAAGCTCCTTTTTTTCCT
This sequence comes from Cucumis cinereus, assembly GCA_037974625.1. NCBI lineage: Eukaryota > Viridiplantae > Streptophyta > Magnoliopsida > Cucurbitales > Cucurbitaceae > Cucumis > Cucumis cinereus. Next base: position 9,113,651 of record JBBPDJ010000019.1, read on the forward strand.
TAACCACCAAACAAAATTCACCTAATTAATCAATTACATGCCTGTTCCAATTTAGTTCCAAACTAGGAAAGTTTAGCGAGTTTAAGAAAATTTGAGGAGTTCTTTAACGGACCATTTGTTTCACCGACAATATTTATTATTTAGTATGGTAAGATGTTCTGACATCTGAAGATTTCTGTGCATCTTATGATGTTTGAACAGAGACATTTAAAGAGTTTTGGATATCCTCCTAAAACATGGATTTTTAGATTTTTGATATCTCCATTTTTACATTTTTGTCCTTTTTTTATTTTTTATTTTACATATATATATCAATCTTCATTTGCATTATATAATTAAAATAAGTAGTCAACCACACACATGCACACACATAGATGTATATCATTTTCTTGCTCTTATATCGTAATCTTTTATTATTTTTCACAAGATATTAAAATTAATATTTATTTTATAAAAAATCTTAAATTATGATATATTATTTTGGTAAGAAAAATAGCATATAGAAATAATATAAATCCTATTAATTTAAAAATAAATTCAAATGATATATAACTTCAAATCATATTAAATTAATTATAAATTAATAAATAATTTGTAAGGGCATTCTTGGAATATTATGTAAATTTAAGACAATCCTAAGAAGAAATCCTACAAAACAAACATATTAATAAAAATATTTCTTAATATCTACAAAAATATTCCTACAAAATAAATATGGTAATTTAAAAATACTATACATCTATAATTGTGTACATCTAACATTACACGATGATAGTCTAAAGTGGTATATATTACTGAAGTGATGCTGACTTTTTTTTTTTCATTTTTCATTTTGTTTGTACCTAAGAGTGAGGCTGGATTTGTCACACCCTCTCCCAGACTCTCTACTCCTAGCCTAGGAGACGACGTGAAGCCAGTGAATCTCGTCCTTACCTTGA
>JBBPDJ010000019.1:9114688-9133709 GCA_037974625.1 Cucumis cinereus
AACAACATGATTTTTCTGAAATTTTCTGAAATTTTTGCAAATTCTCGAAAAACGTGCATTCCGGTAATTATTTTAATTTTAAATATTAAAATAATATTATCACTCACAAACTTGACGGGCTATCCCTGGCTCGTAAATTTTCTCGATCTCGGAATCTCCTGAAAATAAACTCAGAATCGATCCTTAAATCACTTGGCACGGAAATCGAGAAAAATCGAATTTTCCTTAGTTTTCCTTTTTAAACCAATTCTTTCTCCTAACATATTATTTATACATACATACATACATACATACATACATACATAATAATAATAATAATAATAATAATAATAATGATAATAATAATAATATAATTTAAAAAAAAAAAAGGAGAATCCCCATTTTTTTTCTCTTTTTATACCCAGTTTTCCGGCAGCTGCAATGGCCCAACTTCGGCGAAACAATTCTCACAATCTACTAACAATTAGAAGCTCTAACTTATGCCAAACGATTTCTATATGAGTCTATTTGCTTACCTGAAAACATTAGCTTCAAACTCTTCTTAGATAGCTCGAATTTGCCTCTGGAAGTCATGTTGCTCAGTTTTTCGGCGAGCTTAAAACCGAGATTTGCAACTTCGATTTCTTCCTACACAGACCAAATTAACTCAATTTCTTTTACATATCTCTAAATGAACTAATAATCTAGCTTACCTCCAAAAATCAGATCTTAATTCGGCCTGTAGATGGAGAATTTAATTTTCAAAGTTTCGGGTCCGTTTTTCGCAATTACCAGCAACCCGAGTTCTTTTTCTTCAAATTCAATGGTCTCTTCGGTCAAATTTCTCCAAATTGAGCTGTGCTTCAGCTTCCTCTCTCTTTTTTAAGCAATTTAGACACAAACGTTGTCCAATTTGGTTGAGAATTGAACACAAAATCATCACTTTTTCTCAAAGTGTTCAAACTAATTTGCCCAGAAAATCACCCTCTCTCTCTCGGCCTTCCTTCCCCTTTTTCCTTTAATTTTCTTTCTTCTCTTCATCTTCTTCCTTAAATCAGTTTACCTAAACAACAAAAATCACCTTCTCTTCATCCAATTGGATGAATTGAAGGTTTGAGTTTTTTTTAAAAAATCCTTCTCTTGGCACACTTTTTTAAAAACTATTCCAAATTTCTTTTATTCTTTTTTTATTTTTTAAAAAATGATAAATACAAACTAATTAAATATATTTTCTTTTTCCCTTTCTTCTTCTTTTTTTTTAAACATTATTTTATTTATTTTTAAACAAAACTACAATATTAAATTTTTACCAATTCTTAACAAAATTACTAAAATATCCTTTATCAAAATTACTAAAATATCTTCCACTATTTTATTAATACTTTTACAACAACAACTTAAGTAAAGAAAAAGTCGGGTATTACAGGATTTCTCTCAAATTGTTACAAAATTCAGAAGTTACAAGGAAGATGGAAAGTCGAAAAGAATAAACCCCCAAATTAGTCTTCCACTGCATGATCGTCTTCTGAAGGCGGCGTTATGTCATTAACTAAGGCAGTTCCCCAAGTCATAAATATATGTGATCATTCAAAAATGAAAGAAATAGAAAATTTTAAGTGTATATATATATATATATATATATATATATATACATCAAGGAAAATAAATAACTGACAATCAACATGCAAAATCAATCAAATATCAAAGAAATGAAAACTAAACATACAATTTTAATCAAACAATTAAAAATAGAGGTACCCCTATTGAATTGATGTGTACTATTACTCAGAGCGTAGGACCTCTATGCGGGCACATCATAATGCGTGAGCGAGGTTGATAGAGTACTTAATCTTGTCGATGCTTCCTCCATGATATGGTTTAACTCTTTGTCCATTCACTTTGAACGCATTTGTTCCATCTTCAGTTACCAGTTCCAACGCTCCATGTGGAAATATGGTCTTTATCAGATAAGGTCCCATCCACTTTAACTTCAACTTTCCTGGAAAAGGACGTAAAAGTGAGTTAAAAAGGAGCATTATTGACCAACAAAAAATTCACGCTTACTAATGTGGCTATCATGCCACACTTTCGTCTTTTCTTTGTAATTTTTGGCATTCTCATAAATTTTGCTTACTATGGCCGCAACATTCTTTGAACAAGTAATCACCTCAACCCATTTTGATATGTAATCAACCGCGGGCAAAATTTACTAAAAATTCTTTGAGGAAGGAAAAAGACCCATGAAACTAATGCCCCACACATCGAAGGTTCAACTTCTAGAATGGATGACAAAGGCATTTCATTTCTGTTGAAAACATTTCCAGTCCTCTAACATCTGTCGCATTATACTACAAAGTTCCTCGCATCTTTAAACAATGTTGGTCAATAATAACTACATTGTAAAACTTTTTTCATTGTTCTTTTTACCTCCAAAATGCCCTCCATAGGGTGCTTCATGACATGTTTTCAGTATTTCATTCGCCTCATATTCTAGAACGCATCGCCTCAAAATACAATCCAAGCCCAATTTGTATAGAAATGGTTCGTCCCATCTGTAATACTTGGAGCTATGAAATAACTTGTTTCTTTGGTGATGGTTAACCTTTGGCAAACTATGTAGTTAACCAAGTCTGCATACCACAATCTCTGTGTGTCTATATTTAATAATTGGTCATCAGGTATCACATCCCTAATTTATTGATTATTCTGTTGCACCAGCGTTCTCTAATCTTGATAAATGGTCAGTCACTTGATTCTCAGTTCCTTTCCGGTCAATCACCTCCAAATCAAATTCTTGGAGTAATAAGATCCATCTAATCAATCTAGGCTTTGTGTCCTTCTTGGTCATTAAATACTTGACCCAATCAGATAAGCTCTATATTTTTTTAAACGCAAAAACTACTGCAAGTAACTCTTTCTCTATGGTAGTATATACTTCTTGTGCTTCCATGAGAGTCTTGCTCAAATAGTGAATTGGATAAATCATTCTATCTTTCTTCTGACCAAGAAAGACATCGACCGCCACTTCACTAAACTCACACATTAGTTCAAATGGCTGATTCCAGTCTAGTGAAATTAAAATTAGTGCTTTTACCACGTCTTCTTTATGTTCTTTGAACGCCTTATCACATGATCTAAGAAAGTCAAAAGTCACATTCGAACCCAACAAACAACTGAGGGGCTTGGCTATCTGAGAGAATCCTTTGATAAATCTTCTATAGAATCCTACATGTCTCAGAAAGCTCCTTGTCGCCCTTACATCCCTTGGTGACCGCAAAGTTGCAATCACATCAAATTTTATCAGATCAACCTCCAACTTAGATTTTGATATTTTTTGTCCCAACACGATAGCCTTTGTTACCATGAAGTGACATTTTTTCCAGTTTAACACGATGTTGATTTTCTCGCACTGCCTCAACAGTACAACTTCCAAATTCCTCAAACATGAAGTATAAGAGTCTCCAAAAACTAAGAAATCATCCATAAAAATCTCCACCGAATCTTCTAAAAAGTTTAAGAAGGTGGCCATCATGCACCTCTAAAAAGTTCTCGATGCATTGTACAATCCAAATGACATGCGTCAAAAAGCAAATGTGTCATAAGGACACGTGAATGTTATTTACTTTTGATCCTCGAGTGCTATCATTATTTGATTATATCCAGAATAACCATCTAAAAAGTAATAAAACTCATTACCAGCCAATCTATCCAACATCTGATCAATAAATGGTAGTGGAAAGTGATCTTTCTTGGTGGTCGCATTAAGTTTTCTATAATCCATGCATATTCACCACCATGTTACTATTCTTGTAGGTATCAACTCATTGTTGCTATTTGATACCATGGTAACGCCTCCCTTCTTAGGACACATTGAACTGGACTTACCCAACCAGTGTCTGTGATAGGGTAGATCACACCCACATCCACCACCATGTTACTATTCTTGTAGGTATCAACTCATTGTTGCTATTTGATACCATGGTAATGCCTCCCTTCTTAGGACACATTGAATAGGACTTACCCAACCAATGTCTGTGATAGGGTAGATCACACCTGCATCCAACCAGTTAATGATTTTACGACTTTTTTCATTGTTGGATTCAATCTGTGTTGACATTGTACAACCTTTGAACATACTTTTTCCAGTCGAATCTTATGCATACAATATGAAGGACTGATCCCTTTGAAATCTGCTAGTGTCCACCCTAACGCCTTGCTATGCTTTTTCAATACATCAAGCAAAGGTTTTTCATCCGATGTGTTCATCTTGGACGAAATTATAACAGTGAGGGTATTGTCTGCTCCCAAGTACGCATACTTGAGATGTGTTGGTAACGCTTTGAGTTCTAATTTCGATGGTGCCTTGAGTGAAGGTTTAGCTTTCTCTTCTTTCCTCTTTTATAGATTTAAATTATCGAGTTTTTTCAGACTCTCTAATATTGCGCTGATAGACTCGATATCTTCATACTCAAATTCTTCCTCTGTGTTAGCTAATAATTCTTCCAACATTTGTTGTTCTATGTATTCCCACTCTAAGGCATTGATGGATTGACATGTTTCTATTCCATTTGGGTACTTCAATGCATTAAACACGTTGAACTTCACCTCCTGATCATCTACTCACATTGTTAGCCAACCTTGGTGGACATCTATTAATGCTTTCCCTATGGATAGAAATGATCTCCCCAAAGTAATTGAGACTTCTTTGTCCTCTTCATAATCTAGGATAATGGAGTCTGTGGGAAAATTAACTTGTCCACTTGAACAAGGATGTCCTCAATCTTACCCTCAGGAGGAGCAATTGTTTTATTTGCGAGTTGAAGTGACCTAGTTGTAGGTCTTGTCACCCTAATATCTAACTTTATCAACATTGGGAGGGGCATTAAATTGATGCTAGCTCCCAAATTGCATAGGGCACGACCCAAATCAATTCCTTCGATAGAGCAAAGAATTGTAAAATAGTCTAGGTCCTTCATCTTCTCTGGTGTTTCTTTTTGAAAGAATGCGTTGGTTTCTTAAGTCAGAGCAACTATTTTGTACTTTTTTAATCTCCTATTCTTAGATAAAATGTCTTTTAGGAATTTTACATAAGAAGGGATTTGCTCTAACGCCTCGACTAATGGGATGTTGATGTGAAATTGTTTTAGCACATTTAGAAAACGTCTTAATTGGTCTTTGTCGCTAGTCTTCTTAAAGTGCCGAGGGAAGGGAGGTGCCAAACTATAGTCAACAGTCACCATCATATCCTTAGATGTGCTTTCATTGGCACTTGTTTTTTCCCCATTATCCTCATTGCTCTACGATGAAGTAATCTCAATCCTGATATGAACTGTTGGTGATGTTGTTGTATTGTTGGAATTGCTCTGTATGATCTGTCTGAAGTCGTAAGCCATGGTCTTACTAATTCGAGTGTAACCTTCCCACTTCTCAATGTCACTACTTGATATTGCACTTTTCCTCAATGACCTATGTTCCTCGAGACTTCTACGAGGCCTAACTTTCAACTCACCTGGTAGTTGGCCCTCTTGAGCTTCCAGATTTCGAATGGACAATCCTTGACTTTGCAATAATGCATCATTGTTTTGCATATATCATTTGATAAGATCCTCTACAGGCGTTTAGGTAGAACTAGACGCCTAATGCGTTTGACACTGTCCTTGATGTAATTTTTGATATCCCTAATGGAACCCTAGAAGTCCACTCTTATTCTTATTGTGCCTCACCCCTTGCTTGTCATTCTGATGATTCCCTCCCAACCTAAAATTAGGATGATTTCTCCATCTAGGATTATAGGTATTGGAGGAAGGATCATATTTGATGAAACAAATAGACCCAGGATTATGCAGACACATATCATAGTTATGTGACTCACTGCATCCTACACATCTAACTTGATTGACAACTTTAACCTTACTATTTGTCTCATCGCCTTGAGTCAACGTTGAAGGCTGTATTAAGAATGTCTAGTTTCATTTGCTACTGAAGGGTTGTCACAACATAATTGTCAATTTTTGCTGATTCAGTCTTCCTCTTACCTGATCTCGATCCAAAATCATTGTTTTCTCATTTTTCATTATTTCTGAACACTTTCTCCAATATATTCTTTGCTTCAGTATATGTCTTGTTCATCAGTCCCTCTGTTCCAGAAGCTGTCGTATTGGCTGCCTACTGGGTATTTTTGTTAAGCCCATTGTAGAAGATTTTCATCTGTAAACATTCTAGAATCCCATTATGCAAAAAATTCTTGACAAGCCGTTTGAATCTGTTCCATGCATTGCTCAAAGTCTTTTTATTCTTCTGCTCAAAGTTCCCAATGTCTCATATCGTTTTCGCATTCTCAGTTGGAGGGAAATACCTTTTCATGAACTTTTCTACCATTTGATAGCAAGTTGTTATCTCTCACACATCTAGGCGATGTGCGCACTTTCTGGCATCATCCCTCAAAGTGAAAGGGAATAATGTCAATCTAGCCTCGTCTTGGGTAACATTCAGGAAGGAGAACGTACTGCAAATCTCAAGAAACTAATTAGATGTTCATATGAATCTGCTCTTGAAAAATCTTCAAACTGACCAGATGTCACAACATGCCCAAGAAACATTATGCGGTCAAGCCAGAACTCGCATTTACTCAACTGTTTATCTCGCAATGTCTGCAATATTGTTCTCAGATGGTACTCATGTGCACCTCTGTCTTTCGAATATATCAGAATATCATGGATGAACACTATAACAAACTGGTCTAGATATTCGTGGAATATCTTGTTCATCAGATCCATAAATACTGCTGGAGCATTCGTCAAACAAAACGGCATTACTCTGAACTCATAATGCCCATACTTGGTCCTGAATGCTGTCTTGGGAATATCTGACTCTTTAACTTTCAACTGATGATATCCTGATCTCAAATCAATCTTTGAGAACACTGATGCACCTCTCAACTGATCAAACAGATCATCTATACGCGACAAATGATACTTGTTACGTATCGTAACCTTGTTCAACTGTCTATAATCTATGCATAATCGCAATGTTCCATCTTTCTTCTTTACGAAAAATACTGGAGCTCCCCAAGGTGATACACTAGGTCTAATGTATTCCTTATCTACTAACTCCTGTAGTTGAGACTTTAACTCTTTTAGTTCACTTGGTGCCATTTTGTACGGTGTCTGTGAAATTGGCGTTTTGTCCCAGGTAATAAATCAATACTAAACTCAATCTCCCTATCAGGTGGTAGTCTTGATAGATCATCGAAAAACACATCTGCAAACTCTCTTACTACTGGGACGTCCACAGGTTTCAGCTCATCTTTCTTTAACTCAACTACGTGTGCTAGATATGCCATACAACCTTTCCTCATCATCTTCGTAGCTTTCATCACTGAAATTAGACATGTAGGAATAACTTTTCGTTCTCCTCTGAAAATTACCTCCGATGTTCCTGATCTTCGGAAAGTCACTTCCTTTGTATGGAAATCCATGGTAGCATGGTTGGAATACAGAAAATCCATGCCCAAAATTACATTTAGCTCTTGCAAATCAAGAGGTATTAGATCTGCAGATAGACTGACACCTTCTACTATGATCTTACAGTCTCTAATCACGTCATTGACCAACACTCCATCACCAACAGGTGTATAAATAACTAAGTCATCTAGCAGTGACTCTATCATCTTATTCAATTTACATACAAACAATCTAGATACAAAAGAATGTGTAGCTCCAGGATCAAGCAATACATGTGCAGGTAAATTGCAGACAAGCAACGTACAAGTAATGACATCTGGCCCATTGTCTGCTTCCTATTGAGTCATCGCAAATATCTTTCCCTGCTATCGAGGTCGTCCTACAACCCCTTTCTGCTTAGCACCATTGGAACTACTACCACCAGCCTTCGAATTTCTCTACTGACTGAGTTGCTGTGATGGGGCCTGATGCCCTTCCTAAGATTCTGCCTGCAACTGTGGATATTCTCTCTTGAAATGACCGGGTTGCTTGCAGTAGAAACATATATCTTCTCCTGCCATACATGGTCCCTTGTGCGTTCTGCCACAACTGTTGCATAGGCTTCTGTCAATAGGGCTACTGACAGATCCCTGTCCTGACCTCTGTCCTAATGATGATCCTGATGATCGACTGGAGGTCCTCTGAGAAGCACTCCCTGAGCTATCTCTCCTGAAAGACTCATTAGGAGGGCGAGATTTAGAATCTCTCCTTTCAGACACTCTTGATGTATATCTCCGTTGGTCTCGTCCACGGAAACTACTAGACGTAGAAGCAGTTCGACTAAGTCTCATGTCTTGGATGCCCTCACTTAGGCTCTACTTTACTCGCATGGCTGTCTCGACCAGCTGTGAAAAGTTTGTCCACTTGGCTATAGCAGTGACTGATGTTCGGATGTCCATCCTCAATCCTTTCTCAAACTTTCGGCACCTATCAGTATCTGATGCTACAATAGTATGAGCATACCGTGACAACTCGGTATACCTTCTCTCATATTCTGCAACTGACAGTGCACCTTGTACTAATCTGAGGAATTTATCCATCTTGGCTTCACAGTAAGTACTTATCTTCAAAAATCCTTCTGAAGGTTTCTCAGCTCATTGTACTGGTATCCCTTCGTCGTGACTCTATTGATCTCCACCAGCCTTTCGCTTCTTTTTACAACATGAACGTTGCCAGTCTGACCTTCCTCTCATCTGGGCAGTCCATAACACTAAAACATTTCTCCAATAGATTCAACCAAGCTTCTGCATCTGTTGGGTCAGTCGAGCCCTCGAATACCGTAGCTTCTAAAGCTTTGAGTCATTCAATACTATATCTCCTCTTTGGATCATGGAATAATGATCCGAGTGATTCTGTCAATCTCTGCACAAACCACGAGAACATACGACTCTCTAGATCTGCTTGTTCTCTGGGGGTACTAGATTCTCCTTCTAACGGAGTCTGGGTAGGATCTCGCATCCCTTCTACGTCCTGCCTACGCTGTCTGCTTTCCTTTCATGGAGGCATAATTTCTTGTATCATGTCAATTTATTAGATATGTTACACTTGCCTCTTATCTACATGCATGTTAGACTCTTAAACTCTCTTTACTCTTCTGAACATCCCAACTTCCTAATCCTTTCTCTAACTCTAACTCCCAGAGTACTAAACTCTTGCTCTGATACCAAGCTGTCACACCCTCTCCCAGACCCTCTAACCCTAGCCTAGGAGACGGCGTGAAGCCAACGAATCTCGTCCTTACCTTGACGATCTTCACTGACTATCTTAACTTAACTACGATTTAAACAGTACCAATAACTTAAAAAGTGCGGAATAAACTTAACTGCAGAAAAACAATCTCAAACTTAACATCTAACAGCAGAAACTAAAGAAATATCTTATACATAGTGCAACTCATACTATCTTATACAACCCATCTCACTGTACCAAAATTTATTATAACAATAACATGCATGATTTACTACTAACGTACAATAGTACTAAAACTTCTCGAGTAGCAGACAGTATGTGGTAGGCCAGGCTCCGAGATCACGATCTCTGCTTGGAAAGTGGGAAAACAATTGGAAAAAATGAGCTAAAATGCTCAGTGAGTGATGCTTTAATAGAAAATACTTAAAACACATATATATATATATAGCATAACTAGAAATCATCGACTTAGAAACTTTCAAAAATCAAATCATAACTGAAACTATAAATTACGGTTTAAACTGAAAACACTTGAAAGGTGCTTACACGATACTTATCTGTAAATCATGGTACAACTATGCATAACTGAAATCATGCTAAAACATGAATATCTAAAAATCTGTAAGCGATGCGTATCAAACTGAACTACGCAGTAGTGGGGAAAATCCAGCACCAGCTACGTCTTTGCCGCAGTGGAGTAATCTCACACTAACGACAACTATAGCTACACAGTGGTGGGATCAGAACCAACAACGTCTTCGCCGAGGTGGACCCAGCTCAACACAACGACGGTATCCTACGTTATAGTGGGGCTAGCAACTATAACGTCTTTGCCAAATTGGGGTGAATCCAGCACTAAGGCAGCGAAACTACGTTACAGTGAGGCCAACACCTGCAATGTCTTTGCCATGGTGGAGTAATCTCACACCATGACAGCTTATATCTACGAAGTAGCGGAGCCACCGCCCACAATGTCCTTGCCATGGTGGGGCGAATCCTCATTCAAGGCAGCGCATACCCTAGTTCGCACACCTAGTATAGTAGCCTCAGGCTCACATGGATACACATGCTTAAAAAAAATAAATCATCGTAAAACGTGCTAGTCACATAAAGCATATCATCATCTCAAATCATTTCTCAAATCATCATGAAACTCGTTGTACTCGAAATCATGCTTAAATATCACTTATAACATTGTAGAAATATCATAGAAACATTAAATCATCATGACACATGATTTCAAGAAACCTCGTAAAACGTGCAAAATGTGCTTAGGTCCTATAACAGTCAAAACATGCTTAAAAAATTATGAAAATTATCAAAATCATCTCAATAAACATAAAGAGGGTCGAACATATTATAAAACATGCTTATTTTGAAAACAGACATTGCCTCGTAAAATGTATCAATATAATACTATTATATTCAAACTACCGAAAATGTTTTAAAATACTTAAATCATGCTTCAAAGAAGTTACCATGTGAAAGTACATTAAAATATGAACAACATGATTTTTCTGAAATTTTCTGAAAATTTTGCAATTCTCGAAAAATGTGCATTTCGGTTATTATTTTAATATTAAAATATTAAAATAATACTGTCACACACAAACTTGACGGGCTATCCCTGACTCGTAAATTTTTTCGATCTCCAAATCTTCTGAAAAATAAATTCATAATCGACCCTTAAATCACTTGGCACGAAAATCGAGGAAAATCGAATTTTTTCTTAATTTCCTTTTTGAATTAATTCCTAAAATATTATTTTATTTTATTTTGAAAAAAACTACAAAATTAACTTTTTACCATTTCTTAAACAAAATTACTCAAATACCATTATAAAAATTACTAAAATGCCCATCCAATATTTTATTAATACTTTTACAACAAACAACTTAAATAAAAAGTTGGGTATTACACCAGATATCTAAATCATGTGCAACATCACTAGCTTCTTTCAAATCTTGCTCCCATAAAAGTAGATCTTGTAATTTTAGAAGCAAACTCATAGAGACTTAGAGAAACATAGTCCCTGATAAGCCTATTGATATCATGAGCAATCAAAATAGGATGCTCAGGTTGTTTGCCTTCTCTATTAGCATTGTGTGTTAACACTTGATTATTAGCCATCATTGGAACATTTGGATTCAAGTTGTTGTTACTATTTTGGTCTCCCATGTGCTCAAACTAATCTATCGATCTTCTCAATCTTTGGTCATGATTCTTTCTATTTCTTTTTCAAAATGTATGTTCAATCTCTACTCATATATTGAGTTCTGGCAGTGAGCCTTTACTCATATATTGTTTGAAATTCTCTAACCTACGAAAGAACAATTAAATTCACTTAGTAAACAAAAACAAACTTCCTAGTAACGATGCCAAAAACTTGTTGTGTGGTATAATTGTGATATGATTCTGTCTTATGCGAGGAGATGGATGTGTGATACATGTTTTTCTAATCGAGTCTAAGTATAAAATAAATTAGGTACCTGGTAAGTCCAGGGTCGAACACAAGAAATTTGTTGTTTAAATAGTAAATTAACTCTCATTCTTTCATATAAAGAAATGACAATTAAATGGTAGAATGAGACTATGCATTATGCTAAACTAATTTGTCCAATTGGTATGTTGTGGATGAATAGAGATGGTAATGAGTTGGTCAGTCCTAAAACAATGCAGGTATTATGTTATAGAAAATTTTGTGATGAATAGGCTTAAGAAGCTATCCTCTAATCCTTTGAAAAACGTGGAATGTATTCATGCACTCAGTACTAATTAATGCAAGCATCCTTTCGGTGCCTAAATACCACAAATACTCTATTTCTAAATGTAAATGATGCACTGAAATGCAACAGGTTTATGCTAATTTCTAAGTTACTTCTTATCTTTGCACACTGTGGTCTAAGTTGCTTACTCTTTCGAGTAGTTGACTACCTTTACGTGAAGTCTCTTTTGATGCGTTCAAGTTTAGTATTTGGTAAAGATCAGATAAAATGAAAAGTAAACCATGCTCATCTACCATATTGAGTTCTAATTTCCTAACCCATTAAAAAAATTTAGCTACACATATAAAACTTGGAGGCCAAAGACATGGATGTGATGAAACACAAGGTAATGATATTGATGATGCAAAATTGTTACAATGTGGAACTATTTAATACATTGACTTGAATTCATAAAGTAAACACAACACAGGAATTCGACTGGGGAATGAATGGAGAATGGAGATGGAAGGATAATCTGGGTAGAATTTTGGCTTCAAGGTTCTCTGCGTGTATGGTCTCTAATGTATATGATATGATTTGATCTTTGTTGCCTTCTTCAAAGAGGTATTTATAATCTTATGACACTCGCTGCCAACTAAGCACGCTCTATGTTCTTCAGCGGCTATTTTTAAGCTTAGTGGGTCCCAAACATTTCTGAAAATAATGTGTCGCATTGGATTCTTGGCGCATAACTTTTATATGCAATGGATTGCATTGTACTCTCAATGCCTTGTAAAAGTATCGATATGGTTCAAGTGGTTTCTTTCCTTTATCAATTCTTCTCAGCATTGTTTCTGATTGGACGTTGAGAAATCTTTAACGTAATTGATCTATCTTTTGCAAAATCCTACGATGAACAACACCAAGAGACCACAGTTTTCTAACATCACCTCATTGTAAACATATAACGCGTGACAAGCACAAAGTATAATTTCTAAGTGTATTTGATGTGTTTCCTATTTGCTTCTCTTAATAATCTTAAATAAGGATGTATAATAACTTGTATTTCTACCAGTTATCAGTGGGTTACTACATGATGTAAAAGATTGTCTTTCTAGCAACTTTGAAATGAAGGATATGGGTGAAGCTTCCTATGTGATTGGAATAGAAATATTTCAAGATAGATCACAAGAAATTTTGGGACTGTCTCAAAAGGCTTACATCAACAAAGTTTAGAAAGATTTAAGATGAAATCATGTACACCTAGTCCAGCTTCCATACAAATAGAGGATAAATTTAGTCAATCTCAGTGTCAGCAAAAATGATTTGGAGCGTGGAGAAATGGATAATATCTCATATGCTTCTTTAGTTGAGAATTTGGTGTATGCTCAGACTTGTACTAGACCGGATATAAGATTTGTGGTTGGTATGTCTGGTCTTTATTCAATCAAATTTTGGATTATTTCATTGAAGAGCTGCAAAAAAGGTTTTTTAAGGTATTTGCATGGCATTAAAGATCACATGCTCACATATAAAACAACTAGTAACCTTGAGGTTGTTACTCAGTCTCAGGCTATGTCAGATGTTCGAATACCCGAAAGTCCACATTTGGTTATTTGTTCCTTCTAGTTGATGGAGTTGTCTCATGGAAGAGTATAAGTAGTGTGTCATTGCTACTTCTAGTTTGGAGGCTAAATTTGTCGCATACTTTGAAGCCACAGTTCAATCGTTGTAGCTGCACAATTTTATTAATGGTTTAAGCATCATTGGTACCATTTCTAAACCAATGAGAATATATTGTGATAATGTGGCAGTTGTATTCTTCTCTAAGAACGATAGATACTCCAAGAATGCCAAACATATGGATTTTAAGTATCTATCTGTTAAAGAAGAGGTGCACAATCAAAGAGTTCAAATAATGCACATTGGCACAAAGAGATGATTGTGGATTCGATGCTAAAAGACTATCTCCTAAGACATTTATTGGCCATCTTAGTGAAATGAGAGTAGTCGTGAAGTCCTTGTATAGCGGATGAGTGGTCATGCATGTATTAATTTGGGTTTATCACATTTATATTTATTTGAAACTCTAGATATCGATGTTTGTTTGGATTTTCTTTATCTATGAATCATATTTCAGCTATGCATATTTTATTTTGATTATAGATGTTGGGTCTTATTTTAAGACATTTTAGGATAAGATATTTCATGTGTTTATCTTATCAAATTGAGACTGTTTGAATTGAATTGAGTTGTGATACATGGAGGGAATCGAGGCGTTTATCAGGCTTGTGACCGTCATGTTTCGATCGATTTAGTTCTTACAAAGTTGTGACTTGTATATTACATTATTTTAAGTGAGCTCAAAATTTTGTAGTATGTTGTAGATTTGTCATATATGAATCAAGTGGGAGAATGTTAGAAATTTTGATTTCTAATATCCATTCATATAGTTTAAGTATTTGATAGTTGCTATTGGCGTATACACGATGATGATTAGTATAGTATTGAAGAGACAATTATCCTGTGTAAATCTCTCCATCCCATACCGTGAAATTTATACGTTTGAATGATGTTATGTGAAGTTGAAAAAATAGAGGTGATCTTGTTTTTAATCACGTGTGGTTATTAATATAGTGGAGAAGTTGGTAGTTACCCAGGATGTGGATAGCAACCCAAGTTCATGGGTAGTTATCCATGTAGAGGAGGAGTTGCAAGTTATATGAGATGTGGGTAGTTACCCAAGTATGTGGTGAGTGGGTAGTTACCTGAAATGTGAGAAGTTGTCTATATATAGGTATAGACAATTCTTCTCTTGTAACTTTTTTTGGTGAGTGCTCTGACTTTTGTTTCCAAAAGAATTGCACTCTCCATTAGTTAAGGTTTAATTCATTGAATTAAACAAGTCTTTATATATATCACCAAAAGGTGACTTGAAAAATATATGGTATTAGAATTAGAGAACATCGATCCTAAAAGAATTTTGTGGACATTCATCATGGAATCATTAAGCAAGTGTTCATTCCTTTATGATATATATCTTGGTTTATTTAGTTATCCTATCAAAATCTCTTGTTGATGATTGTTTCCGCATTTGAGTTTAATTTTATACTAACAATAATGACAGGGAGAGGTTGGTATTTTGAATAAGAAGAATGAATGAATTTTTATCCCTTCTTATCTTTTCCCACAGGGTTGATATGATAACTCTATTTATGCATCCATTAATGCCAAGCTTTACAACTTCTCCACATGACCATTTTGGCTAGTGAACTTTTCTACTATAAATCGTATTAATCAAGATGGTTGGTCCTTCATATGGTTCTATATTTCTTTCTTTTTGAGCTTAGATGGCATTTTTTGTACTTGAATGAAACCCTTTAGTCTTGATCTTTTGAGAAAGGGTATTATTACGTTTAATTGCCTTGTTATTTTTTCTTAGATAAAAGTCGTGACGTTTGAGCTTGAAATAATTTTGAATGCCAATTATACTTAAAATAATTTTACATTAATAAAAAAATTACACTTAGAGACCACATCATTTATACCATGTAATTTTCCCATTGGTCAATTAAGAGTCAACTTAACTGATGGACTATTTAAAATTACTCGAGATCGAAAATGTACTTCGACCGTTGTATTTATACCATTTAAGTTTGTTTCTCCATCAAATATGCATTTATATATAGAAGTAGCAAAAATCAGGTTTTTCCATCATATGTGTGTGTAGATATAAGAGTTTCAATATCAGCTCAATTCTCATCAATGCTCAAGAATAAATATCGTTTCACTTTCACATTACTTGAGATTTGAACCCGGCCACTTCCAGTTACAAGAGTAATGTCCAACCAGTTGTGTTAACTACGATTTTGCTAACAGAACTAATTTTCCATTTCTTCATTAAACTTCCAAAGAAAGTGGAGAATGCATAACACTTTACAAGATCCATTCCTCCAAAGTAAACATCCTCCTCTCTAACGCACAATCACTTTAATTTCAAAAGAGTTGGAACAGATAACAGAAAGGCTCCATCAGATACTAACTTCATGCAATTTGTGATAACTGGTTAGACATATGGTACGGTCACTTGATTGATGATTATATTCGAAGCATAAACAGAGATTCAAGGATGTGAGTGACCTTTACTTGTGCAAGATACTCTTCTTTGGAAGCTTTGATTTCTTTTGTGTGTGGTTCTGTCATTAAATTAGTCGATTAAAAAGCACATCCAAATCAAAAGATTGAGCATTCAAAGAAAGCAAGAAATAAGAGTGCAAAAGAACCCCCCATAGTACGTTATTTTACCTTGTGTCTTCCTAGGGCTTCATAGTCTGTCCTCTCCTTCCAATTGCTCTTTCTTAGTTTTATCGGCCTATTTCCAACGTACTTGCCTGTGATCAAGAAGGGTCTAAGCACATAAACTATAACAAAAATAAGTAAAAGGAAAGAAGAAAAGGCTTCAAGGGTTAAAGAAAGGAATGTAAAGAATAGTTTCAGAGAATTTGTAGAAAAACATAAGACATTGAAGAATGGGAAACTCCCATCTTTCTAAACTCTAGCTACCACAGCCTAAATGGCACACGCTCGAGGATTAGACCATGAGATTCATCTATGCTAGTTCCAAAACTATCTTTTATTTTGTTAGTTCTTTTAGAAAGTAATTCATACTGTACTTTTTAAAAGGACCTTCAAAATCTTAACCACAAAAAACAAAAACAAAAAATTTAAATCTATTGTCTTTAAAATGTTTCTGAGAGAAAGAAAACTGCAAAATGAAGAAAAATAAAACACTTGTTACTTAACCAACTCCAGAAACAAGGTTTTTTCCATTCAAAATCTTCTAACAAGATCTTAATAAAGGTCAGCAGGGTTACACATGTCATGAGAATTGAACAAGAAGCACAAGAGTAACAGAGAGATGAAATAAATAGCGAACCCATATAGAACTAAAATCAGCATTTTACCATTCATTTCTTTAAGTGCTCCAGCAAGGTCAGTAGGATTGGAGAAGCTAACAAATCCATAGCCCTTGGTTTTACCAGTTCGCTTATCTCTAACAACCTTAACAAAATTATATGCATGTCAATCAATTGGTAAATAGAAAATAGTCCCCAAAGAACAACGTAATCAATAACCATAAACCATAAATAAAATATCAAAATAAGTTAGGTCAATCCGCAAAGTGATAAAATAGTATATTTTCAAAGATACAGAGTTGAAATTGTTTCTTAAAAAAGATGCATCAATTGACCAAAACCACTTTCCTACGAGTTTTTTTTATACCTAAATGTTGTACAGTCAGGCAGGTTGTCCCGTGAGATTAATCGAGGTGTGCATAAGCTAGCTCAAACACTCACAAATATAAAAAATGGTCTAAACCACTTCCGAAATGTTCGACACGGGAATCCTTTTAAACAATTCTAAGGGATTACACAAGCTCCATAAAGAGGTTCCAGCTGCACAAGTCCCAATCAGATGATCACGTCTTTCTTAAATAAAATTCTTAACCTCACAAATAATATTTAGGAAACATGAAAAACAGGTATCCTATTTTACTTTGGAGCTATAGTACTTTTTTCATTTTGGTTTTCCAGATAATTCTATTTTTGCCGTTCAGCTTTGCATAAAAGAATATTTTGTCACTGTCATTAATTTTCCTTTAATTTTTATAGATCATTTAGCGGAAACATGATGTGACACAGCTTTTGTTCCTTCATCTGTTGAGTGTCGACGTAGACAAGTAATATGAGTAGCACAAATCAGGTTAGCAAATTCCAAGCGATTGACAAAATGAATTAATTAATAGCATAGTTCAGGAGATGAAATCAAAAGCTTAAAGACCAAAGCAGAATGTTTAAGAGTTTAGAACCCAAATAAAATAATATAAAAGTTTGTTTCGACCAAAATAGAACTTAAATAAACCTGAAAAGAATATAAAAAAAAATTGAAATTCAAGGAACAGATACCACCGATCAGAAGGTTCAAATGCAATCATAACCCCACGTAAATGTACAAACAAGATGAACCCAGATGCATTACCACCTTTTAAACAGTCCAGAAGATTTCAAGAAAACTAACTACCACACATAGTGCCAAAAACAAAGATTTAAAATAAAAGGTGAATTATTTAAAATAATATTAGACTAAATAAACTTACTCTTGCCATGTTAAATGAAGGAAATCGTGAGAATGCTTTAGAGAGCACGTCATCATTCACTTCATTGCCAAGATCACCACAAAATAGACGGTAATCATCTGCAAACAACAATTGACATTTTTCTTAAGAGATACTTCTGGCTAGAGATGATAGCAATAGATACAAAGCTCAAAAGTCAAGGAGACTATAGCATGAAAACATTCAAGGCATCAATTCAATTCAATTCATACTCTACAGTAGTCATGATTTCTACAAAGCCAAAAGGAAAAGAAAATCCATCAAAACCAGCGGAAAAATATAAGAAATGTGAAATGTGTCACCAATAAAGTATGACACTAACACAGCAATATGAATTAATAAAACAGCTGGGTATTAAACATTGGGGACATGATTTTTTTCCCTTCAAAAAATGTTTTTTTTTTATAAGAAACGATGATATATTAAAAACAAAAGGTAGAACAACCTAGAGGCGAGGGACAAGAGGGCCCTCCCTAAGGCTAACTAAAACAGTAAAGCCTTCCAGTTGTTTACAATCAGTGAAAGACTATAATTACAAAAGAACTTTGTGTAGTTTTTACACCACCAAGACGCTGTGTTAATAACCAAAAAGAATCAAAAGAATTAAACGTATCACTAAAAACTCTCCTATTTCTTTCCAACCAAATGTCCCAAAGTAAAGAGCGGACTGCGCTATTCCATAAGATATTTCCGGTTGGCCCAAAGTGCTTCCAGCAGACAGCCTCACTGAACCAATCTTCTACTTTGCTAGGAAGACTGATATTTATATCAAAAATAGAAAACAGAGTTGACCAACCCTTGCAAGCAAAATCGCAATGCAAAAACAAATGATCCAGAGTTTCCTCATTCTTTAAACAGAGACAGCATATAGAGGGCTTCAGCATCGAGTTGGGTAGCTTCTTTTGCAACTTATCATTAGTATTTAGACTTCTGTACACTAAAGCCCAAATAAAACACTTCACCTTTTTTGG
>JBBPDJ010000019.1:9133809-9153568 GCA_037974625.1 Cucumis cinereus
AAATAGAAAGAGAAAACTGCCCCCTAATGGAATCAGAGACTACAATAGTATCCTCCCTCCACATAATTAGAATACCTTCCGAGGTCCCTTCAGCATCTAGCGAAGACCAGCCAATGCGACGACTACTCCACAGAGACTTGACCAAGTTCCTGTCAACCTCATCTAATTTAGACTCCTGAAGGATCACAACATCTGGATTAATTTTAACTAGGAAATCTTTAACCAGTACTCTTTTTGGGCGAGCGTTGAGGCCCCTCACGTTCCAAGAGAGAACTAACATAAATGACTGCCATCTCCCCTTGATAAAAGCTCTTTCTCTTCTCTAACTTCCTTTTCCCAAGTACTAATAAGGGCCTTCACTTCTCTAGACATA
Organism: Cucumis cinereus; assembly: GCA_037974625.1. Taxonomy (NCBI): domain Eukaryota; kingdom Viridiplantae; phylum Streptophyta; class Magnoliopsida; order Cucurbitales; family Cucurbitaceae; genus Cucumis; species Cucumis cinereus. Next base: position 9,134,183 of record JBBPDJ010000019.1, read on the forward strand.
CCCTTGGAGCTTACCTCCCCCAGACTTTCTTGACTGTGACGTATGCTTTTTAGATATCGCCCGGATACAAAGATTATGTTCCATCAATACTGCAACTAAATCTTTACTGAACATAAGGCTTTGTGAGACCCCTATTTGCTGAAACTCTGTTTCGCTTTCTATCTCTTTCTCCAAAACTGCTTCTTCAATTGGGAATGGGAGGGAGCTTTCTACAATAGCTAGCTAGTTATCTTGTTTCTCCTTGTCAATCTCTTCTTCGTCACTATCAAAGAGACTGCCGAAATCCAGAGTAGCCTTCGTCGCATCACCTTCCTCTCTATCCCTCAGAGCTGCGTACCTGTTCTCATTGATAGTACTATCTGGGCTTGACGGTTCGGTTTCAGATCTATTATCACTTTGGTACTCCATCGCAAAAGACGAAGAAGGCGGGAACTTCTTGTTTGACGTTGACCCAATCGCGTTCTTCCGAAAAAAGGAGTGGATCTCGTCCTTCTCAGCAAATTTAATACGTTTAACTGTTTGGGCTTTCCTTTTTTTGTTAATAAACCCCTTATCATCGTGGATCAAGCCTTCCGAATGACTATTTTCTACGTTGGCTTCGTGGGCTTCCTTCACTAAGTCCATCTCATCACTTTCTTTTAATTCATTTAGATCCGGCCCATTTATGCTGTTGGAATCCGCTACCTTCTGTTTTCCTTTACTACCCTTGCAGCCCAGCTTATCGTGGCCCATTACCTAGCTATTAGGCGCGGGATTCAGGTTTGAATTCTTATCTGCTCCATCCCCATATTGTACGGCTGAGGTTCCAGACTGGCATGCTGCGCTGAAGCCTTACTGTCAGAGTCCGGCTGTAAGGTCACTTTCAAAAATATTTTTTCTTCCAGATGTTCAACTCTCCACGCGTCAACCTGGTTCGAGCTCGGACTCGGGCCACTCGGACCTGCAAAAAATCTGGAAGCAGCTTCCGGTGAGAAGGAACCATGTATTCCGGCCACCTTATCAATTAACAACTTTGAGTCTTGGTAGGTGGCTACATTAATCACGAATTTATCGCTCCCTTCAATTATTTCCACTTCAGCCGGAATGAACCCACAGTAATTGCCCTGCACTTTAATTACAGCCTCCATACAATCAATCAAAGTATAATTTTCATCAGCCAGCTCTACAAAACCTCCAAGGGTATCGCCCAGCTTTTGGAAGATGTGTTTCTTCCATAAATGTAACGGAAGATTCCTGATTTTGACCCACCCTCCATATGAGGGAACCCAAAGGTTTCGCCCATGTTTTTTTGTGTCCCAACGTTCCACTTTTAGGGTAAAGTTTCCGAAGGTCACGCACCCCTTATTTGAAGTCAGTAGTCTCGCCATTGTTTTATCTGGGCACTTTAAAAGAGCTCTGTTCGGCTGAAACGGATTAATAATGAACGTGCCTTCTGTTTGATCTTGTATGGCTGTTAAAACTCTATTCCAGTCCTCATGGAAATCCCTTTTGGTCACAACCAGGGTATCCTCCCAGCACAGCTGTCTAATCTCTTTTGCATTTTGGCTTATCTGATTTTGCTTTGGGTCAGATGCTTCTCCTTCTCGAAACCCTCGTCTATTCCAGACATTCAAGCATTGATTGGGATTCTTTTTAAGGATTGGGAATGAATTTTGTTTTTGCCCATTCATATTTTGTTGGCCTTTCTCCTCCCTTTCGTTCTTCCAAACTGCATGGGCTCTATCAAACATCCCATTTAGGAAGTCTAGGAGCAATCGCCTGAATCTCTTCCATCCCTCATGCTCAATCCCTGCCGGAATCACTAGATTTCCTTTCTTATCTGAGTTCCAAACTTTTGTGACTTCTAGAAAGCTTCCCCTTTTGTTAGTGGTCTTTTGTGTCTAGATAAATCCTCCATTACAGTACGACTTTCTGAAGAATTTATGTGGTTTTGGTGCATATATTACTTCCTCTAACGCATCTATTAGCCAGACTACAACCACTTCTTCTACTACTAACGAATAGAGTTTGTGGAGATGTCGTTCGCTTATTCGAAAGACCCTTCCTCTACTATTTCTATCGAACTCACATGTAAATAACTTCCTTTCTATTCTTGCTGATAAACTTCTTCCTTCATCCATCTCCTAAACTTACCTGTGAGCAGTTCTGATACGTCGACGGTGGATTACGAGTCATCAGAGAGACGGGTGTGATGTAGGGGGGATGGGGACCAGAAAGGTGGGGAGAGGGTGAGAGAAACCATGAGAGCTCTCCTTTTCCCTTCAAAAAATGTTATCTATGTGCACAGGCGAGCATGTGAGCACAAACACTTAAATTTCTTAACAATGTAAAAGTAACTATAATATCTAAATTTGAACATCAAAACAAATTAAATTAATTAAAACAGTGTTGGACAATCAATAATATTCATTATCCAATGAGGGTGTCTTTTTTCGTCCTTTTTTCTATTTTTAATAAGAGACAAAGAATATACTGATTAAGAGAAAGTAGGACAAAAGTGTAGATTAATTACCCTTGTCAGGCCAAAGGGTCGCAAAAAAAACCAATATACATAATTTTTTTTTTTTTTGAAAGGTAGACAAATCTCTTTATTAATAATAAAAGAGATTGATGCTCAAAGTACAAAAGTATTATACTAAGAACAAAATAAGAAAAAGATAATATCATTCAAACAAACTAAACATAGATGAACTCAGGCAATACAAATATGAAAACGACCTACAAACGATCACAAAGGAGAAACAACGAAAGAACCAAAGCAACAGAGAATTGAAACATTAGTAAGGAGCTTAATACAAAGAAAATTTAAACACTTTGTCGAAAAGCGCCCACTTCAAACTAGAATTTTGTATTCCACATGCCAATTTGAAAGGAGAAGGGGAACACCAAGAAGAGGCCAGTGGATGCCAAAACTATCCAACCCAAATAATTCTTTCCCCAGAGTTCTTTGCCCTCCATGAAAATCATGAAAATGAAGACAAAACATCCAAAAAGTTAACTTTTAAGCTAACAGCATCAATCGAAGACTTTGCTCTCTCTCCCTGTGATAAAAGAACTGCTTAGAAAGACAACCAGAGGTTCAAAATCAGGGGAGGACTGCAATCAGCAGTTAAAGTATCAAACAAAGATCAGACCACAATCAGCAACTATTGACATTAAATATTCCGGGATTTCGCAAGACTGTAATAACTGTGGACATCTTTTCAACTTTTAGTTCTTCCTCGCATTGAAATAAAGCACTAAGATCGGTCTCTAGAGGCTCAAAAGGACCTTGCCTCTCAAGCTCAGCTGACTTCTCAAAATGAGCCATTTTCTCACTGCTGGCACTAAAAGAAGAGTCAGAAAGAAGACTCACCCTTCTTTTCGAGGGAATGCTTGGTGTAATGCACGGTGAACCTCTCAAAAACTTCACCTTAGAGTTAGGCAAAGAAAAAACAGAATGCTTAAACTATGGAGGAAGAAGAGATTGTGAAGCTAACCAGGTAGAAGGGGCTGGAACAAGTGCTTAGGTGCAGCTGACTTCCAATAAGTCAGGGTTCAAATTAGAAATCAACATGGTTTTGGTAACATTTTTTTTTCCTTTTTTGGGAAGCCCTTTGCTCTCTTTCTTCTTACAAAATGATTAGGGAATGGTTTGAAAAGGTGAGGGAAAACTTGAGCTTTTGGAAGTCTTTTGGACCTTGATCTTGATCCAGATCTAGCCAAGGAAGAAAGACATGAGGAGGAGGAAACCAAAATTGATGAAGAGGAGAAGTTAAAAGGTTTTTTGGAGGGAAAATTTGAGATCACTGACACGGCAGAAGTTTCAACAATGAGGGAGTCTTGGCTGGAATCTTCTCTTTCCTCCTTAAAAGCTCCTCTTCTCCATTGTCGGCTTTGCTACTTTTAAGACTGAAATTCTTTTTCTCTTTCTTCTTTAAAACAGACTCTTCAGCTTTGTCTGATGAATTTTCAGAAGTTATTCAAGTTGTCTATTTTATTTGTCTCAAAGGTTTCTCTTTCTTCTTTAAAAACCAATGTACATAATCATAATTACAAAAAAGACTTAGACAACACCAGATGGATGCAAAGAGTTTGATAAAGAGTCCAAAGCTTGTCAAGGCTAGTTGTCTTCTCATTGTAGAACCTCGATTCCAAAGCTTGCCACAATTTTCAGAAAGTTTCCATGATGGCATTAAACCATAAAATATAACCTTCATCCTTTAAGGGAGGTCCAAAAATAGCAGAAAAAAAGCCCCATCATTTCTTTTAGGTAACACCAACAAACCCCAAAAACCTTGATAATCTCACTCAAGGAATCTTCCCAAGAGAAAAGGAAGAAAAAATGATGCTGGTTTTTGTTACGTACTAGATATTTAGTATGATGTTAGTTAAGGGGTATAAGGGTAATTAGATAGATAGGAAGTTACGTAGTAGTTATTGTGTGAGTGGTTACTAGTAGTTATTGTGTAAGTGTGGATACTAGGATGGTTACAACTTGTTCTAAATAGAGGGAGGGTAAGTGAGAGTAGGGAGGTTATTGTGTGGAGGGATCTAGGGTTGGGTGAGAGTACTTAAGAGGGAGGTTCCAAGTGCCTTATACTTGTGTTTATCTAGTATTTTCTTATAGTTAAATTATAATAAATTCAGATCTTGTTCTTGTTAGGGAGTATCCTAACAATTTTCTTTATTCATCCTGCAGATAATGCACCAATTTTGGGACATGTGAGAATTCGTTGATCTTCTTTGTAGAACATCCCTTGTGTTTAACTTGCCTTGAATGAAGACCTATTGAAAGGCTTCCACTTTCTTAGGGACTTTGGCCACCCAAATCTCCTTTGATGTATTAATATTGGTGGGGCTCTAATGAATGAGTTCAGTAAGGAATCAATCAAAAATAGACCATCTCTTTTGAGGCTCCAAGACTTAGAATCTTCAATATTCGAAGTACATTTTGAATACACGAGGCTGTAGAGCTCAATCCACTCTCCAGTTGACAATCAAAATCCTAAAGGCTAACCCAACCATTTGAGGATGCGGACCAACATTGATAAATAAAGTTGTCTATGGAAGAAGCACTATTGTAAATTCTTGGTAAGGAAGATCTAAGGGCCGATGACCAATCCACATAACCTCCAAAAACCGAACTTTACTGTCCTTTCCAAAGTTAATTGTAGACCATTGTTCAGCTCAGAGCAAGCCTTGGAGATGGATTTCCAAGGACCTTAGGTTGGCCCTTGGCCTATCTAAGGAATCCATTCTTCCCTTAGTTAAAAGAGCATTAGTTGGCAATTATGAACTACCTCCTTCCGCAAGGCATTATTTTCTTTCATAAATCCCCACCCGTAATTCACAAGTAGGCTGATGTTAGTATTAAGTGATATATTGATAATTAGATGGAAAGTTAGTTACTGGATGTTGTATAAATAGTAAGAGGATGAGTGAGTGAAGGAGAGGTATTTTGTGGAGTGATCTAGGGCTTGGGTGAGAGCAATCAAGAGGGAAGTTCTAAATTCCTTTATACTTGGATTATATTGCAGTTTCTTCTTTACTCCTCCCCAAAAGACATCACAAATAAATCTTTCAAGCTCTTTAGCACTTTCAAAGGCATCAAAAAGTAAAGAGATGACGATTGGGATGCTAGAAATGATTGAATTTGTGAGTAAGTGCCCTTACCCCTAGAGCATAGAAGAACCCACTTTTATAAGTTTTGAGGCAATCTTTTGCTTCTCCATTGGAGCAAAAAACAATTGAATTTCATTAAGGTTGACAAAACAAAGTTGAAAATAGAAACAAACGTCTGCATGTACTGTCTTTTTTAGTGAAGAAACAATTTCATAGATAAACGAAATATCCAAAAGGAATACAAAAGTACTCTTTCAAAGGGAGTACAAGTGCAATTGCTTGCTTATTTTTTGACATATTAAGTTTAGGCCTTTTTTTGAAGTGGGCAGCTTCCTTTTCTAGTGGGTACTGGGTAGTGCACTTTCAAATCTAGCCAATGTTTCACTTTGTTTTTTCAAAATTGTGTCTAGAAGTTAAAAATTCTTGAAAAAGGAAGACTGTTTTCACAAGACGGGTGAGTGTTGGAGCATAGACTTCAAAAGATGAAGTGTTTATACTAGGAATAAACATAAAATTTGCCAGCTTTGCAATTTGAGGTCTCTTCCCGTCACCTTACCTTAGAGGAGAATTCTTCAAACCATAGGAGATCAGAGAGCCCCCGCCACCCATACAAACAGCCTTCCAAAGAATCATAGGAAAACTACCAAAGAATTTGCTATAACTATGGCACAACCAAGATGCGATGAGTTTTAGGAATCCCAAAAGAACTCAAAAGAACTACGCTTATCTTATCTTAAAAGAAATCCTTTTATTTCGTTCCAGCCACAAGTTCCAAAGGAGAGCTCTTGAAGCAAACTACCACAAGAATCTAGCTTTGTTCTTCAAATTGCATCCTCTAAAAGACTCCCAGAGCCAACAATCCACCTTTCTAGGAAGACAAAGACAAAGCTGCATCTCAAAAAAGCTTATCAACCTGCCCAAACAAATTATTGCAAAGGAACAAAGCAACAGAATGTGATCCAATAATTCGTCACAGTGCAGACAAAGCGCACAAATAGAGGGTCTAAGAGTAATGGAGTTTCACTTTGGATCCTCTCGTAGGTAGTAAAGATCCCGTGGCCTGGAGTGTAAGATCTTCACCTTCTTAGGAACCTTACTTTTTTTTATGAATGAAAACAACACTTTTCATTGATGAAATAAAAAGAGACTATTCTCAAATTACAAAGACACGATAAATGCTTGAAAATGAAAGCAAGAACTAAAATGAAAACGGCAGGTTCTTAGGAGCCTGACTCACAAATCTGCTTCACAAGAAAACACTTAAGAATACGTGTCTTGAGACAATCGGATTAAGGAAAAGAGACCTCATGGAGAAAGATCCCGAGGGATCCAACGAGTAAGAACGAACTCACTTTATTAGCATCATGGCCCAATCTAAAATCCTGCAACCTCTCAGTCAGCCAATCCACTCACAAAGCTCTCTATCAAAAATCCCACTTCTGAAGTTAAGGTTTCAGGTTTCTGGCTCATCATCCTAACAATCAGACACAGAAGTGTTTTTATTCAGAGAAATACCATAGATCTATGGATAGGTATCCTTAAGAGCATTTGAGTCAACCCAAACATCTACAAGAGATCTAATACACCGCCCATTACCCTACTTAAATCTATAAAATTTCTGAAACAATGCACAATCTTTGTGACATCAAAACAAAGACTACGTCTTCCCTAAGATGTTGTCCAACACCTTCCTCCAAAGCGCCTATTCCAAAGCGAATCTACAACACTATTTTTTAGTAAGGAGAGTTAAATCAATCCCAAGGCCTTCCTGAATAAGGGGGAGAGAAGTGGTCGGTCTTCCAATTCACCAAATGCTTCCCCAGATTGCAGCCAACTCGTCCCAAAAAAAATCTTTGATCAACTTGTCCTTACTATTAGTGAACCCTTTAGAAGCTTCAAGAAGAGAGAGAAAGAAGTATAGAGGCAAACCATTTAACACCGAGAAGATAACAAAAGGACAACTCCCTTTGGAAAGCAATGAGACTTTCCATTGGCTTCTTAGGCTTCCTTGAAAAATCATACATCTCCCTTCTTTCCATAATGTTAGCAACATCCTTATTCCTTCATGGCTCCTTACCACCTTAAGAAATATTAAAAGACATTTAGTCAAGGACCTTTTACTTTTGGTTTTTTTTTTTTTTTTTTTTGTATTGTTTTACTTTTTTCAGAGAGGGAAAAAGCTAACTAATTCATTGATTAATGAAATTACAAAGAGGTAAAACCCAACCACTAATGGTGGGTTACAAAAATAATATTCAAGAAGTGCTAACGAAGTAAGGCTAATATCTTTAAATGGATCAATAAATTTACATCAGTAAAAAGGATAAAAAAGAAGAAACCCAAAATTCGACCAAAGAAGGAATATACACTATTGAAAATCCTCTGATGAAATGATGATAGCCTCCCATTGGAGTTCCTCAGACAGTTTAAAAAGTGACCCACCTATATGGATCTTGTGGGGTGAGCGGAACAGTAAGGTGTTAAGGGGGTGGAGAAGGATCCTTGGGAGTTATGGTACCTTGTTTGTTTTCATGTTTCTATTTGGATTTCAATCTCGAATACTTTTTGTAACTATTCTATAGGTGTGATTTCACATAGTTGGAGTCCCTTCTTGTGAAGGGAGTGCTTCTTTTTAGGTTTGTTTTTTGTATGTCGTGTATTCTTTCATTTTTTTTTCCTCAATGAAAGTGGTTGATTTCATCAAAAACAAATAAAAAGGAAACTCTTAGGTATAGTCCGACATGGCTCGTGGGCAATCAAATGTCTCCAATATTAAATTGCAAGATCTTTGGGCAAGTTTGCATTAAACAAATAAGTGAATTTGAGATTTAGAGACTCCTTGACAAGTAATATACCAATTGTGGAAGTTCACTTTTGGAGAGGAAACCAGATTTATCCTTCCTCTTCAGTTCACATGGAAACCAAGGGTCACTCTCAGGCAAAGACAAAATTGTGGAAGTCCAACAGACAAGTTGAAAATAGTATCTCTCCTTCGTCACTTGATAAGATTGCCAGTTTTTCATTTTCTTGAGATTGGTTACAAGTAGATCATCTTGCTTCTTTTAAGTTTTAACTTGGTTATACCAGCAGGACTTCTTCTTGGCATTATTTCAGCTAATTTCATCCTCTTTTGAGTTCTCTTTTTCCAAGTTTAATCAGAACTGCTTCAAATCCCAAACATGAAGTGTGGGAATTCCAGCAGTTATTGGCATCTCTAGTGGGTCAATGGATGGTTGCTAGGTGAGCCTCAAGAAGCTGGTTATTTGGATTCTACAGAACTCAAGATGTCCAAGAAGAAGTCAAGGTCTTCATTTGTGTTATGATTTAGGAGACTCCCGGTGCTCTCTTTCAAAAAATATTTGCAGTTTTCTCAATTCCAGACTCTTGTTTTTCTCAATTCCAGACTTTTTTCTAAACTGGAATGTTTTATCCTCTCTTCTACAATTAGTTAAATCTTGAACTAGTCTCGTATTACTCCTTTTGTACTGGCAAGCTTTAGTTCTTGTTAGTTTACGTTTTGTATCATCTTTTGTACTTTGATTATTAGGCTCATTTCATTATTTCAATGAAAAGGTTTACCTCCGTTTCACAAAAAACACACCAATGTGGATGAAAAGGCATCCTTGTTTGCAATCTATTTCCTGTATTCAAACCACCTTAACTGAGCTCCCAAATAAAGGGCTTTAGTTTTCTTCGGATGATGCCTTTTCCAATTTCCATAGACTCTAATGGAGGGTTCTTACCTTTTCCTTTTAAAATAAAATCATGCATTGAGGACTCGACTAAGAATTTTCAATAGGGATCTCAAATCCAAAACCAAGTATCCGATCCTTGGTTGAAATTTACCGAGGTCAAAAGATGTGACAGATGCAGTAACTTAAAACAACATTTATCGATTCAAGCTGATATTAAAGACCCGGAACAACTATAACTTTTCCTAGCCAAACATTTTTTTTTCAACAAGTCCAATGATTGCAAATACGTATAATCAAAGAAAGTTGAAAATGCATACTTTCAGGCCACTCAGCAAGAGTTGGATCCTCCCAAGATTGTCCGGCAGCTTTGCGAGGAATAGCTTTCTTTTTTGTTTCTGCTTTATGCTCGATCTCACTACTTGCAAGAGCAGCTTTAACACTCTCAAGAGCTTCCGGTGTTATGGTTTGTGCATCCCTTTGAAACAATTGTTGGGCCTGTTCATAATAAATAAATAATATAGGAAAAAGAAAAAACAAATACAACCATGCTAAACCCATAAATTGAAATTAACAATTAAAAAAATCAAAAAGAAAATCCTATTATCCATCAGAAATATCCCACTCCATAACAATTCCCCACAAACCCTATCCAAAATAAATGAAAACCAGAATTTCGAAGTAAGAAATCAAGTCGTAAGCATATTTTGGTACCTGCTGGTATTGAGGAAGAGTATATACAGCCGGAGGCGGAGCAGGAGAGGGATAAACAGGTGCGACGGGGAGGGGAACTGGGGGAGGACCTGGAGGAGCGACATAGGGAGAGGGATACTGGGGGGGTGCCGGTGCTGGAGCAGACTGCTGGAGATGGAAAGGTAAAGGAAAGTAAGAACCGTTTGAATACGTAAATTGGGAAGCTGAAGAGGAAGAAGCTGATGAAGGAGCCGAGGAAGCACCCGCCATGGCGAACAACAATTAAGAAAATGCTCCGATTTTCAATCTGGGAATCGCGAGCTTTGCCGGGTAGCACACTACATAAATTACAAATTAAAACAAGTTTTAGGACTTTTGGATTCAGGTTACCCAATTTTTTATTTTAAAAGGAAAAAAGGGTATTTTCCCAAAAAAAAAAAAAAAAAAAGCAAACAAACAAAAAATTGTATAACATCATCAAATTATAGAATGAATATTTAGTGTTAATTTAATTTAAATAGTAAATGCCTAATACAAAATTTAAAAATAATGAAAGAGATGCCAATAACAGCTTAACTCAACTGATATTTGTATGTATATGAGGTTAAGAGATTCATAGGGGTGTACATAAGTAGGGTTGGATGTAAATTATGGACCAACTCGAGATTCTCGGGTTGGAAAAAATTGAACCTGTTCAGTTCAATTGTGAAAGGGTCAACCCATCCCTTAATTTTCAGGTTGGGTTGGGTTGGGTCACCGGGTTGTTTTTTTTTTTTTTTTTACAATTTTGACTAGTTTTTCCTTCTTACGTTTTCCATTAAAAGTTAACTATTTGCAGTAAACAAAATATAATATTTAAAAAATTTATAATCGAACAAACAACAAGTATTTTATGTAAAGTCTAAGTATTTACATTCAAATACATGAAACTAAGTTCATGTAAAATCAAAGTCTACATTCATATTCATTCAAAATAGAAATAAAAAACATTCAAAAGTTTAAATCTACATAAACTCTAAACCCAACCCCATTTTATTATTGTATATAATAATAATAATGATAAAATCGGGTTGGTCGGGTTGATCGGGTTACTAAATCCTATAACCCAACCCAACCCAACCCAAAATATATTTTTTAAAAAAATTTGCAACCCAACCCAACCCAACTCAACCCTTACGGTTTGGGTTGGGTAATCCGGGGTTATCGGATTTTTTGAACACCCCTAGATGCAGGCTCAAATCTCTTAATCCTCAATTTATACTAAAAATAATAATAAAAGAGATTCTTCAAAAAAATATATATGTGTGTATGTTGTATTATGTTATAAGAATGTGATGTCAAACCGAGTTTAGTTTAGTGGTGATTGATATAACCCACTATTCTAGAGGAGTTCAAATCTTTAAACCTTAATTGTTGTAATAAAAAATATTGAAAGTAATCAAAGAGGTCAAATGAAGTAAGTCGTGGAGCAAAATTTTGGATTAAGAAAAGATTGACATAACCCACCATTTTAGAGGTGGGAAGTTCAAATCTCTTGTATTGAAGAAGATTGAAAGTAGGGCCAACAAGATAAATGGCAAACTAAAAAGTTTTATTTTGAAAAATAGTAAAAGTTTTAACATTATAAAAATGACAAAATGAATTTTAAAATTATTAATTATGAATTAACAATTGACCAAAATACCCCTAACTAATTTCAAATAACCTAACATTCAAATTCTAACAACCCATGAAATATTTTTAAATTCTAATATTTCTAAAATTCAAATCTTAACTATATTCTAATAAACAATTATTATTGAAAAAATCTAATAACTATAAAAAAACATAATATTTTTAAAATAAATTATGTTTAAAAAAAACATATCAACCACAACATTTTAAATAACTATTAGTCCCCATTCTACAAATACAAAATACGAACACAATACCTTAAAAAGTGTATAATCAGATAGGATTTTATATAAATTGGACAACCAATTTTCAACATGGTCAACACCACATAAATATCGATATTTATGATAAAGACGAATACAGTATCCTAGAAAGTGTGTAACAAATATAGTATCCTAGAAAGTGTGTAACAAATATAGTATCCTATAAAGTGTGTAACAAATACAGTATTCTAGAAAGTGTATATTCTCATACCTTGTAATACCCTGTATTTGTTGACGATTGTATTAGAATAGCTTTTTATTGTTTGTTTTCAAATTAGGATAGTCTTAACAAAATCGATTGTGATAGGTTTCGACATTTTGCATGAGTTAACTGCAACTCTTCTACGCTCTTAGAGGTATTTGACAAGTTGTATGGTGTATGTTCTCCTTTACCCTTAAGTTTTAAAGAGGAATAACTAAAATTACAAATAGAGTTTGCTAAAGAGGGCAATATGAGGAAAATAACTAATATATGTACTCTGCTTGAGACAACAAATGAAGATTTGACAAATCCGCAAGCTTCATACCCCTCTGTGGGTTTTGAATCCAATATGGCATTATCTCAAGATAAATGTCACGACTGGTTTCCAAAATATGAATGTAAACCGGAACAAAAGGCCAAAGTACTAGAGGAATGATGAAAGGTGTTGACCTCTCTATAAAATAAACATTGTTGATGATTCATACTGTTTCATCAACCAAAACAAAGATGTAGGACTAGAGGAAAACAGATGCTCCTTACTTGACTTGTTTTCTATGAAAATGCAGATGGTCAATCCCTCCACCAAGGAGAATACCACAAAATATGTTGTTGAGGATGAGTTAAATTCTAATTGTACTTCCACTTCACTGAATGCGACAACCACTCCACTTTTACGATTAATTATATATTAAATATTTGTTGACGACGACCATAAAATTGGAAAATATTTGTTTTGTTTTTTTAACAAAACTAATTTTCCTAAAAATATGAAAATATAATTTAACAAATTTTGTCGAATCGAAAGATTAAGGACATTTACGGAATAGTCATAATGCCCTACACATGAAATTTTGGTGACTTGCCATAAATCTTATTCTCCACCTTTTTTGCCAAAAAAATCAAAGTGACCCACCGTTTTTGCCATTTCCTCCAATTTCCCTTGAAAGTAATCAAAGAGGTCAAATGAAGTAAGATATGGAGCAAAGAGCGTTAACCTATAATTGGTCCAATAATTAGCGAAACGGATAAAAAATACATCATTGTTAAGGAAAAAAGAAAAGAAAATAAAAATAAAAAAGATCTCTACAAATAGAAATAAAAAAGAATTATATAAAAAGTTATGAAGATAAAATAGAAGCTATTGAAAGATTTAATGAAAAATGTAATACAAAATTAAATTTAGAAAGTAAATGCCTCTATAGAATTGAAGGGAGGTCTTTCTTCTTTTGTTGTGCTAAGTTATATAGTAATATTTAGAAGAATGGCAAAATTTAGGTGGGGGCAATTGGAGATTTAGCAAGAATCTCGTGAAATAAGAAATATATCAAAATCGAAAATAGCAAATGTCGAAATTTTCCAAAATATCATTTTCGCCCCTGGTTGTGTATATATGTTATGTTTCAGTTATATTGTATTTGATATAACGTTTTTTTTAAAGTTAATTTGGAGTTGATTTTTAATCATTGGAGAATGGCTCAATATTCGCAAATTACTGTTTATTTTGTGTTTACTATGTAGAGATTATAAGACAAGTAAACATAGATAATCATACTCTTAAACATGGAAATCATCAGAGTCTTCGTTCCGACGCAAGCTGCTTCGTGACTTGTTTTCTTGATTGAATTATGTAAGAGAAGTGAGTACTAGTTTCTTAGCAATAGTCTGAGTTCGAAGTTGAATCTAAGAAAGTCTAATTGAAAGAATAAGGTAGCACGCCCGATAGTGCCTAGCCATGAGCGGACCAAGCATACATATGATATATGGGTCCCGCGAAGCCGGCATACGTTGCTGCCTCTGATTCTTCCCTTTAGCTTTCTTATGATTCCATGTAAGAATTCTGACTTAATTCTATCAAACCTACAGAGCGGACCCAAATAATCATACTCTTATTTATTAAACAACAAGGGAAGAGTTACAGAGAGAGGTAAAAACTCCCCTTTTCAGTCTTTTTTGTGCATTTTCCCAGACTTTCTTATGAAGGAATTCCTCCAGTTGCGGACGTTTCTTACTCTTTTGCGGGGCAAGCTGACTCAGGATCTGACGGCCGAACGTACAAGGGCTTTTCTAGGCTTTCAGATGAGACTGATAGGCATAAAAAGTCTAAAGAGAGGCATTAAACTTGGGGAAAGAGCACACCTCTTCCATGCTCAAAAAACATTTCGACCATCAAAGGCAAGAAATGGTAATAATTATGTAATATTTGAATAACTTTGAATTTGTAAAAGCATAAAGTGCATATATAGATGTAAATAATTATGATACATATTTTACCTCATCACGACCAGCAGTGAAGAAGTATATGAGATTGATCGTCGAGAACCCAGTCTTTATGATCTTTAGAAGGGCACTGTAATAATGTTAATGATGTTCAGTGTTGTAAAATTATTAATTTTCACTATGAAGTTTCAAAATCATTGTGAAAGTAACATTGTTTAGTCTTACAGTTGGGCAGGCTTTTCCTTCTCCTTCAACAAATGTTGGCATAGATATTCTCCTTCATGCTCTTCTCAAGATCCTCAATTTTATTTTTTAAAAGTTCAATATCCTAGGTGGGGACATTGATTTTTAAGGAATAAGACATTTTCAGCAATAACATTTTAAAACAAATAAATATCAGGGGAGAAGGCATGCGTTTTCCTACTAAAATGTGTCAAGGCAGAAAGCAGCTAAGAAACCCAGCAATGTTTACATGCTAAAGTTCAAGAAAGTATGATGAACGTCTCCTCTTCCCTCCTACTAAAAAAGACTATACAGATACATATTGCAAATAGTACAAGAAACAATTAACTTAATCATTTTATGGAACAACAAGTATATAATTGGTATTTAGAGGAGGCAGCGTAATTCAAGTATCTTAATTAATGTTAAGGGAAGTCAAATATATAGATCTGTGGTACATACACCGTCAGCCATGCTACTAGGTGATGGCATAATAGAAGCGGGAACTTAGATTTAGTTTTAGTCCTTAAAACAAGTCAAAGAACTCATTTTTTGAGAGTGCAAAGCAGTAAAGTAGAAAAATTAAATTGATCAAAATTTATAGCCGGACGATGAAATTTATAAGCCAACCAAAATTGCAAAATAAGGCAAACCTTCATACATAGTTCTTCTGGATAACCACTAAATCCCTACCAGCATCCACTGTATCGTCAACATGGATAATATTTGCATCCTCAAATGCACCTAGAAAGAAAAGAGAAACTTTAATGCTTCAATGCGTGAAATCAAGCTGCTATGAGCCAACAAGTGAACTCAAAAAATTAATTTAGGGAAAAGACATTTTCATTTTTACCAAAAACAACAAAGAAAAAAAAAATAAAGAAGTAGCAGATCCACCTCCCCCCCTCCCCCAACCCAAAAGAGAGATATATATATATATATCTAGAGAGAGAGAGAGAACTAAAACATAGACAAACCTCCAAACCTTATCAGTGTTAGAATTTGTTTTAAATTGAAAATATGAGAAGTCCCAAGACAGAAAGATCCTCATCTAGAATGTTTTTTTTTTTTTATAAGAAACAAATTCCATTGGTGTATCCTCAGCTAGAATGTCAAAGCAATTATTAATGTGATCAGTTGAAAACAAGCAACAAAACTTCAGAGTACAGGGCATGGTTGCTATGGACACATCTTACCCTAAACTTCAAAGACGGAAAGATCCTTACCTAGCATGTTTTTTATTTATTAATATTTAAACTTCTTTGACGTATCCTCATCTAAAATGTTAAATCAGTTATTATTGTGATCAGTTGAAAACAAGCAACAAAGCTTCAAAGTATAGGGCATGGCTGATGTGGACATCTTATGTAAAACATGGAAAATGCCATCAACAACACAGATGTGCGATAAGAAACTATTGCCCACAGCTACTCGAACCAACCCAGCAATGTCATGGATTTCTAAAAATGTTGAAACCTACACATTAAGATTACTTCAGAAAGATGCAACACCAAACCCTTAATTGAATTTAATATTGTACAAAGTAAGATAGTACTGTTGCTAAATAATGAGAAAGAATTTTGTATGTATGAAAATTTTATAAAGCAAATTCTCCAGAATCCCTTTCAAACTACTGGCACTGACGGTTGAGAAACTCCAACCTCAAAAAGAAACCCACAAAAGTATCTCCAACTTTGATTAGGGGTTTTCAGAAGTGTGACTAATTTTGAGTCCTTCAACAACCTCAACAAACCACCTCTAGGTTCATTGATTTTTTTTTTATAAAAACAAAAACCACGCCCACAAAAAAATGGACTCCCACTACAAAAAGGGACCTCAACAATACAAAATCATGTTTAAAGGATAATTACAAAAAGCTTTCAAAATTGAAGCCCAATAAAAAATATGAAAACGAACAAGAGACCATATTTCTCTAGCATCCCTATCAACCCCCCTAAACACCTTCCTTTTCCTCTCGCCCCAAAACACCTAAATAGTAGCAAAAAACACAACAAGGAACTAACTTCAATCCCCAAACCACCCTCTCTCCCCAATTCCATTGATAACTTTGAAAGAATCCCAACTCCATGAATACCACAAGGAACTAACTTCAATCTAATCACCATAAGGGAGATAAACATGCTTTCTTCACAAGGAGTGACATCTCATTTATAAAAACAAAAAAACAAAAAATCCAATTTTTATTCATGAAGAGTAACCAAACGGAAATGAGATTTCCCACAGCATGGCTCCATCCAATTGGCAAGGCTTAGGCCAACGAAATCATGTCAACGATTTTCATCATTTTTTATAAGAAACAAAGGAATGCATTCAACAAGAGCAGGAAGCCACAAAAGGACAACTTAAATGCATTCGTACTAGCTAGTTGTTTTGCATCCCCTTTCCCAAAGGAAGGATTACAAAAATAACAATTGAGAGAACATAATGAAGAAGAAGATTTGGTGTGTTTAAAATTGAGGATTACTAAAAAAACGTTTCAGATTTGGAAATAAAAAAGAAAAATGTTTCATAGCCCTCATTGTAAGTTTCTTTTAGTCTTATTCTCTATTGGTAATATAGGTTGAGGATAGAAGTTTAAACAGTAAATTTGGACTATTTTGTAGGTGTGCTTAGAAACATTATTAGGGAAGAAGTTATAACGTGACAACATTTTGGATTATATAAACATACTAATACTGTCATCATGAGCAAGTTGAAGACATTGAACTCAATATGTTAGTGAGGTCTTCATAGCATAATATGGAATGACATGTCTTGCATTTTGTGGTGCCTTCTGCTAGGAAGTTATAATATTGTCTTATTATATCAGGGTCATCTTTTCATGATATTTGTTTTGGATAAGAGTGGGTATTAGTATACTTCATGTTAATCCTGAGATGGAAGATGACTTGATTATTCCATATTCCATGTGTTTTTATTCTTCGTTCAACTTGTGTAGAATTGCTCGATGCTTATATCATGAGGTGATCAATGGTTTATCTTCTCATGCATTTTGAGCAAAGATAGAGTAAGAATTAATGTTTCATTCTTTTTTAATAAAAGGATAACTATTCCTCTTTGAAAATTAAGGATCAAGGAGAACATAGACCATATAACTTGACAGATATAAGAGCTTAGAAGAATTGCAATTTAATCAAGACATCCAATACATTGAAACCTATCAGAATTAGTTTTTGCTAATACTATCTTAAGTTGAAAAAAAAAACTATTATAATACAAATAAATATTTATTTTTTAAAATATAATTTTTTAATACGAGTAAATAAGATTTGAATCTAGTTTAAATTAATTAGAGGTATTTTAGTAGATCGTTAATTTATAATTAATAATTTTAAAATTTATTTATTGCTATTTTTATAATTTTAAAACTTTTTTTTGCCATTTGTTTTTACCATTTTTCAAAAGGATTATATTTTGCCTTTATCTTGCCCTAATTTTTTACACATTTTTTATTCATGCTTCAAAAAACCAAAATGTCCGCCGCTATCCAAAGTAAAATGTGTGATTGAGTTGTCCTCATGGAGTTGTATACTCAGCTGGAAAGAAGCATTACTTTGGAGTAAGGGGAGGAACCCGACGCTTTCTATCTGTGTTAGAAAAGGAAGGTAAGTTGGTCTTTCTCTTTCACAATTTCTGATAAAATTATGCTTAACCATTATACTTCTTCCTAATTGCATAAAGAACTACATTAAAAGAAGTTCTGAAATATATTGAATTACATTAAAATTCCAAACTAGTTTTTGTAGTGAGGAGCCAAGCACATGCTTCTTTCAAACTTTCTGAATTAATCTTTGAATTTTCTTGGACACAAGAGTAGATTTTCTTTGGAGTACAATGGAGAAGGTAGGCTTCAATAAGTATTTTTCTTTTAGCAGCCTCCTTTCTTTCTGCGTCCTTAACTTGGACCAGTATTGGATTAGTTTCTTCCATAGTTGAATTCTTGTAACAGAAAGTTTGAATATAGAGACATGAATTGCAGATTTAGAAACCTGAATAGACAACTGAAAAGATTGAGCATTACTAGAAGAATGTTGCATAGCTTGAAGGAAAGAAACCACAGAGTCTTCATGAACATGGATAGGTCCTTAGATATTTTTTTTTTGACATTGTTATTTATTATGCTAAATCTTGGAATAAAAGTTCAAATCTTTTTGCTTCATACTCATAGACATCCCTTCTTTAGAACTTGGGTAACTTATTGTTATACCATTGATTCTATATCTGTTTTGTAATTTCTTAGATCAATGAAATTGTTTCTTAAGTAAAGAAAAAGTCATGGGGTTGGGAACGTGGATTTTATGTTCAGAGTAATTAACTATAATTTTTAAAAGTAGTTTTGAAGAGAAAAGGAAGTCTCATTTTTGAAATATTACTTGAGCTACTTCAGATGTTGGGATTTAAGTAATTTCAACCTCTGCACTCTTTTTACCGATTTATGCATGCTCAATTTACAATCTATAGACTTCAATTCTCATCCTCTCGCTGTAAATTCTGATTAGGATCAGCAAAGCAGGGAGCTTTCTCAACGACATGTGTCTAAACGTGCAAAGAAACTAAAACTGAAGGTATGATTCAAATGGAATTGTTGTAATATCTAGGCAATTATATTTGTTGGTAGACTTAGCAAATAACATCAATTGATCTGCCTTTGTCAGTGTTTCTTCTTTTTTGTTTACTTGGTGGTCTTGGTATGTCCTTTCATAAATAATTGGATTGAACCACTAGCCACTAGTAATTTATTCTTTATAAATTATCTTTTATGATTACCTCTTGGTTAAAATTGTCGTGGTTTGAAACA
>JBBPDJ010000019.1:9153668-9167485 GCA_037974625.1 Cucumis cinereus
GAAAAAGATAAAAAAATGAAAATTATTTAAAATACATCATAATTATTAAATAAAGTCTAATTAATAATTTGATGCTTAGCCGGTTCATATCAAGATCAATCTTCAGCTTGTAGATGATGGAGATATAATCAATTTATTGAAACCTTGTATGAGGAGTCACTCTTCAATTTTGTAGATGATGAAGATGATCAATTGTTGAAGAAGAGATGATCTATTTGTTTGAAAAAGAGATGCTCAATTTTTTTAAGACAAGACGATCTATTTGTTGGAGAAGAAATGCTCAATTTGTTGAAGACAAAACAATTTATTCATTGTGGTTCTATAATTGTGATGTGAGTTTGTGCTATGCGATTTAATGTATGTGAATTACAAGTTTTCCTAATCAAGTCCAAGTATAAACTAAATTAGGTACCTGATGAGTCCAGGGTCGAACATAATGAAAATTGTTGTTTAAGAAGTGAGTTAAATTCTTATTCTTTCGTACAAATAAATGATAATAAAATGGATGAGATTGGTTATGCATTATACTAAATTACTGTGCCCATGCGGTATGTGATGAATAGGTGTAAATGGTGATGAAGTCAATAGTCGTAAAGCTAGGCATGTATTGAGTTATAGAGAATATGCGATGAAGTAAAGTTAAGAAGTTTTCCTCTAATCCTTTGACAAACATGGAATTTATTCCTGCATCCATTACTTAAGGCAAGCATTCTTTTCGACACCTACATGCCACAAATACTTTATTTCTAGATGTACTGAAATTCGATAGGTCTATACTTATTTCTAAGTTATCTCATATATTTGCACAACGTGGTCTCAATCACTTACTATTTCATGCAGTTGACTACCTTTACTTGAAGTAATCTCTCGATGCGTTCAAGCTTTTTATTTTAGCGAAAGTCAAACAAAATGAAAGGTGGTCCATGCTTGTCTACAATATTTACTCTAACTTCCTAACGCATTAATGAATTTAGCTACTCATATAAGAAATAAAGGCTAAAAACGTGGATGTGACGAAACTCAAAGTGATCATATTGATAACACAAATTTGTTACAACGTTGAATTATCTACTAAAAATACTAGGTGTACAAAAGTAAGCAACAACACAACAAAATGATAACTATGGGTCATAATTTCTTGTTCTCTGAAGTTGATCAATCTCTACAAAGCTTCTGAACTTGGGAATGACTGGAGAGTGGAGATGGTTTGATAATTTGGACAAAATTTTGGCTTGAAAGTTCCTTCTGCGTGTATATATGTGTTCTGGTTTCTTCAATGAGGATATTTACAAGCTTCCAACACTCATCGTTCACTAAGCACGTCTCGTATTCTTCGACGACTATTTTTACGCTAGTGGGTCTCAACCACTTCCAAAAATTATGTGCTGCATTCTATGCTCGACGCTTAGCTTTTCTATACGATGGAGTGCATTACGCATTCTAAACGCCTCTAAGAATTATTGCTATGCTTCGAGTAGTCTCCCCTCTTTCCCATTTCTTCAAAGCATTGGTTCTAAATGAGCGTTTAGATTCTATAACTTAATTGATCCATCTTTTGTCAAATCCTGCAGTGAAAAACACCAAGAAGTCATATTTTACTAACATCAACGCATTGTAAACATATTAACGCATAGTAAATACAATGCATAATTTCTAAGTGTATTTGATGCGCTTACTACTTGTTTTTCTTAATTATCTTGATAAGTAAGAACAATAATTTGTATTTCGACAAGCTATTAGGTGACCTCCTTTATTTATAGAATTTCAAGAGCTCCTATGAGCTTCGACTTGGTTGACTTTGGACATACTTTTGGGCTTTGACTTAAATTAATCTATTCTTATATAGATTTTTGTTCAAGTTTGTCCCAGTTTATTTTAATAAATTTAAAATGACCTAACTTCTAGCCAAGTTCCCATATGGCACAATTTGATTCGATACTTACACAGGTGAAGTGATTTGATTGGCCCACTTTCATGTCTTTAATTTTAATTTGAAGATAAATGTAAATTTGTAATTGGTCTCAAATTAATGAAGTGCCAATTTATGATTGACCTAAATTTCTCAGTAAACAAGAAATTAATCAAATAAAAAATAAACTAAAAAAACGAATTAAATTAAAAGTTTTAGGATGAAAAATGTAAAAAAAAAAAAAAAAAATTAGGGATACAAGAAGAGAAAAAACCCAAAAGAAAAAATAGAAAAAAAGAAGGTATTTTTCAAAAGAAAAGTCCCCATTCCTTCCACGTTACGACACAAGGTCCATTCCACGTATACGGTTTGTGGGTCCCACACATGGGCCTTTTCCTTTTCCTTCCTCCGTCTCCTTCCCTTAATTTTAATAAACAAATAATAGAACAATATATATTATATTTTGTTTTTTCTCTTGACCAAATTAAAATAAAAGTTAGAACTTTTTTTCTACAATAAAGTACTAATTTAGTCTTGATTTGTAATTTGTCACTAATAATTTAATTCCTGTGCTTTAAATTTATGACCATCTGTTTTAAGATTAAATTTATGACATGGAAAATAAATTTATCAATCTTAAAAAGTCATCATTTTTACCATCGTTGATACTAGATTTGTAACTTATAAATATATTGGTCCTCTCATTAGTATTTTTTTTCTTTTTTAAAAAAGTTTTAATTAGTTTATTGATCTACCTATGTAAAAAATAATGGCACTACATTTTTACATTCGTTCCACAATAGCTACTACTAGGAGGTATTTGGGTGAATACTATTTCAATACAAGTTATAATAATTCGTAACAAAAAGAAAAAAAGAGAACGAGTATGAAACAAAAATGCAACAACAAAAAATAATTTGAAAAAGTAATAATAATATTGTCGTAATTTTATGTTATAGTAGTTGAAAACACCAACTATATATTATAATTTGACCCTTAAACTCGAAATAAATTATAATAGTCTATTTCATCCACTTGAAGTTGGAGGCCGAACATCTCTTTAATATAATTATCAATTTTAACTAGTAACCTACTTTCTACCAATGTTTTAAAAAACCAACTTACAGTTTAAAAACTAAAAGAAATAGCTTCCAAAAAGTTGTTTTATTATTTAATTAGTGTGAAAACTATCATTAAAACATTGTAAGAAAAAAAACGGGTTGAAAACAATAATATTGAAAACAATATTGTTAGTAAATGACATCTAGATTATTACCTTCTATAGAAAGCCCAAGATCGAAAATATCTTCTAATTGAGGAAAAATTATCTTGCTAACTTGAGTTTCGATAAATAGACATGTTTGATCTATTAGTTTTCAAAATGTATCTTTTTTAGTTCAAAATTCTTAAAAGTAAAAGTATGCTTGAATTGACTTAAGAAAAAATGTTTTTCTAAAAAATAATTTTTATTTAAACAATTTTGATAAAAAATGATTAAAATATATCTAAAAAATTATTTTAATTAATTTTAAATTAGCAGAACAATTTTAAAAGCTATATCTTTTCGAAAGTTAAGAATTTGAAATTATTTTCCTAATTTGAATTATCATGTATTATTCAAAACAACAAAAAAATAAGATACCATTTAAAAATCTATATTTAAAATTTGAGAAACTAAAAACGTTAGTTAAAAAATTGGAATAAATTAAAAGGAGTCCGTCTAAAAAAAAAAAAAAAAAAGTGTCTTTTTAAAGATTTTAACTATCCACATCCAAAACCAAACGCGGCCTTAGAAATCCCCCTTCCCATCTCCAACCAAACCATCCCCAGGTACCATTATTTCACTTTCTTCTATTTAATTAAATGTCTACAAAAAAGAAAAGAAAAAAAAAAAAAACAAAAAATCAAACCATATAATCAAAATTAGATTCTAATTACATCTTTAATTTTTAATTAATCAAATTCCCCATTCCCAAATCCCCCTTTTCTATTGTAGATTCATCACTTAATCCTTGTTTTAAAGGGAAGAAAAAAAAACACGTTTTTCTTTGTTTCTTTCTTTTGTGATGATTATTATTTTAATTAAACCCAGAAGAAAACCATGGAAAAAGGGCATTTAATCTGTTAGGTATATATTGTTTACCCCTTTTAGAGTTAGGGTTTTTTCTTTTTTTTCCCCTTTTAAGTTTGAGAAATTTCTGTGAATTTTTTTTTCCTATTCTATTCTTGTCTGTTGTTTCAATTAAATCTATTTCCATTCTTCTACTTCCATTATTTTTTTTTCTTTCGGATTTACCCTTTTTCCACTGCTGGAATTGTTGCAAGAAAAAGTCCCTCATTCTTTTTTTTTTTTTTTGAATTATTATTATTCTCCGAAATTTTGGTGGATTCTTGGATTCGATTGTCTAGGGCATACCTTTGAAAGGTTAGTTTTGTTTGTCTTATGTGGATTTTTCTTTGTTCTATTTGGGTAATTTCTGTTATGGTCGTTTGTGTTGGATTAGTTCTTAGGGTTAGATCGGATCATTTGGATTCTAACCCTTTTCTTGAGTTTTTATTTTGATTTTATTTCCCTAATTTTTGTTTTTTCTTTCTTTCTTTCTTTTTTTCTGATCGAGTGTGTGTGTGTGTGTGTTTTTTTTTTTAAATTTTAAATTTATATAAAAAATAAATTATGGGTTATAGTGAATTGTTCTAGCTTCTGGGTTGCATTATCAGTTTTTCAGAATCGGAGAATAGTGATGAATGTTAAAGTGTTGTTGCTTCGGCAAATCCCAGATAGAGCTCTGTCAGTAATATTATTTTAACCTAAATTCTCAGTTTTTTGGTTTACTTATTAATTTTTAATTTGTTTCTCGTATTGTATTCTGCCTTTTGATGGGTTAGAAAAAGGTGCCATGATCATGCTTGTTTCTACCAATTTTCCAGCTTCATTTGGGAACCGAATTAAGTAAAGTTTATTTTATGAAATTGGTAAACTGGGCCTATCCTTTATTTATTTTAAATTTGTTTCTCGTATTGTATTCTGCCTTTTGATGGGTTAGAAAAACAAGCCATGATTATGCTTGTTTTTACCAATTTTCCAGCTTCATTTGGTAACCGAATTAAGTAAAGTTTATTTATGAAATTGATAAACTGGGCCTATCCTATTTTATGTAGAAATCCGTCCATTACTTTAGAAAGTATAATGGTGTACATCTGTTTTTTTTTTTTTTTTTTGGTTATACTTGTTTATTTTTTATCAGTTATGTGTAGTTTTATGTTTGTAAGATGGTGTCTTTTCACTCAAGACTGTAGATTGATTGCCATTTCTTTTGAAGTTCCAAATACTTATTTTTCGTTCATGGCTTTGACTGTTTTGAATTTGAAATGGACATTTTATTTTGCTACCATCTTACTTATTTTGCGAGTCACTACTTCTTGAACTAATATAGTCGATAATATATCTTGTGTTGCCACTGCCTGTCTGGTGGGAGCGGGGAGGGCTGAGTTGTTATTGTTTTCCCCCTTTTTGTCATGGAATTAACTCTGCTATGTTTGGTTGTTTTGAAGATGTGGTGCTACTGGATACGGGTTCTCCAACGTATGACTTAGTTGCTCTTATTTTAAGGTAAGCTGTTTGTAGCTAAAAAGTTGCATTTGTGATTGTTTTGATTGATGAATTCCTTGTATAGTGAACACTTTCCAGACTGACGTTACCTTTTTCCACAGACAGTGATATGGGGACAGAGCTTATAAGAGTTTGTGTTGAAGATGATAGTGATGACTTTCCATCGGTTCCACCAGGTTTTGAGTCATATATATCCTTTTCTCTTGGGAAGGTGCACAATCTTGAAAAACAAGACAGTCATGCCCCTGTTAGTTTGCCAACTGTCTCCGAATCACAACCAGTTAAAGTGGGAAGTGAGGTAGAAGTTGCCAAGGTTGCAAAAGTTACAAGGTCCTTGCGGCGTAAACCATGTGTAAACTATAAACAATATGATTATTGCTCTGATGACGAGATTAATAGTACTAAGTGTCTAGATCAGGTTTGGTTTTTGGTTGTTCATTTTCATCATTGTTGTTGTGATTTTCTGTATTATAATTTAATTTTGATTTTCTTTCCGAGACCGATGATTTCTTTGTTAAGCTTTTCTGTGGTTTCGGTTGCAGAATTCTTCTTCAAGGCCTTCTCTATCAAAGGGAGTCATCCGTGGATGTCCGCAATGTAATAATTGCCAAAAGGTTTTTACTCAAATCAACCTCCATTTTTTTCTGTTTTAAATGAAAGGAACGATGAGTTTCACAGTGCTACTACCATTTATTCTTTGGACTCCATGTGTTGGATATTAAAGTTAGAACCAAGAATTGAGTCTATGGTCACATGGGTTCATCTAAATCAACAATGAGAGGTCCTTCTTTTCTTCTACGTGAGGGGTGTTTGGGTTTACTCTTTTTTATTCGGATCTCAATTTTATTTTTGGATCAAATTCCTATTTGGGGTTGGATTTCACCCACACCAATTAGCAACAAGAACGGTCTGTCATCTATCTTATAAACATTGTGAAGTTAAAATAATAATAATAATAATAATTTACCATTTGACTTTTTTACTTGCATGCACAATTCTCAATCCAATGTTTTTTATTTAACATTGAAAAGAAATGTTCTTTTTTCAATATGTTGAATATTTTACTTTACTTTCATTCAAGAAATTCAAGTAAATTGTGTCAGACTTCTGAAAGTTCTTAATTTAGCTTGAAACATCTATCCGTCAACAGTATTTTGAGTTCACAGAATAGTGGGAAGGAGGCTAGTAGTTGAAAGTTAAGGATGAATATGGTGTGATTCTTCAAGTTGAACTGATCCGCTAGAAATTTGCTGCTCTTGCTATCAACACCTTGTTTTGAGAATGTTTGATTGAGTAGAATGTTGAACAGGTTGTTGCCAGATGGCGTCCAGAAGAATCCTGCCGGCCAAACCTTGAGGATGCACCTGTGTTTTACCCAACTGAAGAGGTGTTTATCATTGCTTCTGCGTTTGTGTATCATCACATTTTTTCCCTCTTCTTCTGTATAGTGATTTTTGAAATTGTTGTTGTGAATTGTCTGATATCCAAATCTGTCACAACTATTGCAGGAATTTGGAGATACTTTGACATATATAGCCAGCATACGGGCAAAAGCAGAACCATATGGGATTTGTCGTATTGTTCCACCATCTTCTTGGAAACCTCCATGTCCCCTGAAGCAGAAACATATTTGGGAGGGTTCTAAATTTGTAACTCGTGTCCAAAGGATTGATAAGCTCCAAAACCGAGAGTCAATAAGAAAGAACTCTAGGGTTTGCAGTCAGATGAGAAGGAAAAGGAGGAGGTGTAATCGAAAGGGGGTTGATGTTACCACCTTAAATGGAAAAAATGCAGATGCTGGCTCTGTTGAGGCCGAAAGATTTGGATTTGATCCTGGTCCTGATTTTACCTTAGCAATGTTTCAAAAATACGCAGATGACTTTAAGTCTCAATATTTTAGTAAACCAGTCATCGATGCTGAGAAGGGATGTAACCCTTCCATGCTGCAAGACAATGAAAATTGGAAACCTTCTTTGGAAGCTATTGAGGGTGAATACTGGCGGATGGTTGAGAAACCAACTGAAGAGATTGAGGTTTGTATTTGAGTGTCAAAACTGGAATTATTTGGTTGCTTCTTTCATGCTCTGTACAATTGCCCTTCAGATTTATTTGTTGCTAAATTACAAGCTTAGTCCCCGGATTTAACTTTAAAAGGTGTGTAATATGTCCTCCAAATGTTCAACTTTATGTCCTAGGGATCCCTAAAATTTAGAAGTGGCTAATAGGTTCCTGAACTTCTAATTTTGCTAGGTCTCTTACTGTTTGATTTTTTCTTTTTAAATTAATTGATCTATTAGATATAACATTGGACCTTTATCTTTAATAGAACCTTAAAACTTTCAATTTTGTATTTGGTAGGTCTTTAGTTTTAAAAATGTTGAATATATCAATGACCTATTAGTCGCAAGGGACCTATTTGTCAATAAATTGAAAGTTTATATACTTTAAAAAGGTTTAGGGACCATATAGACACATGCCTAAAAGTTCAAGTTCTAAACTTGTAATTTCTCTGTTCTGCCCATGCCCTGGCCCCTTATTCAATGATCTAAA
Organism: Cucumis cinereus; assembly: GCA_037974625.1. NCBI lineage: Eukaryota > Viridiplantae > Streptophyta > Magnoliopsida > Cucurbitales > Cucurbitaceae > Cucumis > Cucumis cinereus. Next base: position 9,161,738 of record JBBPDJ010000019.1, read on the forward strand.
ATTTCTGGTTTTGTCCCTTTGCCAGGTTCTCTATGGGGCTGATTTGGAAACCGGAGAGTTTGGTAGCGGTTTTCCAAAGATTAGCTGTCAAGAGGGCTCTACATTAGATGAAGAGAAGTATGTAAAATCTGGCTGGAACCTGAACAACTTTCCGAAGCTTCCTGGATCAGTCCTTAGCTATGAGAGCAGTAATATATCTGGAGTCTTGGTACCATGGCTGTATATCGGGATGTGCTTTTCGTCTTTTTGCTGGGTGAGACTACTTGTGCCTTCAATATAATGTTATTTTCCACTTACTCTCCTTCACTTGTGGTTGTGGATGAAACTTCTCATTATTTATTTGTGACTAGACCTTGTCAGCAAGGCCATCATGTGCACCTGTGGACTTTAGAGTTCTATATATTCTGTTCATGTTTCATATTTAGGAAATGAAAAAGTATGCCGAAGAATGCAAACATCACAGGAACGAAAGAAAAAAAATGACTAGGGAGGACAGTGTTCTTATTGAAAATAGGAAATAGTAAGGGATAACTTGAAGTTATATTAATTTGACATTAGGTTAGGAAGTTTTATTAGTATCAGTCCCGACTTTCCATCATGAATCAGGATGGGACTTAAGGGTAAGCTAAAGGAGCTATTAGTTATTAAAGGGTTACCTTCACTGTTATACTGAGGGGGTTTGTATTTCTTAAATTTTAAAAAAGTTACCTTTTCAATTGATAATATATATAATTTCGATTCCCAGCTGTCTAACTCACCAGTTAAAGTGTGGTACGATTTCCTTTTTTAATTGAAAGTAGAACTTTTGCTGAACAACATTTTGAAATAGCTATAAATCTGTAGTTGAAGCTGGTTAACAATTTTTAATACCAGCAGATATTACATATTAGCTGGAAAGAAGTGTTAGTTATCTGCTGTAATTGGATAAATCTTCCTCCAGAAGTGTTAGTTTTTGATTTATCTGATTGAAGCTTTCATGCGACTGGTTTTCTTTTTAAAAGAATTTAAATTTGTTAGATTACTCCACAAAAATCCATGGCATGAAGCTGTTAGTCCTCTCTTTCTTTCTTTTTTTAATAACTGTTTGAGTTGATTGCTTACGTCTTAATTTTTTACTTTGATTTGCAGCACGTTGAAGATCACCACCTCTACTCTCTGAACTACATGCACTGGGGAGATCCCAAAGTCTGGTACGGTGTTCCAGGAAATGGTGCCGGGAAATTAGAGGATGCTATGAGAAAGCATTTACCTAACCTCTTTCAAGAACAACCAGATTTACTCCATAAACTGGTAAGTTCCTTTGCTAATTGAAAGTGGTCTTGCATCTATCATTTCAGATACTAAGTGACAGGATCTATTAATATTTTTCGGTGTTGATGGAATTTTTTTTTCCCCATGCAGAAAGCGGAGTTTGCAATTTTTTTTTTTTCACTTTTATATTTGTGTGTAATATTGCATATAAAAAATGGCAATAATACTTGCAAAAATGGTTTTCATAATTGTATTTGCTATAAATGTTGGCCTAAACTCCTATCCTTGAGCAGGTTACACAACTTTCTCCATCCATATTGAAAAGTGACGGTGTACCGGTATATAGGTGTATTCAGAATCCTGGAGAGTTTGTTTTGACCTTCCCTCGTGCATACCATTCAGGATTCAACAGTGGTTTTAATTGTGCAGAGGCAGTTAATGTAGCTCCAGTTGACTGGTTGCCCCATGGTCAAATTGCTGTAGAATTATATCGTGAACAGGGACGAAGAACTACTATTTCCCATGATAAGCTATTGCTTGGTGCTGCTCGAGAAGCTGTGAGAGCACACTGGGAACTTAATTTACTGAAAAAGAATACTTTGGATAACTTAAGGTGGAGTAGTGTTTGCGGAAAGGATGGAATCTTAGCAAGAGCATTCAAGGTAAATCCTTGCTCTATCCCTGTCACTCATTTGCTGGTAAGTTTTTATGTAAAAAATGAAAAGGGTTCTTCTTTATTGCAAAATTGATATTGAAAATCACATATTGAGGAAATACCAGGCTGAGTAATTTCCTCGGCAAGGAGGTTTTTCTTTTTCACGTATGATAACTCTACCTAGTTATTTCCTGAGTTCATGACTTTGAAGACTTGTAGTTCTATAGCATATTGACTGATAATTCTCCCTTCCAAATGGTGTAATAGACAAATAAATGGATTATGAGTTGTAGAGTTTTCTTTTCCAACAATGTTCTGAGTTGCACATTCATATTATCTCTAAAAATCGTTTTGTTTGGCAGACTCGTGTTGAGATAGAGCGTGCAAGGAGGAACCTTCCTTGCAGTTCTTCCCAGGCAATGAAGATGGAGAACAACTTTGATGCCTCTAATGAGAGAGAATGCAGTTCATGCCTCTTTGACTTGCATCTGTCTGCAGTTGGGTGTCGTTGTTCACCAGATAAATATGTGTGCTTGAATCATGCCAAGCAGTTGTGTTCTTGTGCTTGGGAAGAGAGAATGTTTCTCTTTCGCTATGACATAAGTGAATTGAACATACTTCTTGAAGCATTGGAAGGAAAATTAAGTGCTGTATACAGGTGGGCTAGGCAGGATCTTGGTCTGGCGCTTAGTACATCTAGGGAGTTGAGTTCTCAATCATCAACAAAATCCCATGGGAGTCCTCAATGGAAAGAATTATTGAGGCAATCTTCATTATTACCAACTCTAACTTCTTTAAACAGTCCTCATCATGCCAAAAAGTTTTCTGAAGTTACAACCTCTTTTTTAGAAGTTAAGGAGGTAATTTCCACAGTTAACAGACCTGAGAAGGAAACTGGGCAGCAAAATCATAAAATGGAGATGAAAAAAGAAAGCCATGACCTTGTGGCAACCAATTCAAGGCATGCAGATTCACAGTCCTGTAAGGAAGATACAATTGCTCTGAATAAGATAGAAGTGAAAAGTACAACGGATAAAATGTGTCCTGAAAATGTCATACTATTAAGTGATGATGAAGGTGATGAGCATAAGAAGACAATTTCAAATGGTTTAGCTGAAAGTTCATCAGTAAAGCAGCTGGGAAATTCAGATCGGTTTACTGAGATTGATTCTAAGGCTAGCCTGTGCAACTACAATGAAAATGCCATTTTGCACACTCCGGCGACTGATGCGACAACCATGGGAGACAAGGAGGTCAACTTGTTGATTGAAAAAAGATTGAATAATTGTCAATCGTGCATTGTACCTTTAAATAGTAAACAGTCTCAAAACGTTAACTACTCTGTTAGAAATGCAGCTAATGCTATTCAGAATAACACATGTTCAGATTCGGGATTAGGTCATAGTAATAGAGAATTTCTAGCGTCAACAGACACTGATTCTCAAAAACCACAGACATGTGGCTCTGGAAAACTGAATGAGGGTGTTCAGGGAAATGCAGGAATGAGTGCTACCTCTTGTGTGTTAGACTCTAGTAGAACTACTGCAAATTTATCTTGCAACCAAGCTAATATGGATAGATTCATGAGGCAAAAGGGTCCTCGAATGGCAAAGGTAGTTCGAAGGATTAACTGCAATGTTGAGCCTTTAGAATATGGAATCGTGCTCTCAGGAAAGTCTTGGTCAAACAGTCAGGCCATTTTTCCAAAAGGTACTAAAGTCTCTGTTTTACAATTTTAATAAGAAATTGAAACACAGATCGTGACCACAATCTTTTAACTATGATCTGCTTCCACTTTGGCAGGATTTAAGAGCAGGGTCAAGTTTATAAATGTTTTAGATCCGTCAACTTTGTGTTACTATGTTTCTGAAATTCTCGATGCTGGACGGGATGGGCCTCTTTTCATGGTAAATATTATAACTTTGATTGTTTGCTGGTTAAATTGTTTCCTTAATTTGTATTTCCCCTTTTCTCTAAAAATAACTTTTAGGAAGTAATTGGCATGATCACATTCCTTAATTTTGGAATTAACAATCTTGAATGGCTTCTTTCGAAGTGAGGGCCATAAGATTCTTTATAATTGTAGATGTCTCTTTTTGCATTAATTTGAAGGCCTTAGCTTCCTGTAACTTCTATACCGCAGGCCTTATTGATACATATCAGTTATAAAAAATGAATTATCTTATTGTTCTCTTCACAGTAACATCTAGATCACTCCCTTCATTCTCTCTACATCCTTCAGTTCCTTCTCATGGCTCCAGACTTTCTGACAGTTTTTACACTCTAGGCTTAGTTTGTGAGCTCCCTTTCTTCCCCCCCCCCCCTAAAATGCAGAAATGAAAATAATGGTCTGCAATAGGGGTTCAAACCCCGTTTGAAAAATGGAAAGAAAATTGTTAATTAATAGTGAAGGTCTTCTGATTGCCCCCAAATCTTGAAATTCATTGGAGGTGACTGGTTTAATGACTTTGCATGGGGTTGATTACTAGCCTTGTTCGACATCGTATTGATGATGGCACTACTACCTTTTTCTGGACTCATCTCTGGCCTAGTGGTGGTATTTTGTCTCCTACTTTACCCCGTATGTTCCATCTTGCTCTTCATCGTACTGATACAGTGGCAGATGTATGGATTGTTGGTTCAGATACATGTGATCTACAGTACACCTACATTGTAGTCTTAATGATTTCAAAATTTTTTAATTGATTTATTTTATCCTATCATCTCACACCTGTTAGACATTAACCTACTGTTGATGTTTGGATCTGGCCATTGGACTCATCATCGTGTTTTACAGTTAAATCTCTTATGGTTGATTTGGTTGGATCTATTGACCTCTTCAAAGGAGCTCTACTCCATTATTTAGAAGGATAACTATCTGAAGAAGATTGAAATCTTCTTTATGGGAACTCAGTCTTTTTTTTTTTTTTTGAAGGAAACATATGTGTATATATATATAAAGGGAACCCAAAAGGGAAACAGAAAACAGCCTACGGGCAAGGGCCAAGGTGGCCCTCCTCATCAAAAACTAGCACAAAAAAGCCTTCCAATTGTTAAATATCATGGAAAGACTATAATTACAAAAATCTCTGTCGTGTAATTTATGGGAACTCAGTCTTAAAGCCATTAACACAACAAATCGATTATCACGTCGTATGCCTTTATGTATCCTTCCCCTTCTTGGTGTTCCATGTGTTGCAAAAGCTTTGAATCCCCAACTCATTTGTATGCTCACTACTCTTTTGCAAAGTGTTACTTGGAATATTGTTCTGGGAGCCTTTGGTTGGTCTTTTGCCTTCCTAAACACTATTTTTAATCTCCTGACATCTTTGATTGTGGGGCATCCTTTATGTGGTACTAGACAAATTCTTTGGTTGCCTATTGTGCGAGGTTTCTTTTGAAATCTTTGAGGTGAATGTAATGGTCGGCTCTTCAGAGACAACTCCTCTAGTTTTGATAGATTCTTGGATTCTGTTCTTACTCTTGTTTTTAAATTGGTGTAAATCTGAGTCTCCTTTTACTTGCTATAGTTTATCTTTTTTTCTTTCCCATTGGAGATATTTCTTGTAATCACCTATAGGTGCAGGGGCTTTCCCCATTTCATTCATTCAATAAAATGGTTCTTTATTTTAGAAATATAAACCTCGCAGCCCAAAACAAAAACTAAAAGAAATAAATAAATAAAAAAACTGATAAAATTAAAAGAGAAAACCTTAAAGCCCTTATTAATTATTAGATCTTCTTTCTCACTCTCAGATGAGCTATCTGGATTTTGTGATTTGTGGGGGGGGGGGGGGGGGGGGGGGGGGGGGGGGGGGGGGGGGGGGGGGGGGGGGGGGGGG
>JBBPDJ010000019.1:9167585-9195383 GCA_037974625.1 Cucumis cinereus
TAGCAATTTAAAACAGATCTAACAGGCGAAACACAAAGAGAAGTAGAAAACAATCCGAAAAAGACTCTAAAACTGGAAGACTTTTGTTGGCAGATAAAAGGAGATGACACGAAGATGGCATTCCTTTGGTCCCAAAACTCGGTCAGAAGAGTTTTGGTGCCATCCTGGAATTACCAACGCTGGCTCCATGGTTACTAGAAAAACAGATATTTTGTGGCTAAGATATAAATTACATATATTTTGCTAAAGAGATGGGATGTCGACCAGAAAGTGTCCCCCCCAAAAAAAAGAGAGACAGTAGAGTCTAGTCATTATGTACTGAATGTGCACCTTAAATAATAATCTTTCGGGCCTTCTCCCGTAGAAGAAAAATCTGAAGGATAACTACTTTCTGAATCCTTGTTGTCAAGTGAACGAAGGATGACTATTTAGGTTGCGTGTCCGACATCCGAACACATCTGTTCTTAATGGTGCCAATTTCTCTGTTATAAAGACTTCTTCTAAGTCTTAAGCCCCATTCTCGTAGAGCTCCCTAATTCTTTGATTGCCTTTTGTTTTAGATGGAGATAGGTTGAATACCCAAGAAAAAGGTTTCAAAGATGGTCTTGAATCTAACCGAGGATCTCCTGAAAACCTGATTTTGTGTCCGTTTCCAAGCTTGAATGATTTAGGCTATGGCCAGGGCCAGCCACCTCTGTTACCACTGGAGTCGTTGTAAGGCACACACGATCATTGAAGCTGTATATACTAATTACTCTTATCATCCAATGTGCTTCTTTGTCTGGATAAATCACAAACTACTTTAAGAGAGTATTGTTTTCTATCTTTGATTGAATCTGGTTCTGAATGTAAGAAGGGTAATTATATATGAGCAGTTATCTTCAATAGTTATTTATTCGGCAATGGGTCTTATCAAATAAATATTCGGCAATGGGAGTGGAGGCATGTAGTTACTGTCGCTTTCTTCCGTTTAACTGCAGTCAGGTTCCACTCGCAAGTGTCATGTATTGCATCTGTCTGATTGTTGCTTTCCTTGTGTCTTGAGTTCGAATTTATGATTTGTGGTTGATTAGAGATATATTATACTAAGATTCTTTCATCTCTTTACAGGTTGTTTTGGAGCATTGTCCGAGTGAGATATTCGTTCATGTTTCTGCTACCAGATGTTGGGAGTTGGTTAGAGAACGAGTCAATCAGGAAATTACGAAGCAACATAAGTTGGGTAGAACAAACCTTCCTCCTCTACAGCCTCCTGGGAGCTTAGATGGGTTAGAAATGTTCGGATTTACTTCACCGGCAATTGTGCAGGTAAACCATTATTTAAACATGACCTTTATTTTCTTAGCTGCAAACTCTATATTATAATTGTTGAAAATTTACCTAAGACCTATGGCCAATCCAACTACGTGTAACTTCAAAGCTGAAAGTGTGGGTTTGGAATACATTTGTTGAGGTTTAACAAGTATTTGAAGAATTAAAAATAATAAGTCACTTTAGGAATCTCTCTGGTATGGTGGTTGCTATCTGAAAATTGGCGGGTGAGGTAGTATAGGTACCTCCTGAACGATTCACGTTGTCGTCGAGCAGTGGGGTTGTTCCGAAAGGAGAACATTATATCTCTGTCTATTGACGGTTTAATAGGCTTCTCATATAGGTGTATTGTTTTCCATTTATGCAGGCCATTGAGGCAATGGATCGAAATCGAGTATGTGGTGAGTATTGGGACTCTCGGCCCTATTCTCGGCCTCAAGTACATAGTCCACAACTGTCTCAATCAACAAAAATTAGTCGTAACATGCAAACAACCGAAAGGAATGGGGTTGATCCTAGGCCAGCTGGAGTTGATATAGTACTTAGGGGATTGTTGAAGAAGGCAAACCTAGAAGAACTAAGTTCACTCTATACTCTTTTAAGTGATAATAGGCCAACAGTTGATCAAGGCTTGTTAGGTCGACTTCTTAATGAAGAGATACAAAGTCATCGAAGATGATTCGTTGCTCAGTGTTTTGATTTGACTCAACTTAGGGCGGCATTAATCGACTTCTGTAAATACAGAGTTGTTGGTATCAGTATCAGGCCCCTTTTTTTTTTCTTTTTTTTTGTACATGTTTCTTTTAGCCTGGTGATTCTAACTTTTGGAGGAAAAGAAGGGGAAGTGGGGCCATTCCTCCAAATTAAAATTTTATTAGGTTCTTACAGTGGGAAAATTTATTGGGGGTGGATACAGATGTTAATGTGAGACTTAGTGTCCACTGTCTGTTTTGGATTAGAGTGTAAGCTAATACCAAATACACATACATTCTCTCAAAACTTACTTTTGGAATTATTTAAAGGTTTAGTGTAGAAAAGAGAAGCTTTTGTTTTAAATTCAATAAAACGTCAATTTGTTTTACATCCTTTTGTTATTCTAATTTAGACTCTCTGGTACATTGAAAGCTATAGATTTCATTGAATGTAGCTGAAGTCATAAACTTGGGTAATTCCCTTCAGCAATGAGTCTTTTTTTCTGTTTATTTGGTGGTTGGAATTCTCATTGTTATGATTTGACCTACTGGCCGATCAGGATACTAAATTTTCATTTATATGTGGATACTTTCATCTTACACTTTGGGAAGCTCATGAGTTTGATATTAACACGGTGATCTAAAGTTTGTAGTCTATAGTTCGGAGTTAATATGTTTGTGGTATTAACATGTTTGTGAAGTTAAGAAGTCTATAGAGTTGTTTAGTCAAGAGTAATATGTTTGTGGTATTAACATGTTTGTGAAGTTAAAAAGTCTAAAGATGTAGAGTTGTTTAGTCATGAGTTAAAAAGTCTGCATTTGGAATGCTGCAATGTAAAAAAGTATGTTTTTCTTTTGGTTTTGTTTGCTCAAATTTTTGTTTAGTCCTTCAATTGCACATATTTTTTTCTTTCAAACTTTTAACACTCAATTAAGATGTCAAATTTAAAACCTTGACATATATTTTACAATTTTTGACATATTTTCAAATTTTTACATATGTAATAATTGTACTTGAGATAGAAAAAAAATTATTGTTTCATACCGACTAAATTTCAAAAATTTACATTAGTGGAATGTATGAGTGTAATATGCAAATGGAAGTTAGACATCAATGGATTTATTACTTTTTATGGTATTTTATTTTATGTTATGTTAGGGTTTATATGCATGCATGTTGGTATTGAGAATGGATCAAAGATCGATCAGTTGGATAGAGAGGATATCATGGTATACAAGGGAGGACACCTGTTCTAAATGATGAGAGATTTTTTTGGGTGAAATCAAAAGTAAAATCACGAGGGTTTAAAACTATTATATAAGACGACTATAAAACACCATGAACTAATGGATTGCTTTTGGAGAGAGGGAAGAAAGAAGAAAAGATGAAGTTTTTTTATAAGTGTGCAAACTTCAACAGTGTTTGTTGAAGTTGAGTTATTTAATAACTTGTGAAGTTGGTGGGCTAAACATTTAATTGAGGTCACACTTACCAAACCATAATAAAAATTGACATAATCGTAATAGAATTTCTTTGATGGATTAATTGTGTGTTTGAATCGCAAATGTAATTCGATTGCTTTTGATAACATTTACTTAAAATTATGAAAATTTACTGTTATTGTTGCCTTTACCTCTACCTCTGAGGTTCAAGCAGTAACGAAAATTGCAGCAGTAAAATGTCAATTTGATAATTTTTTAGCTTGAATGTAACAACAATGGTAGTCTTAACAATAAATATAAAGGTAACGATACAATGTAATTGTCAGGCACAATAGGATTGAACACTTTCAATTCGTCAATCAGTTTGAGTTTATTTATTACAAATTTAGAAGTGCGCCCTAGATATTAGTACAATTGCAGAACATAAGTAAACGACACCAAAGGTAATCAAATCGAGCCACTTTTGTTCATACTGGAACTATTAAGTTTTTACTAGGGTAAATGTGACTTGAGTTAAAAATCTAACTCAACTCAAGTTAATGCCAAATGAACCCCAAAAATGAATTGATATTTACATTATATGTCCAATCGATAGAAATATTAAAAAAAAGAGTTTTAATTAGACAATTTTGATAACAAAAAATACATATACACAAAGGAGATAAATAATTGTTAACTTTCTGAGCGTGGACTAAAAAAAAGTGATTGTAGGGTAATGTGTAGAGCTTGAAAAAATGGTCTTTACACATTTTCAATGGTTGAAATCGTCAAATAAAGTTATAGCCTAGTTGTATTTTTCTTACGTGGTAAACCAATATCGTGGCAAATTGCAAAAACTATCCCTAAAGTATGATTGTTGTTGCAATTATACTCTTAAACTTTCAAAATTAAAAATTAAGCTCCTAAAACTTATCCAAATTTAAAACTGAGCCATCAAACTTACAAAATTGTATAAATTATACTAATTATATAAGTTTGAGGATTGAATTTTAATCATTTGTGGATCCAATTTTTACAATTATAGTAAGCTTGGGGGTCCAATTTTGAGCACTTTTTGAAGATTAGAAGCCCAATTGCTATTATTGAAAGTTTGAAGGTGTAATTGCAACTAACACCATATTTTAAGGATGATTTTTACAATTTGCCCTTATTTTTAAAAGTAAAAAGATTAAGAAGTTTACTATACTTTAGTTTATTTATCATTAAACCAATATGAAAGTTTTTTTTTATAAATAATACTCAAATAACAAAACTGTTAAAAATATTTACAAATATTGAGTGTGATATTTTATTATATTTGTAAATATTTTTTGTTATTTTGCTATATTTGAAAACTAATATTTTTTTAACAATGAAAATTTAATTTTTTATTGGAGTTTTATTTGAAAAGAAAAGTCAATGAAACAGAAATTCAAAACTGCCTTCCAAAACAAAACCATTTTATGAAAATATGTTCCTAAGAAAATCATATAAAGAAAGCATCTTCATAATTATTTTTTTTTTTTTTGAGGAAGTCTATTAAAGATTAAACAATCTGCAAATGAAATCTAATATGAAGAGAGAATGAAAGGAAAAGTAAAAAGATGCAATACCTTTCAGATTGGAAAAGAGAATAGTGAGAAATGGGTTTCTAATAATATGTTGGAGCTTGAGCTCCAAGAATTTGTGCTAATTTTACATTAGTTTTCTTTGGGAACCTCTTATTTTGGTCGACAACACACAACTGACCCACAAATGTGTAAACAATAGGAACTCAACTAATTTTTGAATAAAGTTCTTCGAGAACAACATCAATATAAGACGGATAAACATTGATAGACTATAATTGCTGTCTATTAGTGGTTGGTAGTTGTAGAAATCTATTAGTGTCTATCAATGATATACACCGGTAGACTACTATCAATGTCTATCACTGATAGTGATAAAAATCTGTTAGTGTTCATCACTACCTACCATTGAGAGACAATGATAGTCACTATCTATCAACGATATACACTGATAGACTACTATTAGTGTCTATAACGGGTAGATAGTGATAGAAATCTATTAGTGTCCATCACTACCTACCACTGATAGACAGTGATAGTCACTATCTATCAACAAGAGCACTATCAGTAAGAACACTAACTATTAGCAAAAAGTTCTATCAACAAAAAATTCACACAATTTCTATTTTATCACTGCCTACCAATGATAGTGTAATATGTGGACTGATACACACTGATAGAGCTCTATCACTGTCTATACAATAGATTTTGTTCTTTCCATCAATGATCAAAATGTGGGTGATAAAATTCAAATTGATCGTTTGTGATAAACCAATTTATAAGTTCCTATCACCTATCACCAATTTATAAGTCAATGATAAAGTTCATCAACTCCAATAGGGATAAACTTTTCTCAACCTCTATCAGTGATAAACTTTTATAAGTTCCTATTCTCGATAGACATTGATAGACTTCTATCAGTCTCTATCAATGATAAACTTGTATAAGTTTTATCAGTATCTATCAAGAATATATTTCCATCAGTAACTATTTGTGACAGATAGTGATAGGGTTTTATCACTTGGTCCATCACTTACCTTACATTCTCTATGATTATCATTTTAATTACTATTTTGGAACTATCAATAAAACTAAAAAATTACTATGATTATCATTCATCACTTGGTCTATCACTTCTATCACTATAGTGATAAAAGTTTATAACTTTCTATTATTGATAGACAGTGATAAATTTCTTTCATTGTCTATCACTAGTAGAAAGTTTTAGCTCCTATTATTCATAGTCAATGTTAGACTTTTACTAGTTTCTATCTGTGACAGAAAGTTGTACACTTCTATCATTGTCATATATTGATAGGTTTTTATCATTGTCTATCATTGATAAAAAAGTATACACTTATATCATTGATAAAATTTTATTACACTCTATGACATTTAAGTTCATCTCAATATTTTCTTGTACATCATCATGACATGGGATTGAAGATTACAACAAAGAACCTAAGGAAGAGAGTGACGATGATATTTAATCGCCATTGTAGACATTAATAGTGATCTATCATTTCACTAATAGAACTATCACTGGCTATCAGTGATATACTTCAAAATTTCATTTATTTTCTCGAACCCATTTCTCCAAATTTCATTTTCTTTCAATAAAAACATATCAGATGCTCTCAATTTGATTGGCTTAGAGTTCACTTACATCAAACTCAATTTTGAACCCCTAAAAAACAAACCCAAAATCCAATAGAAATAGTATATATCAACCACTACAAGCAATAAAACTCTATCACTGTCTATTATTGATGGACAGTGATAGACTATTATCACTGTCTATCTGATATAGACAATAATAGTGTTTCATTACCCACTTTCTTGATGATTTTACAATAGTTTATGTGATGAACTTCTTTTATCTTTTGAATCCTCGGAGTCTTGAGCAAAATGTCGGTATTTCTATACAAGTTCGTACTACTAATGGCACAGAGTTTCGACCGTTTACAACAATAACGACGACGTTGAGCTCATTGATGGTTGCTTGACTACCAATACCACCAATGAGAAAAACATAACTGAAGAAGAAGGTAAATTGTTTCGGGCTCTTCTCAAGGCCCTCACAAAGGATCGAATCTAGCTTGTTGAATACAAAGGGCGTCGTAAGGGAATCTATAGTGATCGGTTCAACTTCAAACAATATAATGATGTTGATGCCTGAATCTACGAGTTTAGAATCATAGAGGACAACTATATCAAGCATTTATTTAGATATGAAGAAGGAGGAGGAGAAGAAGGACAAAAAAGAAGAAGAAGAAGAAGAGCCATGCCGATTGGGAAAACTATGTTGATTAATCACAGGTTGTCAGTTGACAGTTGCATGGATTGGGCATGCCTTTTTCGTGTGGGCTGCGTATTCTAGGTATTTCACTAGGCTACAGTTGGGTACAAACAAATTTGTGAAATTTTTTATATCTTGTAAATAGTTTTTTTTTTTATATATATTTGAAAAGCCCCCACAAGTATATGTATAAATAATTATAATGTAAGTAAAAAGAAAGTATATATTTTAAAGTTAATAATGAAATTCTCAAAGATTCGAAAAAGTTAGGTGGAGGCCAGAGAGAAGCTTGACTTATGAATAACTTCTGGTCTATCCTTGAGGAATGTGATCTTGCTGATTTAGGCTACAAGAGAGGTCATTTCACTTGGTGTAATAGTCGGAGCGAATGTAACCATGTCAATTTAAGATTGAATCGTTTTTTGGGTAACAATTGTTTTTCCTCCTTGTTTTACAATTTCCAAGTTTCTAACTTGAATTGAAATAAATCTGACCATCGTCCTATTGAGCTTTCTTTTGGAAGGAATACGATGCTTGCAGAACTTTCCTTTAGAAGGCGTTTTAAACCTTTCAAATTTGAGGCAAGTTGGACACTTCATAATGATTGTAAGCAGATTATAGCTAGACACTTGTCGGAGTCTGTTTTTGGTACTAGTTGTCTGATTGGAAGTCTTCAAGGTTGGGTCGAGGAGATTCATTCTTGGGGGCTGTCTAGAAATAAGCAGTTGTTCAGGAATATTTCAACAATTCGAGCGTGTATTAATACCCTTTACGAGCGACTTCCTCCAATTGATTATGGGGTCATCACTGCTCTGGAAGGTCAACTTCATCACCTCTTATTGAAGGAAGAGATGTATTGGAAACAACGTTCTAGAGTTAATTGGCTAAATTGGGGAGATCGTAATACAACTTGGTTTTATCAAGCTTCTACAAGAAGAAGGAAGAATAGTATTTGGGGAATTTTCGATACAAATGGAGTTTGGTAGGATTCTAAGGTTGTTGTGCAAAATATTTTTATTGAATCTTTTAAGTCGTTTTTTAGTTCCTCTAATCCTCTGTTGCATAACATTACTGCTTAAATGAATCAACATCTTCTTCAGTCTTTCTCTAGAGAGAAAATTGTTACCATCAAACAAATACACCCTTCTAAGGCTTCTGGCCCTAACGATTTTCCTGCTCTTTTCTACCAACGATATTTGAATGAAATTGAGGAACATTTGGTAGAAGGTTGTTTGAGTGTTCTGAATAGATTCACCCCAATCAAAGAATGGAACCACACATTCATTTCTTTGATCCCTAAGATGAAGCGACTGACTGACGTGTCTCACTTTCGTCCAATTAGCTTATGCAACATCTCTTACAAGGTGGTTTCTAAGGCTATTGCCAACCATCTTAAGCCCATCCTTCATGACATAAGCTTGTAGATCTATTACAGACAATGTTATATAAGTAATGAGTGTTTGAGCATTTTGAAGCCTAAAAGGAAAGGATTGAAATACTTTGTTGCGTTGAAATTGGACATAAGTAAATCTTATGATAGTGTGGAATAGATTTATCTTGAAAAAATTATGCTTGCTTTGGGTTTTGATCCTTCTTGGGTAAAGTTGATAATGAGTTGCATAACTTTGTTGTCCTTTTTCATACTCATTAATGGAACACCTACCACGACGTTTCCCCCCTCACCGAGCCTTAGGACTAGGTGACCCCCCTTATCCCCATGTCTCTTTTTATTCTGCACTAAAGGTCTCTCTGCTCTCTTTAGTTCAATGATTGGTTAGGGGCATCTATCTGAGATTTGTATTAGACATGCTTGTCCCACTATTTCTCACATTCTTTTTGCTAACGATTATCTTATCTTTTTAAATGCCTCAGTTGAGGAGGTGAGGAGGATTAAGATTATTTTGGCTAGTTATGAGTTGGCTTCTGGTCAGTGTGGTAATTATCTTAAATCTAGCATTATGTTCTCTCCCAATGTGGTTCGTGATCAAGCTGACTATTTACAAGGTTTGTTTAATGTTCGACTTGTTCAATTGTTTGTCTTTATCTGGGCATGCCTTCATCTTTTTCCAAGGGAGTTCCAAAAGATTAGATAGCGAATTTGTCTATTTTCTTAGACCCTCTAAAACATGGGTACTCCTTAACGTAGTGAAGATGATTTCTTGGTTTTGAACTTTATCTCTAACAACATCTTACACACAACATTATTCAATTGTAGTTTGAAGTCTGTGCTTTAAGGCCTAGCATCTATCCCAATTTAATGGATGCTCTAGAGAATGTGCCTAAAACATTTCATAGGAAGCAACCCTCATTTTCACTTCCACAAAGGTGAATTGATCAAGAGTACTCCTGTAGCTAGATACTCCATTTAACATTAAGAAAAAACGAAGTTCAATCTTTTCATTCGCTTTGGGATATCATGTTATAACTCTGGATGCTAATGGAACTCCCAATTATTATAGCATGATTTTCTCCATATCACTTGTGATAGTTATAAAATACTCTCATTGATCCAATTTTTACGCCAAATTTCTCAGCACCTAAAATAAAATAAATACAAAATTTTAAGTTAAAACATAAAATTCCAAAAAATCTCACAAAATTTTAAAGTAAAGCTTTTCCTTAAAACATACTAAAACAATACTTAATAAAATAATTACTAAAAACATGCTTATGTGGATGCAAGAAGGGGAGCATGGAATTTAGATGCAGCTTAGACTTGCGAAAAAATTCTCTTTTTTCTACTTGTTATGTGCATTTTTTGTTTTCTTTCTTCTTCTTCTCTATTTTAGTATTTTTTATAAAAAGAAAAAAATTGTTTACTATCCATACATTTATCTAAATCATACCTTGATATTTTTTATAATGTGGTGACTCCAACAACCAATGACAGAAGAGAAATTTGATCCGATTTTAAGAAAATTACATAATTAGAAAAATTATAAGATTATTACATAACAAATGAGGTAAGAGTTCATACAATTTGTAAGCATATAAAGGAAAAACATATATTTATTGTAAAAATGAGGCACAACAGGAGGACGAATATCGAGAAGATATAATATTAAAATAAATAATTGATAATAGATAAATAAAATAATATAAATAAGAAATTCTCCAAATTATCCACTATCTCCAATTTCTTTGAAATTTAACCAATATATGTGTGTCTTACAAAACCCACAAATGTCACTATTTATAAGCAATTTGACAAGCATGAGATGAATTATTATTGTTAATTATTAATATTCTAATTAATTTATATTAATTTAATTATTTCCAGTAACTAATTTAATTATATTTAGTTAAAAGGTATTCTTTTATTTTTTATTTTATTAACTACGTAACTAATTAACATAACAATAAATTATTTTATGTTAAATTTAATTGATCTCTAGCATTTAGTTAAATAATTAATTAATTTTATTTTTTACAATTTATTGAATTGAAACAAATATTTAACTTTCAGACATCAATTATCATGTATATCCAAACATAGACATTAATTATCCTAGACATTTAAAATCCAGATATTCAAATTCAAGATATTTGATAGGGATATTTAGATATTAAATACAGTTTCAAAATTTATTTTTAAATTTGTCTAATTTTTGGGTTATTTTCAATATTAGGATTTAATGTGATTTTTAGTCTAAAATACCCTTGTAATAATATTTTTCATATTTAAATGATATTTCCAATCTTGGAGAGAGAAGATATATTTTAATCATTACAATAATTAGTAGAAATTCATTCCTTTTGCATTTGGAGAGAAAAACAATATAGTCAATTATTTTCTCAGTATATAATGCGCAGAAGCATTATCGGCTAAATCACACAAACAGATCATAATATTTACATTTGCGAAATGACCTGAACCAAGCAATACGTTAGTTTCTCAGTATACACTGTCGTAGAAGCATTATTGGCTAAATCAAACGAACAAATCATAATATTTACATCTGCGAAATCACCTGAACCAAGCAATCGAAGAGTTGATGGGTATGTTTGAAGTGTTGATAACCATTTTATGTTTGTTTGTTTTATTTTTATACGTACTATTTGAAGTAATTTATATTACATATATACTCTATTGCTTATATTATTTTCTATATTTTATGATATGTAGAATATATATACCCCAGTGTATATTTTAGATGCATAAATGTAATATTTTTTTATCAAGCATATACCGTAGTATTTATTGTATGTATATCACACATTTATATTATATATATACTCTAGTATTTATAATAAATTCATATATTTTATGATATATAGATTATAATATATACCAGTTTGGATGCATAAATGTCTTATATTTTTATATATCGTATCTCATATTATTTATTGTATGTAATAATACCTTTTTTTTAATATATGCCTAGGTATCGTTTGCGTGCAAATTGTATATGATGGTCATTTCAATGAAAGAGACAGTTGTATTGATTACAAATATGCTAAGATTGCATTGCATGCTGGAATGACATTTAATGAGTTCGAAGAATCAATTATTGTGACGTTAGGTTCTATATGCAATTTTGCACAACCGCAATTGTTTGTTTCAGTAGAATCTAAGGATTTCATTAAAAAGGACTTGACCATCAATAACGATAATGATATTAAATGGTTGTTCAATTTTGTTTCCTTTTGTGTTGAACAATATTGTTCGATAATTGTTGAAGCAAACAATGGTCTAGCATTAATAATGGATAACAGTACATCAATGATTGGGTCAAATAGTAATTTTGATACTCTTGATGGACGATTCTTTCATAGTATTGATGTTCTAAGTTTTCCCTAAGTTTTCAAGTTAAGGTGGATGACATGTTTGCTTCAAAGAATCTATTACAAAAAAATTTACAATCTATTGCTATTAGAGACAACTTTCAATATAATACGACAAAATCAAATTGTGATGTTTTGGTAGTACAGTGTGTTGTTGATGTATGCCACTGGAAGATTCGAACAACTCGTTTTGGTGATAAAGGTAGTGACTTAGGGATTATATCTAGTTTTCACAACAAACATACATGTTCGTTAGATATTGTTTTGTCAGATCACAAGCAAGCCACTTTTTCATTCATCAAACATTGTATTTTGAAGAAGATTAGTTTTTTTTGGTAATGAATTAACCAGTCCAACAGAAATTCAACATTGTATACGATCGCAGCATGATTTGAACATCAATTATCAGAAAGCTTGGCGTGCTATAGAAGCTGCATTGAATTCACTGAGAAGATCCCCTAAAGACTCCTACAAAAGGATTCCTTCCTTTACTTATATGATGGAATAAAAGAACACTGGTACATTTTGCATATTCTTTATTTTCATTATCTATATATATTTATTTATTTTATGTGTATATATATTATATAAACTATTGTACATTTCTATTTTATAGGTTCGATTACTGATATCTTGTTAACGAGGATGGTAGATTTATATATTTTTTCATGTCAATGGCTGCATTAATTTCTTGTTGGAAGCATTGTCGTCTTGCGATTTCTGTTGATGAACCAACTTTGAAGAATAAATACATTGTGTCATTGTTAACTGTTGTTGCTTCAGATGCCAATGATCAAAATTTTCCACTGGCCTTTTGTGTAGTTGATGGAAAGAATGATTCTTCATGACAATGGTTTTTTGTCCATTTGAAACAAATAATTGAAAATCACATTGATGTCATGATTGTTTCAGATCGTCATAAAAGTATAATTAAAGTAGTTGATATAGTACTTCCTAATGCATATCATTTGCATGTGCATGGTACATCTGTGTATAAATTTGAAGCTCAAGTTCAAGGATAAGCTAAGTAACAAAGTCTTTTATTCTTGTGCAGAAGCTTTCAACGTTGTGGAATTCGAATATCACATGCGTCAACTAGAATCAAGTGCAAGAAGTATACGACCTGATTTAGAAAAAAATGAATTTTCCAAATGGGCTCCTACTTATTCTGTGCGTAGGAGATACAATGTTATGACGACAAACATATCTGAGAGTTTGAATGTTAATTTGTTAAAGGCTAGAGAGTTTCACCTGTCACCCACGTAGAAGCTTTAAGAATGATGTTACAAAAGTTGTTTTATGATAAGTAGAATGATCAAGTTACAGACTTCACAAAGTCGACTGAGTATCAGATAAAGGAAAGAAATTGAGAAGGGTCGATCAATGCGGGTTGGTACATAAAGATATTTATTTCTAATATTACAATAGACTGCTAATATTTGATATATTGTTTGTAGGTTTATCCGGTAAATTCCATGCAATACCAAGTGATTGATGAGTCTAATCAACATGATGTTAACTTATCTTCCAAAAGTTGCAGTTGTAGGTTATAGGATTTGCTGCAGATTTCATGTTCACATGCTTGTGTTGTTCTTACTGTGAAGTATTTGTCTATAAAGGAGTTTGTTTCTCCATACTAATTGAACAAAACTCTTTGTTCAATTTATAAAGACCTAATTTTCCCTTTAGGTAATGAGGGTGGTTGGCACATTCCAGATGACATGAAAAGATTAACCATACTTTTGCCTAGTGTTAAGCGTCCTCCTGGTAGACCGAAGAAGACAAGAATCCCTTCCAAGATGGAGTTTAAGAAGACTGTAAAATGTAGTCATAACAAGAAAACTTACAAGCTTCCTGTAACGCCTCGAATTTAGGAGGGGGACATGAATGAACCAATATCACATCTGAATGAGAGGGATCCTAAGGACATGAAAGTAAGGTTAAAAAGGCTTAAAAGAAATGAAAGTTACTACCTATACCAACAAGGTATACCTTCCTTTTCGGTGGCTCAATCGTAAGAACTTCACAGTTAAGCGTGCTGAAAAGACCTGTGTTGATTTGTGGGGACAACTTTCACTCTAATAAGTCTTTAACACAAGTAAGGAACATATGGATGATGTTGCTAGGTCGCGAGGGATGCAGGGGAATGTCAGGGCCGTTAGGGGCTGAATCTGAATTCCGAGTCCTGGTTCAAATCCTGGGTCTGGGGCGTTATACTTCAACTCCTTTAAAATAATACCAATATAGTTTGTCATTGTTGTTTTATTTTGAACTATAATGTTTGTCATTATTGTTTCATTTTGAACTACCAAAAGCTCATATTTGTGTTTTAAGTTATATTTTGAACTGTAATGAGTATTTTTTATGTATCCAGTATACCCCTTTTTGTTGTGGTAAATGTTTGAAATTTTCTTACATATATATGTCATATATTAACTTTTGCCAATATGAAAGAAGTTTTTATCATATTAAGCTTTTTTTTTTTTTTTTTTCCATATTTATAGTTTTTTTTTTTCATTTTCTTAGTTGAAAATTTGTAATTCCATGTATAAATTATAGGTGTCAAACATCATAACTATGCTCATATGACGAAAGTATATATGAAATATAATACTGTAGACATTCTATAACTTGTAAGTAACGTTGGTCAAACTTATAACTATGAGAAAATTTAAAGTTATAAAATGAAATTGATTACTAATATATTTTAACGAACAAAAAAGAATATTGTAACATAGCATACGTTTCTAAACAAAATAGTACTCTTTGTGTAAATCAATAATTGTAAGTATACAAATTACTATTTTTTTTTTTATCATTTTGTGGTTGTTATTGGAATTATATAAAAATAAACTATTATAAACATTTTCTAACTTGACAAGTATATATGATAATATATTATGGTAGACAATTAAAAAAAACTAAATAAACTATTATATAAGTTTTTTAACTGGATTACTAAAAACACAACATCAAATTAAGTTCTCAAATATAGCATAAGGATCATAAAAAATTAAAATGTCAAACTATTTACTAAAATTTTTGTCCTAACATAAAAAAATTCTTCTCTTGTGACTAAAGTTATGATAGTATGTTGAATGTTGGAACATTTATCTGTTTAATCTTGATGGTATTTCCTTTAATTTTTTCCGTCAATCCAAATTTGGATATGAATGGCGATCTCATTCCTTTTGAAAGCGTGATCATTCTACGCTTTCTTTTCCCCAAAGTTTTGTTATTAGAAACGATCCAGTTCCCTTCAACTGTTAAAAAGTAGTATAATAAAAAAAAATTAGAGAAGAAGTTGTGATAATGTTGACATGAAAACATTCGTTAAAACTTACTGCATGCGTATAAGTTGTATTGATATCCATTGTCTCAAGTATATTTACAAGACCAAGTTGTTCCTAGAAAAAATGTACTCAAAACAATATGAGGAATCATAAACTTAACATGATATATAACAAATGTTTTAATTTATACCTACATTTCTTGCTTTTCTATTTTTTCGACTTCAAGCATGAAATTTGTGTTGATGATGTTTTCATCCAGGCTTATAGATTGCATATGCTATAAATCAAAATTTACCAGATTAATACATGTATAATATAATTATGTAGGTAAATTTTAATAGAATTTTTTTGTTACATCATACCTCTTCTAATAAGTAATTATGTTCTTCTACTCGAACGTCAGCATTGTTGTCAAAAGTTTGCCTAAAAAATCTAATTATTGATAATGTATAGTCGATATATATGAGGTTCTATATAATAATAATATCGTAGTAGGGTTACGTACCTCTTTTAAAGGTTGATTATTTTCCCCATCTCCATTACCGGTGTCGTTTATTTCATTACTCTTCTCAAGTCTTCTATCTCTATTATTGTTGTCCTCCATATCATGATCTTCGCCTTCATCTCTATCAACCACTCCTTTTCCTACCCCATCAATGTCATACGATCCTCTTCATATTCTTATTCTTCATCTTGTTTTGTATTTCTTTGTAGTTTCTTCTCATCAGCAAATATCATGTCAAGCTTGTTATCCAACAACTCAAACTTTGACAACACTAACTCTTTGAACTCTAAAAAATACTTTATGCATTCCAACATCTGTCACAATCTTACTATTTTGCCCATGATGGTAAGTCCATATACCTTCTTCATTTGCATCACACATCGCATATATTTCAAACTGTAAAATGGGTTATTAGATTAAGATTATTCATAACATACTACACTATATACAATATATGAATGTGAAGTTAATTATAGTAGACTTACATTGTTTTTGTAAAAAACTTTCTTTGGCAATTCCTTACATCCTGGCTGCACATCAGCAATTCAATTATTCATTTTTTGCATTCCATTAGACACTCTTTGGCAACAAAAAATGTTAGCACCAAAGAGGTTAGGTATGCATTCAAATGCCCACAGAATTAAGTCTATAGAAAACCAGCAACACCTACATGTAATGCACCTGCATTTTTTATTGATTTTTTAATTGAATCTATTGTTGTCCTATAAGCTATACGACACCATGGATATTGATCAAATTGTTCGTCATCATCCAACATCTTTATGTGATCCAAACCAACTCATGTGGTTACTTGTTTAGCCAATAATAAAATAGACAAGAAATACAATTTGACTAACTTCAGTTTATCTTTCTTCTGTATAGACTTTCCATTCAAAAACATATTCTTTAACATCATCCTATCAATAAGTTAATCTTTAAAGAAATACTTGAATAGGAATCTACCACTAAACTTTTGCATTCCCAACGATGGCAATTCTCCACAATTCAAACCTATGATTTTTTCAAACTCTTTAATTCCAAACCTAACTAATTTTTCCTCAAAGTTAAATGTAAGCTCATCTTCTTTTGTGAGGCTACACTGTCTTCGGATGATATGGTATAAGAGTTGAGTAGGAAATTCAGTAATTTTCAAGTCTAGAAAATGTTCAAAAGGCTCTATTAGGAACTTTCTCAAATGCATTTTACTCAAATTGTTCTTAATGTTTGAAATGACCTCAAATCGCCCATATATGTTTAACTTTTGTACACTAGACCACATATGTCTAGATAGTAGTAATGGTGCATCCTGTAATATTAAGATCACACACTCAATTTTATGTAACCTAATTTATATTTTTGAAAAGGAAGTTTATACAAAATATACCTCATATAAGTTGTCTATTCTTGTCTCATTTGTATTTTCTCGACCATAGAATTCATATGCTATCTTCTATTTTCCCTATTTGTTTGATTGGTTGTTGCATTTTCATAAATGTGAATTAATGCAACAATGATAAAATAAAAATGCAATATAATTAAATGTTTATGAGAAGAAAAGTAGTGTTACTATTTTTTAAGATTAATGTGTTTATTAAACAAGTACCTTCGCATCAGCTTTGTTTCTATGTTTTGTTTGTCGTGAATCCTGTTGGAATATATGCATAACATGTTAAATATTCATAGGTATATATTTTTATTAATCATATAATATAAAGTAATTGAATTATATACCTTTCTATTTTCATCCACCTTAACATGTTGTGGTTGTTTTCTTACGTTTTTTTTCAGAACCACCATTGCAATACCTTGAACATAAAATATTTTTATGTAACTTCAATATATACTAACCTACCAAAATATGAGTGTTGAGTTTTACCTTCCTTGACGGTGTGCATCATGTCCAATCTGTCCCCTGACTTAGCTTCCTTTTTTTTACTTAAAAAATGCTCATTGTTCTCCTATATCTCCAACAACGTTCCATTATTTTTGTTTAAATATCATGCAATGAAAGATATTGTTGGGTTTTATGTCTTAAAACTCGTAGATAGTAAATGTAATCCATTGATCGTTATTATTCCAATTTCAATAAAGAGTTATTGATTATTTGATTATTTTGTCTTATTAACCCAAATCTAATAAACTATCATCCGAAGCTAATTTATGGGTCTTGAATTGTATGTGGAAACATACAGGGATCAATGTTTGAGATACAACTTAAATGGTCTATAGTATAGGGATAAGGTAGGGTACCTCATCCTGGTAACACCATGGATACGTGCCACTTTGTATTTATAATACAAACACAATAATTCAACATATTCGTGTAGGTGATACGCGAGTGGAGGTATCCTATGCAATGAGTTTGCATAAGACTGGACCATGAAATAGTAACCACTAGATGTGACTTCGCTAACTAGTTAGGTTTTTATTTCAATAAGATGACCTAGGTAACTGAGTCTTAATCCTAAGTATATTATGTACTCCTGTTCATGAGGGATTGTTTGATTTGTACGGGTGAGAGTGACCAGATTACAGACTCAATAAGTCTACCATTTTGGAGACAAGATTGAGTGGAAAGCTGAGAACATAATCACACAAGATGAAATTCACTCGTTTCCAACTTTAGGGTAAGTAGATGAGTGTTCCCTTACATGGTGTCTTCGGTACTTGACAAAGGGTCCTACCCTCTCTATGGCACAGAGGGATATCTGTTTATTGGTTAGACCATAAATAGGTTGTTCATTAGAGAAGTATTGGTACTTAAGGACTAAGTAGTAACCTAGGGATAAAACGGTATTTTGACCTGATGGTGTTACGAATACTTTTGAAGTACTAACTTGATGTTATTGGTCTATATCCATGGATACAGAAATATATCTACAGTGAGAAGAGTTCAACTGTGAGTCTTTAGTGAAGTGTACACACAGTTAATGAATATTGATTAACGTGGTTGATGAGTTTAGCCAATTAATCTCATATCATTGTAGCTTCTGATTTGTAGGTCTATTAAGTCTCATTCCTAGCTCGTAAAGGGTATTGAGGTTAGTATATCTTGGATGTAATTTAAAATGTTCAAATTGACTTAGGAAATTAATATAATGTATGGTGATACATTAAAATTTGTATTTTAATTAAACTTTATAAATATAAATTTTATTTTGGAGGTGTTTCAAAATTAATTAATGAGAGAATAAAATATTTAAATGAGTTCAAATATTGATTTAATGGCAATTAGATTCATATTAAAACTATAAATTAAATTTAATGCGTATATGATAGACATTAAACTATAGGTTATGAGAGAATATTATATTTGAATATGATTTAAATCTAAATTGAATTAAATATACGATATTTAATTTAGTTATTAATAAATTGCAGAATTAATTAATAGGTTAGTTTAATTAAATTTGATTTAATTAAATCTGAACGTTAGGGGAGAATATGATTCAAATCATAACTAAATTAAATATTAGATATTTAATTTAGTAATTAATTGATTGTAGAATTAATTAATAGTTTAGTTTAATTATATTTGATTTAATTAAATTAAAACTAAATGTTATGAGAGATATTCATGGAATATTAATTAAATGTGATTTAATTAATTATTAATTGAATTTTGATTTGATTGAAATTAAATCAATGTGGAAACATGAGATTCACCTACGTAATCTCACAGTTCTCTCTAACCTTCTTTTTTTTTTTGTAGAATAAGAAAAAGTTATAAATAGTTCTCTTCAGTATTTTAATAAACACACAACAAAAAAGAAAAGAAGCTTATAAATAGTTCCTCTCTTTTTCTCCCTACAATTTTCTCTCCAAAAATATTTTCAAGTCTAAAAAAGGTTCCCACAAATCAAACCTCATCTACCTAGAGGATAAGAAAGATGTCAAGTGGTGGTGGTCTCACATTTGGTGATTTGTAAATTCAAAGTCGACAACGAAAGTAAGTTTCAATTTCTTCTCTATAATTTTATTTATTTACCTATATGCATTCTCAACCTTATTATTTTACTGTAAATTGTTTCTGTAATGTTTGTCAATGTATTTGGTCTTTTTAATTTTTCAATTAAAATTGAGTAATGGATCTGTTTAATCTTCTGCTGCCCAAAGGCTCTCATCCCTTCAAATATAACTTTATTTTTCATACCTCAGTATATACTTTATCCATGTTTGTTTGATTGTATTGGGGCTGAAACCTAGTGTCATTTTGTAACTTCTCTTATACATGAGGTACATCATCTGGTCGTTCACAAATAATTTCTTGTTTGTTCAAAACGTGTCAAAAAAGTCATTTAACTTTGTCATATATTACCATTAAACAAACTTTACCTCATCTATAGTTTCCTTGACAATATCATCTTCATCGATTTCGTCATTTATTATTTGATTGTGCCTATGAGAAGCATTCTTTTTGTCCTATAAATATAAATAAATTTATATTAGAACATTTAAATGCATAATATGTTATTTCACCCCACTTTTGAAAAATACCTCAAATGAGTAACAGTATGGGATTATTTGAGTTCCTGTAATGTCATCCTCCTTGTCTATTGGAAAATCTTCAGGAGATTGAACTATCCTCAAAGACAAAAATTCATTAGTCATTCTCCAAAAAAGACGTTGATCAAATTTGGATCTTTTTTACAACTCAACTTTCCTATTTTTTACATGCTTCATGTTGATTTGTTCATTCTACAATAATGTATATTGTCAATATACTTTACTCATGAGTTTTAAGTATTATTTTTCATGTACTTGTATCAGACTCTACGATGACAACTTTGTCTTTGTCATTTTTTTTCTTTGTTCAAGCTTGTTTAGGGTTTAGGGTTTAGGGTTTAGATATTTAATAATTAATGTAGAATCAAATCCAATATATATTCCTAACCTTCTTTAAGGATCCATTTTAGTACGTTGTGGTGGAGCAATTGGAACATTTACTGCTTATCCAAAAATTCTTAAATGAAAAATATTTGGCTCATTGTCATATTCTAATTGAAATGGTGAGTATTTGTGATAAGTTGTTGGCCTAATACTCACAAGCGACGCAACATACAAAAGCATATTCCCAACAGATGTAGGAAACTTAGCTTTCATAAACAATGGTCTAGCAATTAATTGCAAACGTTTTAAGATGATTGTGCTAAACCATTTTCTGTGTGAACATGAGCTATAGTATGTTCAACACTTATCGCAATTGACATACAATAATAATCAAAAGCTTTGGACGTAAATTCATCAGCATTATCAATACAGATCGACTTAATTTTATAATTAGGAAATTGTGCTCTTAACTTAATTATTTGAGAAAAGAACCTTGAAATGCAAAGTTTCGACTTGATAATAAACACGTGTGTGACCATCTGCTGAATGCATAACCAAATGTTCAATCATTTAGTCTTTTTGCTTTTTTCTTAATGGAAGCTTGAAGAAAATAAATAAAAATAATTATAAAAAAAAAGAGAAAAAAAGATGTTGAAATCCAATTACACTAAACTCTCTTGTTGTGTCGAAGTGTGGATCATTGAGACCAAAGACTCCACCAATCAGAGGTGTGCAAAAATCGAGAAAAACCGACGAATCGGACTAAATTGAACCAAATCAATTGGTTCGGTTCGATTTTATTAAAAAATATGGAACCGCCAGTTCTCTAAGGAATAGAACCGAGAGGTTCGATTCGGTCTTCGGTTCACCACCTTAAAAAATCGTGAAAAATCGAACCGAATCGTAAACTATTATATTAATTATGTCAATATTTATATTAATAAAAATAGGGTCGACCAGATAAATAGCAAAAGTTAACTTTTACTTTTGACAAATGGCAAAAAGAAATTAAAATTATAAAATGGAAAAATAAATTTAACAGTATTAATTACAAATTAACGATAGACCAAAATACCCATAACTAATTTTCCTAACTAATTCAAACCACAGATTCATTCAAATCAAATCCTATCAACTAATATTTTAGAACTAATAAAAATTCTAATGAGATTTTGGTCATAATAAAATATATATATATATATATATATATATTTATCAAATCTCGTAAATTTTGTTAAGTAGTATATTAAATTTAAATAGTTTCTACCAAATCAAATAACACTAAAAAATACATTGTCCCTAAATCTATTTTAGAACATCAAATAACACTACACTAAAATAAATCATTCCTAAATACACTGTATCTACAATTTACCAAATCAAATACAAAAAAAAAAGAAAAAATTGTATACTATATTGATATACTATATTTTATTTACCTCATCTCCAATCTGCCAATTATCAAATTAAATACAAAAAAAATTAGGTAAAAGAAAACTAATTGTATTAAAGAATATATATATTCAAAGAAATACCTTGAAATATGTGCATATTGACTAAATAAAATACCTTGTATTTGTGGACGCTTGCATTATAATAATTATCTCATTTCTCCTTAATGTGATGTTCTTAATCATTGTACCTAAGAACTTTAATCCAACAACTTTCTGAAATCCTTGTAATCCTTCGTAACAAAACAACCCTATTCACCCTCATCATATTCTTCGCAATCGACAATGGAGAAAGAACCATTCCATCCAAAACTAGAACGATTACTTGATTATTTCCAAAATAAAACACAGTAGAATCAATGCTTGGCTTTCAGTTTCAAGTAAAAAGACTATTAATATGATAGCAATATGTCATATCATAACTTTTCCACTACATGGCATAGCTTTTAAATTGGGTTTAGGGTGAAAAGACTCTCCTTATCTCTTCTCAGGTCAGTAGAAGCTCATCATAAATCTTCCTATCACAATCTCATTCACCCTCTGCACACCTTCTGCACATTCTTTGTTGTTTTTGATTATTCTCCCTTGACTACTATTACTGTCGAATCCTCTGTATTCAATACATCACTCTCTATTTCTTCTCATAATTCTTGAATGTTCCAACAATCTAAAACAAAACCCACAATTCAATTTTTCCCAATTTTTCCATATTCATCACAAAAATCAGTACATAAACCCAGAAGAAAACAAAAAATAAAAGTTGATTTCATCACAAATCAACCAACATTCTAGTGAGTGTACTCCATGGTCTTTTTTATTTCAAATTTCATAGGAATCGGTTTGTTCATTCCGGTGAGGCAGATTTCTACAGCAGGGAGCAGGGTGGGTTATCTGCAGCTGCACCAACAGTCTATGGGTTTTTACGTGGGTTGAAGCATTTTTTGCCGCAAGTTCTTTTGCTTCGACAATGAAGGCGTTCTTTTCGTGGGTAGGCCGGAACTCATGCAGTCAGCCAAAGCCGATGACAAAGGCAGCGTATTCGTCAGGCTTGGTGTGGTGGTGCGATGGAGACTGATGGCCGTCGACAGAGATCGACCGACAAAGATGAGAATGTAATCGGCCAAGAACACAGAGGCTATTGCATGGAGAAGAGGAAGGGACTTTGGCATGAGAGGGGTGAAGTGACGTGAGGAAGGGGAAAGGATGCGACATGGGAAAGGAGAAGGAGTTGAAAAATAATTTATTTTTACGTAAAACTAGAAGATAATATACTATTTTAAAATGTATAATATTTAATTTTTTAATTAGCATAAGATTTAATTGTTTTATATAAATTTGTAAAAGATATAAAGATAAAATGTATTTTTAAAATAAAATATTAGAGATTTAATAAGATAGTTATAATCTATCTATATTCACTCAAGTATTTTAGATTTATCCTTTGATTCCAATAAGGGCAAATCTGTCATCATCAACGAATTTGCTATTTTTCTTATTTCTAAAAAAAATTTCCATTTTTCTAATCGTCCCCTTAAATTTTTCCATTCCTCCTAATATTCCATATATATACTATTCACAAAAAACTCAACCCAAAACCTTTTGTTATTATTTTTTTCTCTAGGCTCAGGTCCAACTTAAGAATGATAATAAATTAAAACTACAAACAAAAAATCCTAATCTACAACCTACCAATCTCACGCTCACCCTCAACCTCCCTCTAGATTCCAAGTTGTCAGTGACCATCTTAATAAACAAAAGGAAAAAAATTAGAATTTTTTGCTGGATTTAATTCAATACTTGATGGGAATATTTAACAGTGTTGTAGTTAAACTTTTTTGCAAAACATATTAAACACGCTCGAAAATCTTCTTCTCATTTCCACCTTCTCACTTCTTCATAAACCCACAACGCTAAAAAATCCTAGTCGTTTGGCCATCTCACCTTCTCAATTCCTCAATAATTTCTCCTTCGACAGTGAGTTCCTCCTCCACTAGGGTTTTCGAGGGCATTTGAAGGTTTTTCGAGGGCATTTACTTCGAATGAATAAGCAGAGGAGGAACTCACCGTCGAGGGCATCTACTTTGACTAATCAATGATCAAACTTACCTTCGATTATTCATTCGAACTCACCGCTCCTTCGCCTTCCTTCCCTTTTCTTCATAACGAAGCCTCACCTCCGACGCCTCTGATTCTTTCTTTCTAGGGTTCTACTTCTTCTTCCTCAATTTCTCAATCCCAATCTTCTTCACAATCCATTCGCATTGAATTCCATTTCCTCTCCCTAGTCATGTTGCCACTACTGCTATGCTAGGTCTCAATCAGTTCCATTCTTGACTCAGTAGATGTTCTTCATGGGCGATTCATCTACTCGCAAAGTTCTCGACATTGCTGCTCTCAAAATTCAAGTTCTATTTTATTTTTTTTATTGCATTTTAGTTCAATTTGAACCTGAGTATTGATCATGATATGAGTTGTCGAGTTGTGAATTTGTATTTCGCAGGATTTGTTTTGTTAATATAAGTTTTGGTGATTGGCGAACTTCATCTCTGATTCGTCAAGGAGTTTTGTATACATTCGACGTGCAGAATTTTATAATAGTAGATTAGTGGTGTGGATTGCTATGCCTGTTTAACTGTTTCAATGTGTTTCAGGATATTGATTTTGTTAGAGTGTAGTAAGACACCAGGTAGAGTCACTTTTATGGGTGTAGGACAGACTGCTTGTTGATACCTAAAAGCACTACAAGAAATTGGGCATACCATGACACTTATGAACAGTGCAAATGAGAGGGGGGATGAAAAATTGTGTCATCTTTTCCAAAAACTGGGTTTTTGGCGGGAAAAGACGGCAAAAAACGCGTCGTCTTTTTTCATTAAAAGTTTTAGCTTCTGCCCTAACATTAAAAAAAACGCATGACTCCCTTCTTTTCTCACGTTTTGCTCGAAGCCCAATCAGTCTTTTTGCCCAGCCACCCAATCTCATTTATCTTCAACGTCCGTTCAACGTCCGGCAGCCACCGTCGGAGGTCCACCCACTCAGGCGTCGCATCTTTGTCTGTCGGCTTTGTCTCCCTCAACAGCCACGCCAAACATTATTTTTTGTTGTGCAATATTAGAAGACAGAATTCATCCGCCCCTTTAGGTTTGTTCCCTTTCTTTTCATTGCCTGCACGTAATTCATGTTGGCAAATAGGAAGGTAAATCTATTAAACATTTGTGTCAAAAAACCCCAACACTTTTCCTCATCACATAGGTTACAATGTGTTTGATGAAATGCCTCAATGAGATTTTGTTGCTTTTTATTTTATTTTTCTTTGTTCCAATACAAAATCCAACCTAGAACCATATTGTATCATTTTTTGTTCCTAAACCATGATTTGAATACTAATTATGTTTGTGAAAATGATGGAACACTGTAAAACATTGACATTTTTGTTATAATTTATGCCTTCTATAATACTAGGTTTCATTTTCTGAATTGTATTCACGTTTTAAGAATGGGCAACATATTTTCTTGCCCAATTGCATTGAAGCATGAAGTGTGTGAAATTATGCCTTGTTAGATTTTATAGTACTAATATTAATTGGTATAGAGTCACTATTTACTTGCTAAATTGTTATTTTTGTAGTACGGTATAGGCCATGTCAATGCTGTTATTAAACTAGTATACTTATTAATGGAGTAAAAACTCTCATCCTCATCTTAGTAACATTGAGCAATTCTGTTTGTCAATGTCTCACTATGTTTGGTTTGTTAGTTTAGTTTAAGAGACTGGTTGCTAATATGTTTGTTGTAAGCATGTGTGCGAAACAGCTTTGTAGAGAGTATTTTTTACAATGGACAAATCATGAATGATGGAGAATAAGATGTCTAGGGAGTATGAAATAGGAGTTAAAACTTTTATTGAATTTGGTTTACGTCATGCCAACAGTTCCAATTCAATTAGGTGTCCATGTTTGAAGTGTGGGAATCGTGTGTCCAATGAGGTTTCAATAGTTAGATATCATCTATATGCAAATAGGATTGACCAAAGTTATAAAGTGTGATTTTGGCACGACGAAAATTTGATGGGGGAGAATCGTAACAATGAATGTCATAATGGAAATGAAGAAAACATTGAGGACGATGATGATTTCTTCAATGTACTGAATATGGTTCAAAATGTGCATGATCAGTTTTTTGACGTGTCGAACATGTTTGACACTATGTTCGATGATGCTAAGAAGCCTTTATACCCTAGATGTAAAAAATTCACAAAGTTGTCAGGCTTAGTAAGATTATACAACATAAAGGTTAGGTTCGGATGGAGTAATTCGAGTTTTTTAGAATTATTGGCGACTATTAGTGATTTCTTGCCTGAAAAAAATGAAATCCTAGTATTCATGTATGAAGCAAAAAGAACACTTACTGCCTTAGGCTTGAGTTATCAAAAAATCGATACATGTCCAAATGATTGTTGTCTCTATAGAAAAAAGTATGAAAACTTCAGTAGGTGTCCAAAATGTAACTTGTCCAGATGGAAGAGAATTAAGAACCCCACAGAAATGATAAAGGGAGTTGCTGTTAAACAACTTTGGTAATTTTCAATTGTTCCAAGGTTTGTAAGGATGTTCAAGAACTATGAACATGCCAATAATTTGTGTTGGCATGCAACTGATAGGAAAGTAGATGGTATTTTTAGACATCCAGCTGATACGTCATCTTGGAGGTTGATAGATCATTTATGGCCAAGTTTCGGGTCTGAACAAAAAAATCTTATGTTACAACCCTTATTTTTTTTAGGTAAATAAATAAATTGATATATAAAAATGGTTTTAATTATAACATTTATTATATATTTATTTATTTTATCTATTTTCTTTTTCTTCTTTTTCTTTTCCTTCTTTATCTCTCTCCTCTCTTTCCCTTCGTCTTCCTCGCGTGCGCAAAACCCCCTCCCCTACACTGCTTGCAGTCGCCGCCAGCCATCTCCAGCCCGCTCGCACCGCACGCTCACCTCTCTGCCGCACGAACAACATGACGCCGCGTCGGACCAGATTGTGGAAGCCGCTCGTGTCGCAAGCCGTCTGCGTCTCAGCCGCTTCCGCGCTTCAGATCTTGTGTCGCGCTTCAGATCCCGCGCCGCGTCAGTCCGCCCTCCCCCCTCCCCCCCGTTGCGTCAGTCCGTGCCACCGCCTAGGTTTGCATCAGTTTTTTACGTCGTGAGTCGCGCTACCTAGATCTGCCAGATCTATCTTAGTGAGCCGCGCCGGATCTCCCTTCCAAGCCGTGCCACCGCTGCTTTGAGTCGTGCCGCCTACATTGAGTTCTGCTACCTTTCTTAGAGGTTTGGGTAAGTGCGGTAAGAGTCTCATAAATTGATCTTTTGTAGATTTTGTTACTCTTTACCGTTTTGATTGGAATGTCATTGGTTTGATTTAGGTTCTTAGCATTCTTGAAGGAACGAATCGTTGGTTTGATTGTAGCATCGGTTGGACGTTGTTCGTTGGGTTTCGAGTAAGCTTTGGGTAAGTTTGAATCAAGACTTTGGGCCTTGGTCATTCTTAGTTTAGCTAAGTTGGTTATTTAGTCTTACTTTTATGTTTAGGGTGCTTTTCGAGGACTTTTTGGAGCAATTCCATCTTCCAAACAATTTGGAGGTA
>JBBPDJ010000019.1:9195483-9226026 GCA_037974625.1 Cucumis cinereus
TACATTCAGCAACCATCCAGGATGTTGCTTGTCTATGGTCATCTTTTACAATATCAACCACACATTGGTGACAATTTAAAAAAATACGAATAACCCAAACGCCACTCTTCTTATAGACGGATGCACGTAAATACCAGGAACAACTCAAATCCTTACATCTAATGTCAAAAGAAGTATGATTTGAAGGAACTGTAATAAGTTGAAAACTATTATTTAGAGCATTCAAATAAACAACTTTTTTAAAACAACTTTGCTCCTAAACAATGCACCTTCTTTACTAAGGACATCAGAATGTACTAATTCAAAATTTTCAAAACCAATTATTTCGGAGTCCAATTCTGATGGTTTGGTAGAAGGATCTGCAGGTGCTTTATTCGAATTGAAATACCCTAGATTCCCAAGAGTGTCATACATCACAGTATCAACAACAACACACAAATCATTCTAAGGAAGTTTTGATAAAACTGTCATAAGCCAAATAATGTCCTTATCATCGACAATTCTAATAAGATTAGAATTGTTAGAGACAACCCAATAAACAGTCAACCGAGAAACAAAAATATTGGAAGAAGGAAAAACCTTGCTTTGGATGCAATCTTGAAACTGTTGGAAGGAAGAACCAGTTGGAATTTCTATCTCAACAACACGATAATCATTGGACTGGGAGTTGTCATTCCATTTACCATAAAAAATCATCCTTACTTGCTATACAGCCATTGGAACAAAAGACGTTAGGAATATGACAGTTTTACGAAGAACTGAAGAATATAGGAAAAATATAATGAAATCTATTATTTAAAATAAGTGGACTAAAAAACTAGAATTATTCCACAACAAATCACAAAAATAAAATTTTAAATGTCTTCCATAATCTTCAAGAATTAATATTTACTGTAAATACATAAACAAATCAAAATAAATAATTACCCTTAATTAAACTATAAAATCATAAAAACCCTATCTTCTACCAAATCTGACGTTTTTAATCAAATGTATTATACAAATGTATATAATATATAATAATATTAACCTTAATTATGTTAAGATAATTTAGAAACTATAAAACAATTCAAAAATCCTATAATTAGTTATCTTCAAAATAAATTAATATTATAATACAAAATTAGAATAAATGATTATCCTAAAAATTAGTTAAAGATTTGAATATTTAAACTCGTTATTTGCATAACAAACAAATACTATGAATTAAAAAATCTAAAATAGATTTGCAGATTTCTCTACAAATCAGAGATTAATCGGTACTTGGTAACAAACATCCTCCACGTTTATTACTCAAACTTTAAAACAAAAGAATCAAATATTTGAACATTCCAATAATATCAAATACTCTGTATATAAAAGAACTGAAATCCAACATATGAGGAGTAAAAACGAAAACCGTACAACGTGATCTCCATCCCCTTTTGTTTTTTTGCCAAAAATCTTTTAATTTTTTATTTTTTGCTAAAAATCAAAATGACACCCTAAATTTTGCAATTTCCTCCAATTTCCCAATAAAATTCCAAGGATTAAAATTCCAAACCCATGGGTTTGAAATTTTATTTTTTTTTAATAAAATATCATAAGTTTTAGAAAAAAAATTTACTTCAACTTTTTATCACTCATCATTGGTGATCGTTGGCAACAAACGTTGACCGACTTCACGATCAACCATTGATAATCGATAACAAATGTTGATGAACATCTTGATCATCGGCAACCAATCGTTGTCGTTAATGATCGATTGTCGTGCCTATTAACAAATGGTCGTCAATGATCAAACAATCATTGTTGGCTGACCATTGGGTGCCATTTTCGAAAACTTCGTCGGTGAACTTTCGACCACCAACCCGACCGTTGTCAAACTTAAAAAATTAATAAAACGAATTTTTGAAAAAAAAAATTTCTGAGTCATTCCAAATACGTCCTTGATTTAATCCCAATAGTATTTTTAAAAATACATTTTCTCATTCTTCTATTGTTATTGAATGCTAAAATTTATTGTTTTTACATTATTGTCATGAAAGCAGTAAAGAAATTGAATTAGTGGTACAAAATATGAGAAAAAATCAATTATAAAATTGATACATTATAAAATTTAGGATATACAATTCACAAAAAAAAAAAAAAAAACTAAACAGACTCACCCCAATCACAAACATCAAAAACTCCGAATTCCAAATCCTGCACCCCAAGCACAGACATTTGTAATTCCCAGGCATCAGAATCCC
This sequence comes from Cucumis cinereus, assembly GCA_037974625.1. NCBI lineage: Eukaryota > Viridiplantae > Streptophyta > Magnoliopsida > Cucurbitales > Cucurbitaceae > Cucumis > Cucumis cinereus. The sequence goes on from JBBPDJ010000019.1 coordinate 9,197,715, forward strand.
ATCAGAAAAACCCACAGGCATTTAATTCCCAGGCATTTGATTCCAAACCTGCTCACCAAACGCCCAGTTAACACAACTACAATTTACTTTGTTGTTGGAAGGTAGGGTATGCATATTACTCCTGCATCGATCTTTCCCTTTGTAAAGTGTTTATCGACTTCAATATGGTTCGTTCTGTCGTGAAGGACCAGATTGTGGGCAATGAAAATTGTTGTCTTTTTATCACAGTAAATGTGCAGAGACATTGTCTTAGTGAATCACAATTCTTCCAACAATCTTCTTATCCATATACTCTCACAAATACCATGGGCTAAAGCTCTAAATTCTGCTTCTGCACTACCTCTTGCAACCACACTATGTTTTTTACCTTGCCAAGTAACAAAATTTCCTCGAATAAAGGAGCAATATTCAGAAGTGGATCTTCTATCAGTCGTGCTACCTGCCCAATCAGCATCAGTGTAAACTTCAACATTTAGACCATCATGTCTTTGAAACAACATGCCTTATCCTGGAGTACCTTTTAATATCTTAAGATTTTATAAATTGCATCAAAGTGAGTTGGTCTAGGAGCATGCATGAACTGACTTACTATACTAACTGCAAAAGCTATGTCAGGACGTGTGTGAGAGAGATATATGCAAAATCTATGTCTCCACACAAGTCTTTGGTACGTTTCTATTTATTTTCTCATTCTTGGTTGCAGCTTCTAATTTCAGATTCTATTCAATGAGAGTTTTCGCTACCTTACAACCAAGCAAGCATGTCTATTCTAACAGATCAAGAATATACTTTCTTTGGATGACAAAAATACCACTTTTGGACCTGGCAAACTCCATGCCTAGGAAGTACTTTAAAGTTCCTAGGTCTTTGATTTGGAAATGATCTGCTAACTTTTTCTTCACGAAAGTGAGTCATGTCTCATCGTTGCCTGTAAGAATAACGTTATGAACATAAACTATCAAAACTACAGCCTTTTCATTTTGTGTATGTTTGTAGAGCATTGTATGATTAGCTTGACTATGACTGAATCTATAGCTCGTGACTGCTTTTTCAAAGCTTTCAAACTAGGCTCTAGGAGACTGTTTAAGACCATATAATGATCTTTTTAACTTACACACTTTGTTAATCCTGAGATCTTTCTCAAAACCTGGTGAAAAGTCTATAAATACCTCTTCTTCCAGTTTTCCATAGAGAAAGACATTCTTGACATCCAGTCCATAAAGAGGCCATCAAAGTTAACTGCAACAGACAATAAAGTTCTAATAGAATTGATTTTAGCAACACGAGCAAATGTTTCTTGATAATCAACTCCATAAGTCTGAGTAAACCCTTTAGCAAGCAATCTGGCCTTGTACCTTTAAGCACTACCATCAACCTTACATTTTACCGTGAACACCCACTTACATCCAAATGTTTTCTTTCCTTTTGGTAATTCAACTATGTCTCATGTGCAATTTTGTTTCAACGCATTCATCTCTTCCATCACTGCTAATTTTCAATTCAAATCATTCAGGGCCTCCTGTATATTCCTTGGAACAAACAAGTTGGCTATTTTGGATGTGAAGGCTTTATGACTGTCAGACAATTTATGTTAAGAAAGATAATATGCCATAGGATATTTGACACATTTGCAAGTATCTTTTCTATGGGTAATTGAAATATCAAGATCAAAGACATCATGTGAGGAATTATAAGAAGAAGAACTGGGAGAATTAGAATAAGTAAAAAGAGAATGTATGTTACCTGGATCTTCAGAATCATTTATCGGAGTATTAGATCAGTTCTGTGATAGATCAACTATTTGTTCTCGATTCTTTTGAGTTAAGTTTCTTCTAGTATAAACCCGTAGTTTAGGTTTTTTACTTGTCAAGTCAATCTGTAGTGTTTCTCCCTTTGAAGAAGAATTCTCCACTTGGCATCAAAGAATTAGAACTCATAATTTCAGAATCAATGATATTTGGAATAGGTGAAGTGTCCCAAAAATTATCTTCAAAGTTAGGTGGCTCCCCCCGAAGAGAATTTTGGCTAAAAAGTGATTGATTTTTCAAAAAGGTCACATCCATACTCTCAAAATATTTTTTAGCCACGTAACCTACAAAAATGCATTTAACAGCTCGACGGTCAAGTTTAGTGCGAGTAGGGTTGGGATTATGAACATAAGTAGTGCAACCAAATAATTTAATTTGTAATTCAGAGAACAATCAAACAGTAGAAAAAGAATTTTTTAAATGATTCAGATGAGTTTTAAAATTCAAAACCTTAGTGGACATTCGATTTAGCTATAAGAATTGTGTCATCCCACAAATATTTTGGGATATTCATAGAAAACATAAAGGCACGAGCAACTTCCAGTAAATGTCTATTCTTTCGCTCAACAATTTCATTTTGCTGAAGAGTATCACGACATGTAGCTTGATGAAAAATACCCTTTTCATGTAAGAAACTGATTAATTGTTCATTAAAATATTCAGTACCATTATCAAAGTGAAGGATGCAAATTTTAGATTGGAACTGAGTCTCAGTCATATTATAGAATCTAAGAAAAACCTCTTTTACCTCTGACTTGTTAGTCAACAAATAAAGTTAGGTTAAATGAGTATGATCATCTATAAAGATAACGAACCAACGCTTACCCATATGAGAGAAAACATTATACGAAACCCAAACATCTATGTGAATTAAGAAAAAAGTTGAAGAAGCCTTGTAAGGTTTGGGCAAATAAGTGGATCGATGATGTTTGGCAAAAATGCAACTTTCATATTGAAATAAAGAACAATCGAGACCTTTAAATAAATCTGAAAAAATATACTTTAAGTAAAAGAAATTAGGATGTCCTAATCTACGATGCGAAAGCATTATAGTTTCTTTAACAGAAGGAGAACAAACACTACTCAAGTCCTGAACTTGTTTATGACTAGCTGAAACTTCATCAAAATAAAAAAGACCACCAATCATCCTAGCACTGTCAATCGTCTCCCCCAAGTCCTGATTCTAAAAAGTACAATGAGTGTCATAGAAAACAACTCGATAATTAGTATCCTTAGAGATTTTACTAATAGATAACAAATTGCAAGCTAATTTTGGAACATGAAGGACAAAATGGAACATAACTTTTGTACTCAGAGGAATGGTTCCTCCTATAATAAGAGTGAAACTACCTTCGACGATGCAATTTTTTTCATTGTGATATATCGGGACGTAGGATGCAAATAAGGAAGAGGATTTGCATATGATTAGAGGCTCCAGAATCTAAAATCCATGGAGATGAGTCTATTTAAGAGAGGGCTTGAGGAAGATTACTTGATTGTGCCAAGAAAACATTAGGATTACCAGATGAAGTAGTCTTTCACAATTTCAAGATTTGATCAATTTGCTCCTTGCTAAACATGTTGGAATCACCAACATTTGCATTCGAGGTTTGTAGGTGGGAATTTCTCTCCCCTTGCTTGGAACTTTTTCAATTTGTAGTTTTCCATGAAGCTTCCAACATGTTTCATGTGTATGACGAGGTTTAATTGAATGGATACGATTGCCAACTTTAGTCATAGGTAACTTAGTATTTGACATAGTTGAAGCAACAAAATACAGAAAACGAACAGAACAAATCTAGAAAAAAAATTCGAACCAAACTCGTCCCCAGTGACGACAACGATGGCAAAATTAGGAGCGAACGTCTCAGACAGGGGCAACCGACGAAGACACAAGAAATCACAAAAAAACACCAACTTACAACCAAAACGCAAGAAAGAGATTGCTGCCGACGATGTCCGATGGCGACGGCGACAGTCAGAGTAGGGCGACCGACGGCGGCGACGACCCTTGAGCCAGCGAACGTTCGTGAAAGCAGCGGCAGGCTGTAAGGGATTTAGGATTTTTCAATTTTTAGGGTTTCAAAACATCTGCTATAATACAATGTCAAAAATAATATATTTCGTGTGTATTTATACAAAGAGAGAAGGGTGTTTCTTATATAGAAGAACAACACATTACAAACAAGAAAAAAATAATATTGACAAATAAAATACAACCAATACAATAAAATAAACTAATACAATAAAATATAATACAAAAATGGAAATAATCAACAGATAACTTTGAGGCAATGCATCTAGTACATATACAATATTAGAATAATATATATATATATATAAACTTTCATGTATTCTTGTCCTATGGCTATTGGGCCATATATGAAGTTGTAGTGTGCATTAAATGTAGCATTGGGAACCCACAAAACTGGGATAAATACAACAGTTCTCTCTCGCTCTCTCCTTTTTCATTCTAACTTAATTTAAGCATCTTTAAAGGGCTGAGAATGGGCAGTGCATGATTTGTTTGAACTAATCTTACAATGAATATGCAAACTTGATTGTAATACAAGGCTATACAATCTACGAGTCTCGTACAATTATAAGAAACTTGTTCCCAGAGAGAGGTCATTTAAGTTTGAGAGAATCTGCGAACGAGTTGTCCCGATTTGGTGAGCAATATCAAGCTGTTCCTCCAACGGTAGCATCTCATAGCTGCCACAATGGGAACATAAGTGAGGTATTAATCACAGAATACAAGCAAGCAGCAAGAAAACTCAAGTTCAGATTTTCCTCTTCAAATTCCAAGGTCTTTCGAGTGTTAATTTATTTATCACTAACTATATTGGCATTAGATGACTATAGTTCACTTTTTATTGCATTCAGACTTAGTCTAACGTCTAAAGTAATGAATATATGAGTCCATTGAGAAGGTTTAAGACAACTTACTGGCACAGTAGTTCACAATCAACTATGCTATCTGGCCCACATCGATGAACCTTTCCATTTGAATGAAACTGGCGAAAAGACCTTGGATTTAAACCACCAACATGGGGAACGGCATCACCAAGCTTCTTTTGTAATGACTGCAGTCTTCGAAATGTGAGTTCATCAAGAGGCGCAATACAACCAATACTTCCATCAAGAGTGCCAAATAACAAAGCGAAGCGGTTGGTCTTGTCAGAAACGGTACTGCATGCTTTGTCCGAACTGGTAGACAACATCTGCAGCCGTAGAAACTTCGTCACATGAGCACCCACATGAAATTCAGCTCTTGATAGAAGCTTCTGCCCTTTCCAACTTTCGGTCGACTTTGGTGCATAATAAAATATCTGTTGTGGTATACATATAAAGTATTCCAATAAATAAACAAGAAATATGTTACTTTATTGTAAAGTTTAGTTTACACAGGAAGGAAGTGCAATATTCAAGTAAGAGACGTACCTGAATATTCTTCTGATCATCCGAAACAGTAAGGCTAAGAGTGCTTCCATCAATCAGAAATTCTGTGGCATAGCAGTCTAGAGAACCAAAATCCTTCGCCAACAAACTCAGTTGAGCTCCCTGTTCTTTCCAACTCAGAAAGTAAATGCTCTTGTGTATATCACCAAGAAGTATGAAATTCTTGACCTGCGGCAGTTCCCATACACACACTAAGACAGGCTTGAGGTCTAGGAATTGTAAGACTGGAATTTCATCCACGTGGATAGTAAAAATTTCATATTTCTAGATTTATTTCTACCACTTTTTTCCATAACCATCAATTATTTAAGAGGGACAGACTACTAAGAAATAGTACCAATGAGTACATTCTTGCATGATAGATTAAATTCTCTTGAAAGAGGCAATATCTGTAAAGATAAGATCCAAAGCTCAAGTCTGTCCAAGATAAATTTCCTTCCCATTCAAAAACTTCAAAACATGGGCCAAAAACAATGCTTGCATTACTTAGACATTAATAGCCGTTGAAGTTAGAGCGAAATATGAAATACCTCACTTCCTTCATTCTATAGAATAGAGTTATGCATACATGGAAACCCTAACTAAAGACTAGTAAATTACAATAAAAAAGACTAATAAACTCCTATAGTTACATATAGACTATAACATTCCTCTCAAGCTGGAGAATATATATTAATCATGCCCAGCTTGTTATAAACTTACATAGGTACTCTATTCGAACTCCACTCAAAGCTTTTTATAAAGATATCCCCTAATTGTTCTCCAATCTTCACATATCCAGAAACCTTGTTGTATTTTTTTCGAATAAAAAGACAATCAATTTCAATGTATTTAGTATGCTCATGAAATATTGAGTTAGATGCAGTAAAACAATAGATTGATTGTCACACCACAACTTAGTCAGAATTGTAGTATTAAAACCCAACTCAATCAAGAGTTGATGTAACCACATTATTTCACACATTGCTTGTGTCGTTGCTCTGTATTCTGACACAGCACTTGACCGTGAAACTACCTTTTGCTACTTACTCTTACACAAAACCAAATTGCCTCCAACAAAAACACAATACCTAGAAGCCGATCATCTGTTTTCTTTTGACCTTGCGCAATCAGCATTTGGAAAACATTTAATTTTCATATCACCATGATCTTTATATAAGATCTTACGTCCAAATGCAGCCTTAAGGTAACATAGAATTAGTTGTATTGCATCCTAATAGAAGTGGGTGAGGTCATAAACTTACTCACAATGCTTACTGAATAAGCTATGTCTGGACGTGTTACTGTAAGGTAATTTAACTTCCATACCAGTCTTCTATATCTCTCAGGATCCTCAAATGGTTCTCCATCTTTTAACAGTTGTAGACCAGACATTACCAGAGTACGACTTGGCTCCCAATTTCCCCGTCTCAGATAGCAAATCAAGCACATAATTTTTCTGTGACATATACCCATATTGCTTCTCATTACTTCAAGCCCAAAAAGTACTTCAACACTCCCAAATCTTTAGTGTGAAATTGACTTTGGAGGAAAGATTTGAGAGACAATATATCTAATGTATCACCAATATCATCAACATATACAAGTAGAATAATTCTACTAATAGATCTTCAGAAAAAAAAAAAAAAAAAACTGAGTGATTCGATTTGCTTTTTTCATTCCGAATTGCTCAAGTACTTTACTAAATTTTCCAAACCATGCACGTGGACTCTGCTTCAACCCATACAAGGATTTGCGAAGGCAACACACTTTATCATTCTCCCCCTGAGCAACAGACCCAAGTGGTTGCTCCATATAGACTTCCTCCTGAAGATCATCGTGGAAAAATACATTTTTAATGTCAAGTTGATGTAAAGGTCAATCTTGGGATGCTGCCATAAAAATGAATAACTTGACAGAAGTAAGCTTAGCAACAAGAGAAAACGTATCAACATGGTCAATCCCATACGTCTAAGCATAACCTTTAGCCACAAGGCGTGCTTTTAAATGAGCTACTGATCTATTGGGATTAACTTTAATTACAAACATCCACTTGCACCCAATAGTCTTCTTTCTTTGCAGGAAGAGATACTAAATCTCAAGTACCATTATCATCTAAGGCATCATCTCTTCAATCATTGTATTGCGCCACCCAGAATGACACAAAGCTTCATGAACAGTCTAAGGTATTGAGATAGAGTCAAGAGATTTAACAAAAGAACATGTAGGAGAGATGATAATTGGCCATACGATACACAAGACACAATAGGATAAGTGCAAGAACGTTTACCTTTACGAAGAGCAATGGGAAGTTCATCACTCAGTCCTGGATCCGATAACAAAGAGTCTTGCAGGACAAAACATTCACCTGGAGGTTGCTGCCGACGAGAGTAGACTTTAGGTATTGGTGGACGATTAGGGGCACACACTTGAAGATACATATCAAGGGAGGGAGTTGGAGACGTGAGAGTATAAAGAAAAAGATCCTCCTCCTCGACAAAGAAGTAGTGAAAAGCTTATCCTCAAAGAAAGTAACGTCTCAAGAGACAAATATCTATTCAAACTTGAACAATAACATCTGTATCATTTTTTAACACAAGAATAGCCTAAAAAAGTAACGTCTGACTCATACTAAGGAGTAGTGAAAGACTTATCCTCAAAGAAAGTAACGTCTCGAGAGACAAAAAATCTATTCAAACTTGGACAATAACATTTGTATCTTTTTCTAACACGAGAATAGTCTAAGAAAATGCACTTCAAAGACTTGGGGTCTAACTTTGTCAAATTAGGACGAACATCTCGAACAAAACAAGTACAACCAAATATTTTAGGCTCAATAGGAAACAATGACTTTGTTGGAAAGAGAACATGATAAGGAATCTGACCTTAAAAAACAGACGAAGGTAAGCAGTTTATAAGAAAACAAGCTGTGAAATTGCATCAACCCAAAAATGCTTTGGAACATGCATTTGAAAGGATATTACCTGTGCAGTTTCAAGAAGATGCCTAGTCTTTCGTTCCGCAACACCAATTTGGGATGGAGTATCAACACAGAATGATTGGGAACGATTCCATGTGTACAAAGGTATGAATTTAGTACTTCCGAAAAATACTCACCAGCATTGTCGCTTCTCAAGATTTTAAGGCACACACCAAATTGTGTTCGAATTTCAACATGGAAATTGTATAAATGAGAAAGTAACTCAGAACGATTTTTCATAAAATATAGCCAAGTCATGCGAGAGTGATAAAAAACAAAGGTAACAAAACATCGAAATCCACAACTGGACACGGACCCCAAATATCAGAATGAACTAACTCAAAGGGAGAATTTTCTCGTTTATCAACTCTAGGACTGGAGCTAAGACGATGAAATTTGGCAAAAACGACATGAGTCACAATTTAATGACGACAAGTTATGAAACAGAGGACAAAGCTTTCTTAAGACTGGGAGGGATGGAAGACAAAGACGACAATGTGTATCAAAAGGAGAACAATTCTAGAACAAGTAGCGGTGTTGATGTCGATACTCGGTGATCAAAACTGTAAAGTTCTTGATATTCATGTCCTTTCCCAATAACGTTCTTTGATACAAGATTCTGAAACAAGCAATAGCCAGGATAGAATGAGATACAACAATTAAGTTCACGAGTTATTTGACTAACAGAGATTAAGTTAAATGCCAATTGAGGTAAATGGAGGAGAAATGACAGAGAAATGACAGAGAAAGGGATGGGGTGAGATTTACAGTGCCAGATCCAATACCATAAGACTTTGATCCATCCGCGAGGGTAACATTGGTAATGAATGTAGATGACAAAGTTGTAGAAAATAATTTAGGATTACTTGTCATATGAGCGGTAGCACTGGAGTCTAAGACCCATTGTGTAGAAAAGGAAAAGAGACAATGATTTATGTTACCTGAATTGCTAATGATTATAATACGGGCACATGCTAATGATGAAGGAGATGCTTTTGACGATATTTGGTATTTTTTGAGATTTAGTGAACAAACCATGGATAGACGAACCCCACAATTGAGCTAAATTAAACATCATTGTGGGATTTTGTTCGGCCATAGGATAGTAACAACCACACCAACAAGCCACACAAAACCAGCACGAAACGAGCAAAAAGTACCCACAAAATAGAACAAAATAGCCAAAAAATCCCTAGAAACAACTAAATTTCCTTTAAATATCGTCACACCCAAATGGATTTCACTGGAACCAAAGGCACAAACTGACTAGAATCCAATATCTAAGCCGCTTCTAACCAACGGCCCAAATTGAAACAAAATAGAAACAAATCAAAAGAACAGAAGGGTATTTTTCCAAAGAACCTCACAGTCGATTAGATTTCAGAGGAACCAAATATGCAAACCAACTGGAAAACACTGTACAAACCCAACCGACAAAGCACAAAATGGACCTCCCACACGCTCCCATGAGCGAGCACGTGGATCTTGCGGTAGAGGAATAGGCTGCGCGTGAGCCTCACTCGTTGGTTGGATGGCTTCGAAAATTCGAGGTTTGGTAGTCGGCAGCGGGGCTCCTTTTTGAACTAGTCGGTGTCGAAAACGAATAAGCTTCCGACAGCGGCAACGGCTGATGGCTGACAGCAGCTGATGGACGATAAACAAACCAATGACAAAGGCAATGGGCAAAACTATAAAGCCACCTCTCCATAAAACCCTAGATGTTACAAAAGGGTTCTAAATTCTCAAACCCTAATTTTCTTTAACACTCTAATATCAAGTTGAAGTTAGAGCGAAATATGAAAGAACTCACTTCCTTCATTCTATACAATAGAGTTCAATATATATAGGCATACATGGAAACCCTAACTAAAAACTAGTAAATGACAAACCATCATAGATTGGCCTAGTGATAAAAAGGAGGCATAGCCTCAATAACTAACAAAGAGGTCATGGGTTCAATCCATGGTCGTCATCTACCTAGGAATTAATTTCCTACAAGTTTCCTTGACACCCAAATGTTGTAAGGTCAGGCGAGTTGTCACGTGAATTAGTCGAGGTGCGCGTAAAGCTGGCTCGAACACTCACGGATATAAAAAAGAAAAAATAAAAAAATAAAAAATAAAAAATAAAAGAAGAAAAAGAGTAGTAAATTACAATAAAGGACAAATAACTATAAACTCCTACAGTTACATATATACTATAACAAGCAACAGTCAAGACATATGCCTAGAAACATGCAAATATCATAAATATAACTAAGCGATAAATTGCAGTGAAAAAGTAGACGTACAATGTTCAAGCTCACAACATATAAGGGTGGAACATCATAAAATGCAATCCCATTCAACTCTGCACCAGTCCATTTGTGTAAGATTATTTTAGGACCAGAAGCTATCAATAGATGACCTTGAAGAGAGGCTAAAGCAGAAATAGCACCCTTCAATTCTTTCGAATAAACCTCTGAGACCTGAAACAAGACGAGAACCAAAGGTTGAAATATCAATGAGCAAACACTGGAAGAATGTTTTGAAATTGGAAGTTCCAAACTTTTTAAATTAGCCACCATCAAAATTTATTTTCCTAGATTAACCCAAAAAAAAGAAACATAATCAATAATTATATAGTAATAAACATATGATAGAAAGTTTAGAAACAATGTACCAAGGTCTGTGAATTATCAGCATCTTTTCCAACAGAAAATAAAAGCACTCTTCCTCTTGCAGCAACATCCTCCCCTTGCACATATGCAGTTCCAACTGCTAAAAGTGTTTCATTCTCTTTTGTGGTTGTGTTCTACAGAAAAGGGAACAAAAAGCGTAAAATGTCAATTTCTTTCTTTATTTTTTTTAATAAAATCAAGAGACAGATATAGAAAGTTATAGAAATCAATTTAGTGATCAAAGCTAAAGTTACTTACTAATGAAATTTTCAAAGCTTCCTACCTCTCCTCTATCTCTTACCAAAATTAATCATCCCTACATCTCCCCAAAGAATTTCAGAAGTCAACCTTCCTATCTGATCAAAATTGTTGGGTCTAACACAATTGCACGTTAACTAGACCTCCGGCACTCCCTACATTTATAAAGTTCTGTAATTGGAGATCTATCAGAAAGCTAACTCAAGAAACAGAGAAAATGTGTTTTGGAGTGTTCTCTTGGTCAAGAACCGGAGTCAGACCTGCTGCTTCCAGAATAGACAGATTCCTCATTACCAGAAACTGGGTGGACTTCTTCAGAGAAGTTAAAGTGGATAGATTGCCCCGTACTACTTCGGATCATTTCCCATTACTTCTGAAATTGGGCTGTCATTCATGGGGTCCAACACCTTTCAGATTTGAAAATGTTTGGTTGGATCACCATCTGTTTCTTAAAAAGGTAGAAGATTGGTGGGGTGGAATGAAGAATGAGGGATGGCCGGTCTTTTCTTTTATGAGAAAGCTAAAAGATCTAAAAGGGATTCTTAAAAGGAGGAACAAATAAGAGTTTGAAACAGGGGCTTATTGACAGAATTTCTTCATTGGATAGTAAAGAAGATATGAATCCCCTTTCTGCCAGTGAATCTGAGGAAAGGGATGAAAAAAAGAAAGAGTTGCTAGATCTGATTGCTGAAGAACAGAGACTGTGGCTGCAAAAGTGAAAACTTCAGTGCCTCAAAGAAGGGGATGAAAACACCAACTTCTTTCACATATGGGGATCCACTCGTAAGACTAGAAGTCTGATTTCCTCCATTGAAAGCAGCAATGGTATGACCTTAGTAGATGAAAAAGCAATTGTTGATGAGATCCTCAATTTTTATTCGAATCTATACAGTGAGAACATTCCCCATCCTCTCTTTTTTGAGAATATCAGCTGGAATTCTCTCAACCAGCAGGAGGCGTTATCTATGGAGGAGCCTTTCTCTGAGAAAGAGATTCATGGAGCGATTTTTGAATTAGGAAATCAGAAGTCTCCGGGACCAGATGGGATGACTGGTGAGTTCTACAAAAAGGCTTGGAACATTCTTAAGGGTGATATTTTGGGAGTGTTCCAGGACTTTTTTAGAAATGGGATTATTAACAACTGCTGCAATGAAACATACGTTTGTTTAATTCCTAAGAAGAAAGATTCTTTAAAGGTTAATGACTTAACACCAATCAGCCTCACGACTTTCCTCTATAAAATCATCTCGAAAGTTTTGGCAAATAGGCTGAGAAAAAGGCTTCCTTTGATCATTAATGATACACAATGGCCTTTGTGGAAGGAAGACAGATACTGGACGCCATCTTAGTTGCTTCTGAAACAGTGGATGAATGGCGCTCTAAGGGTAAGAAAGGGGTCCTAAAGTTGGATCTGGAAAAAGCTTACGATAAGGTCGATTGGGATTTCCTTGATATAGCGTTGAAGTTCAAAGGCTTTGGGCATTGATGGAGGAAATGGATTCGGGGCTGTTTAACTTGAACGAATTTCTCAATTCTGATAAATGGGAGGCCGGGAGGAAAGATTAAGGCAAAGAGGGGTATTAGAGAAGGCGATCCCCTAGCACCTTTTTTGTTTACTATAGTTGGTGATGCCTTGAGTAGCCTGATTCACTTTTGTATAGAAAACAAGACGCTGAAATGTTTTAGAGTGGGTGATCCGGATATTAGTGTTTCACACATCCAATACGCAGATGATACCTTGCTTTTTGTCGATTGGGGTCTGGAAAATTTGGAAGCTTGGTGGCTGATTGTTAACGCCTTTCTGGTAGGAGCTGGGTTGTCCATCAATGTGGGTAAAACATCCAATATTGGCATAAATGTGGATGATTTAGACCTGGCAGGTTTTATTGCTAAAAACGGCTACAAAATAGAACAGTTCCCTTTTCCGTACCTTGGCTTCTTTATTGGTAATTACCGCAGATCCAAAGAAAATTGGAGTATCTTAGAAGATAAGTTCAACCATAGAATTGTCAAAGGGAGATCAGTGGCTATGTCCAAAGGTGGGAGGCTAACCCTTGCCCAAGCTGTGCTATCCAGGCTCCCGGGTTATATGTTCTCTTTAATGAAAGCGCCCAAAGCTTCTATTAAACGTATGGAGAGGAAGATTCGAGAGTTTGTTTGGAGTGGGGGTGTTTATAAACCGATAGCTCACTTGGTAAACTGGCAGTCAGCAACGTCTCCTACTTGCTTTAGTGGTTTGGGTATTGGTTCTTTAAGCCAGAAGAACGACACACTGCTTATGAAATGGCTGTGGCGATTCACTATGAAAAAGGAGGCCTTCTCAAGGAAAGTGGTGGCAGCCATTTATGGAATTGATAGGAGCGGATGGTGCACTAAGATGCCCCAGAGGGGTCAAGCTCGCAGAATCTGGCCTGAGATTTTGAAACTTCGTGATATCTTTTTCAAGTTTGTGAGTTTTAGTGTGGCAGCCAGCCTTTATCCAATAGATTCCCCGAGGTTTTTGCCTTGGTTGCAGACAAAAATATGACAGTTGCTGACGGGTGGTGCTCTGTTTCGAAAGCATGGGATCTAAAACTAAGAAGAAATGTTACTGAAGAAGAGTTGAATGGGGTTCTTTCCGTGCTGGAAATCCTGCATGATTGGGCGCCGGGGCAACAAAAGGATGGGATTAAATGGAAGTTGAATGGAGGTGGTATCTTCACGACAAAATTAATGGTCCTCTCCTCCACTAAGAAATCCCCTTCCATTGCTTCCCCTCTGGTGCGTTTCATTTGGAAATGCCATATCCCGAAGAAGGTGAAATTCTTTGTTTGGTCGCTAGCGTATAGAAGTTTGAACACCAACGAAAGGCTGCAGAGAAAGCTTCCAAGCTCAGCATTGTATCCTTCTATGTGTTGCCTCTGTTTTAGAGATGCTGATCTATTGACCATATTTTTCTACATTGTGATTTTGCTAGAAGGGGTTGGTCCTGTTTATTTAATATTTTCGGTATTGATTTTTGTCTGCCTGCTAAGATTGATGGGTGGTTATTAGAGGGTCTAAATCTAAAAATTTCGAATTCTAAGGGGAACATTATTTGGGGTTGTGCGTTTTGTTCTCTTCTTTAGGGGTTATGGAAGGAAAGAAATAGTCGTATTTTTGAAGATAGATACAATTCTTTTTATTATTTTTGGATCGTGGTTAAGCACACGGCTTCGTGGTGCTATACAAATTGCACAATAGAGTTTTGTAATTATAGCCTATCCATGATATTTAACAATTCGAAGGCTTTTGTGTGTTAGTCTTGTTGATGGGAAGGGCCACCTTGTCCCTTGCCCTTAGGTTGTTTCCTCTTACCCTTTTGGGTTCATGAATATACTTGTTTCTTATCCAAAAAAAAAAAAGAAACAGAGAAAATGTGCTTCTTACTTATTATTTTATTGGAATAAGAAAACAAGTTTTTGTTCAGAAAAATGAAAGGAAATAACAAGAACACACCAAAAGGAAGAAAACAATTGACCAAGAAAAACCTAAACTTACAAAGAAGGGTTGGAATCCAAAAAAGTAGTACCTAACTGATTACTACAAAAAGTCTTTGAAACATATGCCCATAATCTAGGAAGCACGGGCACAGACACCAATCACGTGACAAGACACAAGATGACACGGTGACGCGCCAATTTTTAAGAATGTAGGACACAATATGTTGAGGAAATTATTTTTATTGAGTAATAAAAATGTCCAGAATCAAAAAATAATAATAAAGGGGACACGGATTTTCGCATATCTGACACGTGTCAAAAGCATGTCTGAACGTATCTGTGTCCAACACTGAGACCTTGCCCAAAGTCACGTGTTCATGCTTCCTAGCCAATAATGAGGGTGTTAAATCTATTAATATCCTTAAATTTGAGAGGATATAAAGTTTATTGGTCATTATCAATCTTTCTCTTAAATTATCAATTCACACAAAAGACCCCCCCCCCCCCCCCCCACATCGCTCAACACACACTTGTGAGCTTGAAATATGTAGCATGACAAAGAAGTGAAAATAATATTATTTGGGAAGGAAATAACGTTTCGAGAATTTGAACATATGACCTGGACGACTTGCTTTGATACTATCCTAAATCACCAACTGACCCAAAAGCATAAGTTGATGGGTGAAAGAAAATCTAATTTCATATCATCTAACACTTTCATATGTGCAACTTACGGTTGACTATTTCCTTTTTAGCATAGAATTTTATTGTGTTGGTTTTTTTTTTTTTTTTTTTTTTTTTTGAAAAGGAAACAAGCACCATAGAGGGAGCTGGAATTACCTCGCCTCTCTACTTTTACCCAAAATGATCCCCCCTCACAGATCACTAAAATGTTCTTTCTATACCCCGCCTAATGCTGCTCCCTCTCCTCCAACGAATTTGGCAGTGTTTGTCTCATGTGTAATTCCCTTTCTACCCTTCCTTTTATAGATGTAACAATTGAGAGTGTCACAGTTTAGGTACTAGATGTTGTATAATAGTAAGAGGATGAGGTGAGTGAAGGACAAACTATTTTGCAGAGTAATCTAGGGCTTAGGTGAGAGTACTCAAGAGGGTTGTTCCAAGTTCCTTTATACTAGGCCTATATTGTAGTTTCTTCTTAAATTCAAATATACTTTAGATCTTGATTCTTGTTAGGAAGTATCCTAACATAATACTCTTTCTTTTGTCTTCAACTATTAACTCACCATACCCTATCCTTGTGAGCTAGAATTTTTTGGAAAATAGGATCACCAAAAATGACTAACAAGGGAAAGGAAAGAAAAGCAAAAGAACTGACCAACAGTGTAACAACTCGAATGGTAAGGGCATTTTCAGAACTGTGCATAGCAATTGTAGCCCTAGCTTGCCAAGGGCCACCAGATTTTTCTGGTTCCAAAATCCGAATCTCAAACTCTTCCACAGAATAAGTTTGCTGCAGCTCATCAGCACTCAAGTTATGATTCTCAACGTGACCAACATCTTGATCAATCATTGATGACAGCACTTGATTCAATGGCTTCTGAACCTGCAGAATATATGACATCACTCTTACAGCATAACTTTGCACTCCAATAAGAAAGAAAACATAAATATATTAAATTAAGTTCCACAGATGGCAAGTCATTAGTTGATCAACATATTGTGGGGTAAGAATCAACATCAATAGTAATCAAAAGGAAAATCAATAGTAATCAAAAGGAATATTCTCTATTTGGCCAAATGAAGAGTATATTATTGATTCATAGGAAGAAATCCACCTTAAACTGAATATGAAAAACAATATATTTATGTTGAAAATTCCATGTAAAAACATTCATTGATAAATATTTTCCTTTATTGTTTTTATTATTTTCAATAAATGTAAGAGGTCTTTCTCCTATATAAGAAGACCTAAGATTGTTAATATAGAATAAGAGAGATTATTTTGTTCCCTCAAATTTAAGTGTTTATTTATTATTGTAATGATGAATTGTTATTGTTTGGAAAAGAACAATATTCCACCTTACAACTACACCTTTCATAATTCAGAGCTAATAGAAACAGGAATTGGTTGAATATGCACCCTAAGACCACTTACAGCCATATTTCCCAAAGCAAATGTCTTCATCAAATCTGCCCCTTGTGTTTGGCAGCTAGCGAGCATTTACAACATCTATTCTTTGTTGGGTTTTACGTTCTAAAAACTCGTGATTTGTAAATGTTAACTTCTTGTATGCAATAAAATTGTTGTTGAAGTATTGTTCAATAAATTGTTATTAAATGAGAGATATGCTTATGAAAAACTCAGAATCCAATAAACAAGGTTCCTTGACTATAGTATGAGTACTTGAACTTCATGTAGAGAGATAAACGACGATCAAGTTCGTGTAATAGTCTAAATGGTCTATAGTATAAGAATAAGGTTGGACGCCTTGTTCTGGGGACACTATGGGTGCGGCCCACATTGTATTTAGTACAAGCAGAGTGATCCGAAGATGCTCATTGAGAGACATGTGAGTGGGGGCATCCTATGCAATGAGATTGAATAAGATCGGACCATAAAATAGTCACTTTTATGTTATAACACCGTTAACTAATTAAAACTGACTATTTCGATTATGAATGACCTAAAGAACTCGACCTTAATCCTGAACTAACTATGAACTTTTGTTCACACGAGATTATTCTTAGATCTGCATAGGTGAGGGCAGTTCATCAACATTGGCCCAACATACCTCCCATTTTAGAGGTATGACCAATGGATAGCTAAGGATAGGATGCAAGATGAAATTTACTTCTGCTCACTTTTAGGGTTAGTAGATAGGTGGTTCTCTTAAGTGCTGACTCTAGGTCTTGAACAAAGGGATCCCGCTCTCTCATTGGCCTGAGAAAGAGATTCGGTTTATAGGTTGAACCTTAAACCAATTGTTCATTAGAAGACCAACTGAGGCTTAAGAAACAAGATGTAAACCCAAAGGTAAAATGGTAAATTAACCCAACCGAAATTACGAACGACCTGTGAAGGGTCAACATACTAATTATGGTTTTATCAAGTGAACACAAATATATCTACAGTGAGGAGAGTACAACTACGTGCTATAGTGGACAGTCCCGATTAGTTGATTAAGTTGGTTAAAAGAGTTTAGTCAGTTAATCTCGGATCATTGGAGCTCATGATCTGTAAGTTCATTAGTTCCTTCTACTAGCTCGTTAAGGTTTAAACTTAGAACAAAGTGAACGAAAATTCGAATTGTTCGAATTAGTTGAGAAAATGAATCGTTAATAATATTCGAGATAATTAACGATTACAAATTAAGAGAGAAAAACATTTAAATGAGATTGAAATATCGAAAATTTGAATAGGGATTCGAGTTAGGTCAATTAGCTTGATCTAGATACGTGATTGAAATAATAATATAATATTAAAATTAATTAAAAATTTTAATTAATTAAATATTATTTTTATTATTTTTAATTAAATTAAATTAATTAATTAGATTAATTAATATAATTATTTAATTAAATAATCAATTATTAAAAATTAAATGAATTTTTGAAATTCATTTTTAAAAGTAAAAAAGTTTTGACTTGCCAAAGTGGGTTTTTCCAACTTGTAGTGTATTTTGAGTAAGCTTCTTGCTTGATGTGTTGTAAACTTCTTCAACCACAAATCCCATTTAACTATTGCCAAATTAAACACTAATTGTTAGTTTGCATGTGATTTGGCTATAAAATACATAATTTGATTGTGTTAAAAGAGGGATGAAGCTTGATGAATATTTGTGAAAATTATCAAGTGTTCATAAACATATTTCTCTCAAAAACTCATAAAATTGGTCACCAATTTGATCCCACAATCAAGTTCTAAGCCTAGAGGATAGTAGAGAAGACCCTTATGGTTGTCTATAACTTGATTTCATCCAATTTCATCAAGAATTGAAGGAGAATTTTGAGCGACAAAGGTAAGTGTTCAAAAATCCATTTTTTTCCAAGTGTTCAAAATTCATGAAATTTAGAGTGTTTTACTTCGATTCTCTTCCTCTATCATGTTAATATAACTTTCATTCTTTACCTGTCCCTTTGTGTTTAGATGTTGGGTGAAGTTTGACTTTTTCGGTTTGAATTGGGTGTTTGATAAAGATTCACCAAGCAATGTTCATCAACTTCTTTTAGGTATAAAGCTGAAATGACAAGCTAATTTCCTTTGGCTCAATGCTGTAAAGCCACTCCTTTCTTTCTGAGCTGTGGTTTGAATGAAATAAGAGGATTTTTCAAGAGAAAGCAGCCCCTTGGTCTAATCGATTTGAAGTAGTTAGGCTCAATGCCTCTCACTGTTGTGCTCTGTCTAAAGAGTCCAAGGATTACTCAGTGCAAGACATAGTCCTTAATTGGAGAGCTTTTTTCCAGCATTTGATCTTTTAGGGGGCGTTTGGTGCGCAGGTTTGGAATTAAATGCCTGAGAATTAAATGCCTGTGGGTTTTTCTGATGGGGTTCTGATGCCTGGGAATTACAAATGCCTGTGTTTGGGGTGCAAGATTTGGAATTATGAGTTTTTGATGTCTGTGCTTGGGGTGAGTCTGTTTAGTAGTTTTTTTTTTTTTTTTTTTTTTGTGAATTGTACATCCTAAATTTTATAATGTATCAATTTTATAATTGATTTTTTTTCATATTTTGTACCACTAATTCAATTTCTTTACTCTATTGGCTTTCATGACAATAATGTAAAAACAATAAATTTTAACATTCAATAACAATAGAAGAATGAGAAAATGTATTTTAAAAAATACTATTGGGATTAAATCAAGGACGTATTTGGAATGACTCAGAAAAAAAAAGTTTTTCAAAAATTCGTTTTTTCAAGTTTTTCAAGGTTGGCAACGGTCGAGAAGTTCGTCGACGAAGTTTTCGAAAATAACACCCAATGGTCAGCCAACAATGATTGTTTGATCATTGATGACCATTTGTTAATAGGCACGACAATCAATCATTAACGATAACGATTGGTTGCCAATGATCAAGATGTTCACCAACGTTTGTTACCGATTATCAATGGTTGATCGTGAAGTCGACCAACGTTTGTTGCCAATGGTCACCAATGATCATTGATAAAAAGTTGATGTAAATTTTTTTTCTAAAACTTATGACATTTTATAAAAAAGAAAAAAAAAAAAAAAAAAAAACATATTCCAAACCCATGGGTTTGAAATTTTAATTCGAGGAATTTTATTCCCATTGTCCAAACATGGGTTTGGCTTCAAATGGCAAACCCCTTAATTCCAAACCCATGGGCCAAACACCTTATGGAGTTTGTATTTGTTTATAGAGTTCATCCAGAGGGTGTTTGTATTAGTATTTGCATTGAATCCTTTTGTAAGAAGTGCTGATTTAGTATGGATTAATTACATTTGTTAGTTTGATTTTGGAGATGATGAGGGCGCTAAGGGGTTGTCAACCTAATTGAAACCCGGGTGCGTCTCCTGGTCCTTAGATTCCCTTTTTGCTCTTTCTATAATCCTCTTGTACTTTGAGCTTTATTAATAAAGAGTTTTGTTTCCTTTTCAAAAAAACAAAAAAGAATAAGTCAATTCATATGGAACCAAAAATAAAGACAATAAAGAAAAAAAGAAAATCTACTGTGAACTCCAGGCCTCAGAACTCCGTACATGATATCATCCACAGTCAGAAAGTAATACGCTGAAGTAAACACATGGAAGGGAAAAGAAAAGTTGAAAGAATTAAAATATAGAAGTACTCACGGGCGCTGAAATTATAACAGGGTACAGATTCTTTTCGTGGAAGTAGGTCACCTGGTGAGGCGTTCCTTTCAGTGGAACCTGAGCAGAAGTTCAATTTTGTGTACCAGCTGTAGTTAATGAAAGACAAACAGATGCAAATAAAAATAACATTAGCAAGGGAGGGCAAAACATACTTTCTGCACCGGCCAGTAATTATCATAGTTCGATGTAGATGGAAGTTGACAAATCTTCAAAACACCCTAGACATGCAAATACCAGTAAATTCTAACAATCATACTCAATAATTGTTGGTGAAAGAGTGAACAACAACAAGAAACTATAAGAATATCTAACCTGTGACGTGACATATATAAGTCCATGGTTACAGTTTACATTATGTAGCACTGTAAAGGCAACAATGGGTCCATCGCATAACTGGGAAAGATAAGGCAGTTCTCAGTAACGAAATTACACTTTATTTTTCAATTGCCATAAAGTAAATCCAGGCTAAAAGAAAGAAGGAAAAAGAATTAAAAGACTGAGAGTTCAAGAATATTTTCAACTATCAAATTCTTTCATTTTGACCTCTTGAATCAAAACATTTTCATTTTTTTTTTTTAACAAGGTACAATCTTTTTAATAATCAATGATAAGGGACAAAAACGTTCAAAGGAGATTAAACTCCAATAAATTGAGTTGAGGAAAACAAAAGAGTCTTAATGAATAAAAATACTATTTAAAGAATAAATCACAAAAAAAAAATAGAGAGAGAAAAAGCATAATAGGAAAGTATTTCAGGTAAGTTCTCTCTTCTCTCTCCTCTCTTCTCTCTCCTTTCCCCTCTCTTCCCCCTCCAACAGCCAAACACCATTTTTCTGGTGAGCAAGCTTCAACCCTTCATATCTCTCGAGAGATGGACGTGGAAAGATATACTATTGACAATTTGCTATTTTGCATTTGGTACGAGGATGGATCTTTTCAAGTGGAAGATGTTGAAACCAACATTATTCTATCTTTATCAAGCCGCCAGCTTGTTTGAGATGCATTGTTCTGTTAAAAATGAAAAAGTTAAAAATGGAATGGTTGAAGTTTCTAAATTTAGAGCTAAGTTCGGTTGGGTAATGAGATGCATTGTCTGGCCTTGTACAGGTGGAAGATCTTTTATTCATATACCCACTGGTCAAGACAAGTAGGATTTGGGTTTCTTTCAGCAAAATTTTAGGAAGCTTCAAGTCAAATCATGAATACATGTATAGGTATTCATCCCAATTAAGGGCATCAATCAGCAGCAAGAAGTTTGAGGAGCAAACTTTTAAGGTGTTGAAAGATAGTTATGCAGAAAAGGTGAAGCCATGGAGTTTCATTCATTCCACTGTTCTAGCACCCAAAAAAACAAAATATGAGCCGTTTTGGATTATGAAGGATCCTAAAGTTAGCAAAATCAATTTTAAAAATCTTTGGATAGTTACAAGACTGTTTGTGTTTGACGAATGGACAGAAATAATTAACTCTCTAAAATAATACTTTGATTCTGATGCCATAATCAATCTTTTGTTTGCGGAAAGCGCTTTACTCCATTTGGATCAAGGTGAGTTGGGAGAGTTTGTTGAATACCCAGGGAAATGGCAAGTTTGTCATCATTTTCATTTAAAATTTGACAGGTGGAACAAGGAGTTTCATGGTCGTCCGAAAGTAGTGAAGGGTTTTGGCGAATGGATCATAAAAAACTTACCTTTACATTACTAGAGTCTGCAAACCTTTGTAGCTATTGCGTCTCATTTCAACAGACTAGTATCAATTGCAAATGAAACATTGAATGTGGTTAATGTTGCTGACGCAAAAATTCAAGTTCAGAAATTTTTTTGTGGTTTTATGCCATCTACTATTGAAATTTCATATGAAAATATAGGTAACATTTTTCTGAATTTTGGGGATATTGAATGCTTGTAACCCCCGATCAAAGTTCAAAGTGGTTTATTTTTTTTATATCCGTGAGTATCCGGGCCAGCTTACGCACACCTCGACTAATTTCAGAGGACTACCCGCCTGACCCTACAACATTTGGGTGTTAAGTAAACTCGTAGGAAATTATTTTCTAGGTAGGTGGCCACCATGGATTGAATCCATGACCTCTTAGTTAGTTATTGACCTTTTTACCACTAGGCCAACCCATAATGGTTAGTTCAAAGTGCTTTATTTTTAAAAGATTTCTCCAACCCACACGACTTGGCGCGTATAAAGCACGTTTTGGTTGATGAAGATTTAGATTCTTTTGATTCATCTTTGGAATGGGCTTGTCAAGCTACTCTTGTAACCCAAAATTTTTTGCAAGAAGTCCATACACAGACTGTTGACACATTAAAAAGAAAATCAGTTTCAGTTCCCAGCAAAATCTAAAAATAGAGTCTCTCGACAGCTTTCTTCCCACCGTCGTTGGAAGGTTCAAGGGGAAACGATCAATCCAGGGTTTGTCGAAAGAGAGAAGTCGTGACGGCACGTGGCTTTTCTAGAAAAAGTCCAAGGGTCGCACATCCTTTTGGAGCGAAAAGCCTCATTCAAATTTCGCCAGTCGTAAGGCCACAAAAGGAAGCACAAAAGCCACCGGAAATTAAAGAGTCACTTTTATTTAGGAAGGAGAAAGAAAAAGAACTTCAAAAGTGAAAGGAATAATAAAGGGGAAGTCAAAGAGATGCCTTTAAAAAGGAAAGAGAGTATTTCAACTGATCATTGCCAGCTGAAATTCCAAGTATCAGTAAAGTTGGAAAGGAAGGACAATTGAATTGTAGCCTTAATTGCGCCGATCCTTCATCCTCCCTTAGCAGGCCACTTTCATCAAAATCCTTTGCTTTCATTCCCACTACCGGTTTTGTGCCCACTAAAGTCCCCTCAAGTAAACCTCCCACATCCAACTCATCCTCTGTTGCTCCTTCCTCTTCTTCCCTTTCATTCTCGACTAAGTCTAGGTCAAAAGCTAAGTCTAAGAAAAATCCAAAAGCAACGGTTCTCCCACGCCCCTATAAGTCTTTATCCAAGCATTTTGTTAGAAGGAAAAGGGTAAAGGAGGCCTTTAAAAAAAATTACAAAAGAAGAACTGATTTTGGACCAAAACCCTGACTTTTTAGAGGCAAATTGTGCCCTTTTGCAAGCTCCTTCTCGTTCAAACAAGTCAGATCCTCAGAATTTTGTTCATCCCCATTTTACATTGCACTCTATCCTCCATGTTCCAAAATTAGCTTGCAATTTGTTATCTATTAGTAGAATCTCTAAGGACGCTAACTGTCGTGTTGTCAACTGTGACACTCGTTGTACCTTTCAGGATCAGGACATGGAAGAGACGATTGGATGTGCTAGGATGATTGGTGGTCTCTATTACTTTGAAGTTTTAGGTAGTCATAAACAAGTTCAAGGCATGAGTAGTGTCTATTCTCTTTCTATTAAAGAAACAATAACGCTTTGGCATCGTAATTAGGGCTTTCTAATTTCTTTTACTTGAAGAATTTGTTTCCAGATTTATTTAAAGGTCTCGATTGTTCATTTTTTCAATGTAAAAGTTGCAGTTTTGCCAAACATCATCGATCCACTTATTTGCCCAAACCTTACAAACATTGTGTGAAATCAAGTGTTCACCGTGTTGTATTCTGAGTTGCATTTAGCATGTTACAATTGTGTTGCAAAAGTTGATGTCATGATTGCCTAAGAGTGAGTTAGGCGCTGAAAGGGAAGGGAAAGTTCTCCATTGAATTAGTTTGTCTTGGGCGTCAAGTGTCACCCCACATTGGGAAGTTGGCACTTCTCTGCCAGTTGCATTCCCTTTTGATTCAAGTACGTGACTCGGAAGGGGATGTGACAGAATATATTTCATTCAACACCATATCTAAGTCAAAAATGAATTTTCTGACTTGTCATTGACCCGTAAATAAAAAGACAACAGATATATACAAATCAAACAAAAGAAGACATGAGAGACTGCCTGACAACTAAGTCACCTTTTCTTTGTCTTTGGAAACAGAATAACATGCCAAGACAAATAATCCTATCAAGAAGTAAACAATTTCACAAGCTCCTACAGACTCTAATTGTAACTAATGGAACTAAAAGTAGTTGATAGATCTTCCAAGGAATCTAAGTTAGGTGGTACAGCTACTTGCCGACATCAAACAAATATGATTGATCCAGTGGTTACTAATTCAAGCACGACTAATTAATTGATATTTCTTAACAATATTACAACAAAACGAAATGCCAACATCTTATGTTTTCTAGATCTCATGCACTAATAGATATAGACTAGACAAGTACCTGTGGATGAACTCGAAGCCGTTCTCTAAACACCATAAGCCAAGCAGGTCTTGACCCACAGAGAAATAGCCCCTGATAACCGGAAATATTCTTGAAAATAGATAATCTACGAGACAAGGTTCCATTTGGAATATCATCCCTTCCTTGTATGTCCAAGGGGACACGAAGAAATCTCAAATTTCTTAATCTAGAAGAACTCATATTGCTTGAGCAAACAGAATTGTCAATGGAAACCGAATCATCAATTTTAGAGGCACTGTCTGTACTCTCAAATAAATAAGCATGGTAACAAAGGATTGTCCCGTCTGTCAATATTCCAAAAAGAAATGGGCGGCTATGCTGCCCTGACCACCTCTGCATGGCTACCTCAATAACCTTCATATTTTGTGAACTTTCGTTCCTACCATGGCTTATCAATTCCTGAGAATTTTGATCGACCTCAGAAGTTTTCTGCAAGTCTGATATTTGAGAATCAACTAAATGTGATTTTCCAGAAACAAATTTATCCACATAGAAAACACTAATGAAATTAGGTACATCAAATATTTCAAGGTCTCCATTATCATAACAAGCAACACAATATATGTCCCCCTGATCTTGAAGTGAGCCATCGGTACCATCAATTGTCTCACCAACTCCTGTAGAAAGCCAGGCGTCTGTGCTTGTCATTCGTAGCCACGGCTCAATGCCCTTATCGTGATAAAGAGTACAAGAAGATACACATTTTTTTGAACTCCCAAAGGCAGCTGGTGCAAATACAGAAACTGAGCAAGAAGAAGGATCTGCGACAAAAGAAAAACAAGTGAAATGCTGACATGAAACAAAATATTTCAAACGTTAATGGCAACCATAATATTCCCTTATCCTTATATAAAAGATAAACAACATCAAAGACTTTATACTACACATAATTTTAACCCAAGGAACGTAAACAAGGACATGTGACACAAGACACAAACCGCCCATGGTTGTTAACTTGTGAAATAGAAAGTCTATCAAAATGTATTGTGTATAGTAAGTTTCAATTTGACAAATACCATTTAAATATAAATATAAAATACAAAGCTTAAAATAGAGAAATAAATAACCAACATTAAATAACTCCAAAAAAATATAAAACATAAAGTACCATTAAATAACTTCAAAATAAGTAAAGAAAAAACATCAACTAACATCAACCATTGAGTTCAAAATCATTTGACAAAAAACGAAAATATACTTAAAAAAATAAATAAAATTTAACAAGTTGCCAAGATTGAAAAAAATGAAAAATCACATCAGCTTTGTTAAATGGCATGTGTATAAGAGAAAATGGAAGGTGCGTGCTTTAAATGATATTGTGCATGTTTTTGGTTATAATAAATAATTTCTCTCAGCTATCAAAGTATCCCAAATAACCATCATGGGTTGGCCTAGTGGTAAAAAAGAAGACATACTCTCAATAACTAACTGAGAGGTCATGTGTTCAATCCATGGTGCTCACTCTACCTAGGAATTAATTTCCTACGAGTTTCCTTGACACCCAAATGTTGTAAGGTCAGGTGGGTTGTCCTATGAGATTAGACGAGGTGTACGTAAGCTAGCCCGAACTCTCACGGGTATCAAAAAAAAAATTATCACAAATCAATCCATTTTTTCGTTTTCCTCATTTGTTTTTTTTATTGTGCATTCACTTTCTTCTTCAATGAGAAAACATATCCTCTTCTATCTTATTCAACATTCTTCGGTTCATCTTTTATTTACTATTTTTCTTCTAGTCACCATAGACAAAGAATGTGTGTTTCAAGATTTTTAGTCCGAACTACATTGTCGCTAACCACTTCATGAGGTTTTCTTCTTCGACGTTGACAGCAGTGCAACCCAAAACTTATATTTTTACCTACCGTTTCTTATAGGTTTAGGAATTCATACGAGTCACACAATACAATATCCTAATTCTTACGATAAAATCAATTTGCGATTCAAAACCACAATTTGAATCATTTTTCTTTCAGTTCGTTTCGAGCGTATCGAAAACTATAGAGGATAAACTCTTGTTGTCATTGTTTTTTAACCACAGAAACAAGACCTTTCAATAACACGAGTCTAATGCTCAATGTACAAAAGAGGAAACATAACATAAACTCAAACTTGCCAATACAAAAAGAGTAATACAGACTAAAATGGCATGGTTCTTCAGGCTTTGTTTTCAGAAGCGAAGCTGAATTGTAACATACAGGGTGCTCAATGCTCTTCCCCATTAAATCCATCAAAATTACTTGATCATCTGGTTTCCATTGTTAAGGATTACGGTATAACTCTTGTTTGATCTACCTCTACTTTAGACGATACTGGTGTTTTGCAACAGCACACTCATTGAAGATAGTGTCTAGGAACACAAGGAGCTTAAAAGACTTGTCTAAATGGATTGCCCTCAAAAAATTCCTCGACAGGTTCGACCCAAATGAAGTCTTAATTCAGGAATCCAAGAAAGAAATGTTTGATGTTGCTTTTATTAAATCATTGTGGAGTTTGAAGGATATTGGATGGGATTTCGTTGAATCCATCAGACTTTCTAGAGGCATCCTGACCATGTGAGATATGAAAAAGTTAAAAATTATTTGGTAAAATGGGATAAGGTTATGCGGCCACATTGACGAAGGGCTAGGTTTGGGAGGACTTCAAAATAAGAATATGCCTCTTTTTAGCTAAATGGTGCGGCTGGTGATTTATGGAAGAAGAAGATTCCCTTTGGAGACAAGTCATTTGAAACATCCATGGTAAAGAGCCTTTTAATTGGCATACGGTTGGTAAATCCGGAAATAGGTTTAGAAGCCCTTGGATTAGAATTTCAAGAGTTTGGCATTGAAACTTTGGCTCTTTTCAAGCTTGGGAATGGCTCCAGAATTGTTTTTGGATTCCTCTTAGCTTTCGGTACCCAAAATTATTCAGAGCTGCTCTCCTTTCCAATGGATCCGTTGCAGCAAATTAGGATCACTCCATCTCCTCTTGTGGACCATAACTTTTCGAGATAATCTTAGTCTTAATGTGCAGCAGCTGTTATCAAGCCATTATTTCAAAAAAAAACAGTGACTTTTATGGGAAAACATGGAAAGCCTTGCTTACAAAACTGTGGTTTGAAAGGAATCAAAGAACTTTTCACGTTAAGGGAATGGGGTGGTTAGATCACTTTAATGCGGCAGCTCGTAATGCTTCAGCTTGGTGTTCCCTTAACAAAGAATTTGAAGCCTTTAGCAATCAGGAGACGGGGCTTTTATTTTCCTTGTTTGTTAGTTTTGCATTCGATTCAGTCTTTCTTTTTGATGTTTTCTTTTTTTGGTTGCCCCTTTGTATTATGGGCTATTACCTTGCAGTTTTATTTGTTTGTATTCTTGAGAACTTATAATTGTGGTGTGGTTGGATTCGATGTTGTCGTTTTGGTTTGTATTTTGTTAAGATGTTATCTCTTTGGTCCTGGGAAGGATATGATAAGGGCGCTATGTGTCAAAATCGTAGCTTTTCGAATGCGGGTCAAATGATTGTGCGACACTTGCTCTACTCGATCAGCAAGTCAGCCCTGCTAAATCCACAAATCGCGGACTATCTCGAGGGTATGATGTGACCTCCCTTCCCGTTTTTAGAGAAAATGGTTTTATAAAACGGGAGAGAG
>JBBPDJ010000019.1:9227811-9241808 GCA_037974625.1 Cucumis cinereus
CTAAATCAACGTTTCCTGTCCATTCACCCAGTTTTAGAGATATTTTTTTCGCTATCCCTACAATGGGTAGTGCTTCAAAGTTAACTCTTTTCATCTTGCCATTGTCTCTCTCGACTTTCAACTCCAATCGCCAGGCTTGCTGTTCGGATATGAAGTTATGAGTTGCGCCTGAGTCTACCATGGTGTTTTTTGCAGGCTTGGAGTTGATGATTGCTTCAACAAACATAAGTCCCTTCTCCGTGATATTTTTCTGACAAGAGACTTTCTTCTAGATAGCTGACAAGAACTTCAACGCCCTCATTCGAGGAGTCTCTCCCTCATTTTCTTTCTCTTCTTCTACTTTAGCCTCAGGGTCATTGGAATATTGTACTTGGGCTTGTAGCGCTGTCAGCGAGCCCCGATGCAGGCACTGGGCGACTCGATGCGGACCCTTACACATGAAGCAGGAGATGGGTTTCATCTGATTTGAGCTTGACGGGTAAGTTCCCCGAGTTGTACTCGTGTTTGGGGTTTGAAGTTTCTTGTCGTATCCAGAATTCCTTGGGGATTTCGGCTTGGAATTCTAATTCCCAAAGTTTGGGGTTGACGTGTTTTTCTTCTGGGACCCAGGGTCCCCCCCATAGTCTAGCAGTCTCTCTGCAGCAGCAAGAGCAGAGGCAAGATCTTGGACTTTCTGTTCATATAACTTAGTCCTGGCCCATGGTTTGAGCCCTTCCACAAAGCAGAATACTTTATCCTTCTCAGACATATCCCGAATATCCAACATCACAGCGGAAAACTGTTTGACATAATCTCTGATAGTCCCTGTGTGTCGGAGTTCTCGTAGTTTCTTTCGTGCAATGAATTCGACGTTCCTACGGCTTTCTTCCCTGCGAACTTCAGAAAAAATGTCATTAATAGATGGAAGAGTGGTTTTCTCAAGTATTCAACCTCTAACCTCGTCAAATTCAACATTGAGGCCGACAAGGAACTTGTAAATACGACCATCTTCTACAGTTATCCTATAATGCTTTTGATCATTGTAGACTTCCCTATGTATGAATCAAAGAGATCCAGGTCTTGCCAAATTTTTTTTATGGAGTGAAAGTATTGTGTCACTGAGATACCTCCTTGGCGTATATCTCCTAAATTGAGATTCAACTCGAATACTTGTCACTGGTTGCTCGAATCAGAATACATCTGTGTCGCACTATTCCACAATTCCTTGGTCGTAGAGTAGCATATGTAATTACATTAGATGTCCTCAACCATGGAGTTTACAAGACAAGTCATAACCATCGAGTTTTCAGCATCCCATGCAGCAAACAAAACGTCGTTAAGATTGAGGGCAGTTTTCTCTCCGATAATGTAGCCAATTTTTCCTTCTCCACGAATATATAGTCTATCACTTTGTGACCAACAAAGAAATTTGTCTCCATTAAGTCAGACGTGGTTATTTGGATAGTGGGGCTATTGGAATGGATACAATTGTCGACTTTAGCCATATCTGAGTTAGTACCAGACTTAGTATCTGACATAGCTGAAGCAACACGGGTTAAAAAAAATTAGAGAACAGATCTGGAAAAGGCAATAAAGCAAACCCGTCACCAGCACCAGACGGTGGAAGACGGTGGCGGAAGGCAACGAACAGAGGCGAAATCAGCAACAGATGCTTCAAACAGGGGCGGCCGACAAGGCCAACTCACAAATGACTGACAATAACCCGAAAACAGTGAGCAGCAACCCGTAACAAAAAACGATCAGAGAAGCAACGTCCGACGAGGTGATCGACGACGAAAAACGATCAAAGAGGGAAGGACCGACGGCGACGGTGCGCAATGGTGGCAGCAAACAAGGCAGCGATGGTGGCAAAGGGTAAGAATTCTAGGGTTTCAAAAATTAGGGTTTTCTTCTTTCGTTCAAACAGTGGAATTCTCTAATACCAAGTCAATAAATGTAATTCTTTGCATATTCCACTTAGAAAGAAGGGTTTTCTTAAATAGAAAAAACCACATTACAAATAAGTAAAGTAGAAATTCGACAAATATAATATAATAAATACATTAAAATATTAAAAAGAAAAAAAATAATGAGCATTAACAAACAATAAAATTTAGTTAAGCAAACACACTTATTAGCAAAAAGACAATAACGTGACAATATTAAATCAATACAGAGTCTTGTTAAATACCAAAAAACTTAAGCTAATGGGTTGTAAATTTAATTATATCAGACCACTGAAACAAATCTAATGTGATACAATTTGTCTCCATTCACAATTTGAAAACCCTTCAACATACCTCCAACAAGTAACCGAATACTCCCATCCGTCATAGTTAGCAAAACATATGGATCACTAATAGATGCAGATAACACGGTACAGCCTTCAGAAGCATTTCCAGATTCATTGCCATTGACTACCAAGTTCAAATCTTGAGTCATAAAAGACCCATCCAAAATTCGTGCACCACTTTCATACACCTGGATAACTCGACGCCTAAAGAGGCAAACAAAAGATCAAAAAATTGAATAAAAATAACCTTACTATTCTTCAAAAGATACATTGCCCAACAATAATAATTAAATAAAGAGACAAATTATCGACAAACCAAAAGTTAAATAAGAATAAAAAAATATAGAAACAATTAATCATTATTTAAAAATGGGCGGAAAATCAAGCTAACGCATTCAGCGGTAAATTGAGAATTAATTCAGAACATTCCTTGTGTATTGTGTAATTTTTTATCTTTCTTTCTTTTTGTTTTCTTTTTTTTTTTTTCCGGAAACGGAAACAAGACTTTAAGCAAAAGTCAAAGGCTCAAAGTACAATGATACATATAAAGATAAAATACAAACGAAGAAATCGAAACAATAAGAACAAAGAACAGAGGAGACTAATCCTTAGAAGCAACAGAGGAAAAAACTAACAAACACTTAAACAACCAAGGAACAAACTACAAATCCAAAACTAGACAGCACCAAAAAGAGGCATTAAGACGAGCAGCTTCGAAGCAAAACATCCAAACAAAATCCAGACTTGATTCAGGCTTCATTGAAACCAAGGAACCCCTAAGAATCTCATCAATGAAATCTTCCCCTTAACACCCACAGCGAATCTGAATAAATTCACCAATCAAAACAGTGTAGAAGAAAAAACACCCAACCATGACCCAACCTAACCTGTCCTTGCTTAAAATTCATTTTATCTCTAACTTTCTTGTGTGGACGGGGAGTTCTTGCTCGTTTTTCTTTGGTTTCCAGCGTGCTCTCACCAATACGGAATCAATGGATGTGATATCTCTTCTTTCGCTTCTCAAAAATCACCCAGTTTGTCGCGGAAGGAGAGATGTGAGAGTTTGGAATCCTAGTCCTTTGGACATGTTTTTGTGCAAGTCTTTCTTTCGGTGCTTGGTCAATCCTTCCCCCTTGGTTGAGTCGTTTTTCTAGTTGGTCTGGAGGTTTAAGGTCCTAAAAAGGTTCATTTCTTTACCTGGCAAGTCCTTCATGGTCGAATCAGCACGTTGGACAAGCTTTCGAGGAAGATGTCATCGTTGGTTAGACCTTTTTGTTGTATTCTGTGTTGGAAGGAGGAGGAAGATTTGGACCATATCCTTTGGCATTTTGATTTGGCGAGCAATGTTTGGAATTCTTTTTTCCAGACATTTGGCATGAGCAGTGTGCGTCACGGAGTTGTTAGAGTTATGATCGAGGAGTTCCTCTTCAATCGTCGTTCGAGTAAAAAAAAAAACGCTTTCTTTGGAGCCAGTGTGTGCACTATCTTATGGGTGCTTTGGGATGAGAGAAATAGTAGGTTGTTCAAGGGGTAGAGATAGGGAGAGTGACGGCTTATGGTCAGTTGTTCGCTTTCATATCTCCTGCTGGGTTTTGATTTCGAAGATCTTTTGTAATTATTTTATGAACTAGATTTTGTAAAGTTGGAGTCCCTTCCTTTAGTGGGATTCCTCTTTTTTGTGGACTTGGTTTTTTGTACCCGTGTATTCTTTCATTCTTTATCAAGAAAAGTAGGGCTCTTCATTTTAGAAAAAAAAACAAAACGACCCAACCTAACAATCCAACAAGCAAATATACTATCTCCATTAAGCATCATAACCATTGTTCAAACAAAGGTAATATCACAATCTTCAACATTGAAATCAGATTCTGAGGAATTTCTTTCTTATCGATAGAAGTGAATGATAAATCCATATGGTCTTATCGACCAATTGATCTTCCACTGTTTGAAAAAGGTGATGTAAGTCATTACCAGAAACATCCAATGTCTCTTCCTCTTCTTGATTATCTTCTGTATCTGAGCTCTCTAAATCTTCACTACCGTCACCTGCAATCGGATCTCCATCAGAGTCATGCTCGTTGGAACTTGAATTATTAGACGAAAAACTCAAGGTGCCTCGCACAAAGTGTACATTTGAACCTGAAATCTTAAAATCAGAGTAATTAAAGGTGTAAGACTCGAGTGGAGATGAGACTACATTGTTAGGAAAAGAACCCGAAATTGGAAACTTAACACAACACACTTCAAGCAAATCTGAGTAACTACAGTTGACCAAGAGTTAAGGAAGGCTATCTTTCTTCTAATAAAATGTTTAAGGAATGGTTTTAGTAGGTGAGAACGCTTCTTGGAGTTCGCCTTAAAGGAAGCTTAAGCAGATGAAGAGCTTTCAAATTGTTTGTCACAATGGATCGAAGAAGAGGGCTTCAGACATTTACAATTCCTGGAGAGAGGATGAAGTTATGCTCAGTAGATGTCAACTCATTAGGGGAAGAGTTGGAAATTTTATCATTCAAATTTTCAACATTAACTTTTTCGGCCGAAGGAGAGGAAGCATCATCTGAAACGTCTTTAATGATGTTTGCAGGTGACCGTTGGGGCATTATGTAGGCGAATCAAGGGTCAATTTAAAGCACCTATTGTTTGGTGGCTCAAAAGAAAAACCACCGTCTTTTTTGTCTCCCCTCATTAAATTTGTCTTCTCATTATCCTTAACAAAATTTACACCATCAAACTTATTATCTTTCTATTTCTGATGTGGATGTTTCTGGCAAGAATTTGAAGAGTTATGCAACAACGACCCCTTCATCATTGATCTGCAAACTAATGGATTTCTTGAGAATCTGGAATAAGCCGAGAAGGTGAAACGAATTCCAAATCAGGGTTTAAAGAGTTGAACTCCACTTCTTCATCTTGCATAACTTGAGGCAAATGAACAACTTCCATTGAATTAAAAAAATCTTGAACAAATAATGCACCTTTAACCTTATCAGGAGGGTCAACCAATTCAATGTCACCAAAATTCAAGAAAATATTTCCCCTTTGTTTAGTTTTAATTTCTATGGTCGACGGAACAAAACCACACATTTTTCTTGACTTGAGTTTTAGCTTTAGAGATGTTTAGGGGATTCAATGTATCTAAAGCGATGGTTTCCAGACCTTTGAAGTAAGCACCAATTACTTCAAACGTTTTCTTGCTTCAGTAATCTAGGGGGAGCTTTATTATTGAGATCCATCTTCCATATCCTTTCGAATAAATCGGTCGACTTTGCTCAAATTTATTTCAGTATTCGAATTTCAGATGGAAGGGGCCGCATTCTTTCCATTTTCCTAGTTTCTCGATCAAGTCCTTCGAATCTCCTTGATCCAATTGTATTAAGACATTTTATGCAAACAATGGATTTAAAATGACATCAGTGTGAATAAACAATTTTAAAGTTTGAGCAATCTTTGCCCAGTCATTGAACTCAAATAGTCTTGAAACTATACATAGCTTACTGAAATCTTCCTTGTAAATGTCTAATTCTTTTGCACCGAATAATGGTTTTCACTCTGTTTATTGGAACTAAAACAGAGGAATGTTGAGTTCGAGCGGGTTCCATACTCTGTTTAAGTTTCAAATTGACAAATCTCTGTGAATCAAACCTTGGCTCTGCCATAACCTCATAACTATTATTCAGAGCTGAAATCACAGAAAAATCAAGCTCCAACCATGGGGAATATGACATAATTGAATCTTCAA
Organism: Cucumis cinereus; assembly: GCA_037974625.1. Taxonomy (NCBI): domain Eukaryota; kingdom Viridiplantae; phylum Streptophyta; class Magnoliopsida; order Cucurbitales; family Cucurbitaceae; genus Cucumis; species Cucumis cinereus. The sequence goes on from JBBPDJ010000019.1 coordinate 9,233,823, forward strand.
GAAACCTCTGAAAACCCAAAAGCGTCCCAAAGAATGAATTTCAGTCCTCTTGCAAACTGCCCCGTGGGATATGAATGTACAAACGACCCTTGAGATGGCCAAACTACACATCTCAGAACCCAACCCAAGAGAGCTCGACACTTAGACAACCTTGTTGCACCTGAACTGTCTCATCCATTTCTCACAAAAAATCGGGAAGCTGAGCCATAGGTCAAATCGACAATATTCTCCACGAATTGACAGAGTTGAGTCTTTGAAGGGATTAGAGTCTGGCTAAACTCTAAATCTTCCACCAGAAACTTACCTGAATCGTGCCATATGCAATAAGGAGATCCATTAACTCTTCAACTTTTCACCTCCATGCTCAGAACTACTCAAATAACAAGAAAGCTAGAAAGGACGGAGGAGATGAACGGAACGAGTGGAGAAGTTGAGAGGAATGTCAAAGCTAAAGATCGGAGGAAGGACGGAGGAACAGAGTAGAAGAGAGGAAAGAGGAGAGAGAAGAGAGCTTACTTACCTTTTTTTCTTTTCTTATTTTGTATTTAGTGTGCAATTCCTCAAAGAGGGGGTTGTGTAATTTTTTTCTTTACGTACAGGTTTAGATTGATAGCTCAACTCCAGCACATATGATTGAGAATCTTCTTTTATACAATGAGGTTTCAGTTTTTTAAATAACTACTGCCAATTGTGCTTTTTGTAAAATTTACTTTAATATGAAGTGTATTTGTTGGTAAATGTCAGCTTTAAGCTTGAACTTGGTTACATATGTTTGGTAAATAAATATTAAATTATCGTATTTTAGATATAATAACTAAAACATACTGAATATTATTTTTTATAATTTATAATTATTAAATAATTGTTTAAAATAGATATACAAAAAAAAAATTAATTGATAAATCTAGAAATTTAATTTTACTAAATATTGTATCAACTTTCAAGAGAATCTAAAGCTAGTAAATAATGAATTTTAAAAAGGGTGGGAAGTGAACATGAGATATTTTTTCTATTGAAACAAATACAAGTCTCTTCATTGCATTAATGAAATGAGACAAAAGCTCAAAGGACAAAAAGAAGATTTAGAAGTGATTTTAATGGATTTAATAATAATTTGTTTTACCAAACAAAAAAAGGGTTAAGATTTTGTTACAATCATTTCTCTCTCTCTCAAAATCACCCCAACTGCAGCCTGGGAGTTTCTCATCGTGTTGGAATAAGAAAATTATTTCTCAATTCCTAGCTTCAAAAGAGAGACGTCTAGTCATGGTGCAATTTGTCTATGTTATTTTACAACTGTTCCATCCCAGAGTCATGATTGAATTGGCCAGCCTTCATTTTTTCATCATAATCCTCTTGTATTGTTTTATTGTTCCTTGTTTTGTACTCTCCCACTAGATGAGTGTGGATGCACCCCTGATCCTTGAGCCTTTCGTTCAATGTTCTTTGTATAATTCTCTAGTACTTTGGCATTAGCCTCATTTCAATCATTAATGAAGGGGCATGTTTCCTTAAAAAAAAAAAAAAAAAAAAAAAAAATCCCTAGCTTCCAAATGTAACTTGCTATATAAACATTTTGTTAAGCCCCCTATCACATTTACTTATCATAGAAGGGATAAAAAGGGAAATAGTGGGGTTAAGACAACTGTTGAGAGGGGAGAGGGGACCACTGTTGTATGAGAGATATAAATACCATGAGTGTATGGGCAGGGAAGTTAGTTAGAGAAAAAGTAGAGTTTGGGAACCCTCTCGAGAGTGAGACGGTTAGGGCAAGAGCGGCGTAGGCTTGTTCTTGAAGATTGTTTCTTTCAATCTGATTCTATAAATAAAGATTGAGAGTTGATACCTATTACATTTTCAATAAAGTAAGTTTTTATTTTAAAATTTGTTAGACAGATTTTGTTTTTTGATTTGTTAGATTTAAAGGATCACTCTCGATAGGAAGATTTTATTTGTTTCGTGTGATTTCCTTCTAGTATAGAAAACTATTTGTTATCAACAAATACTTGGTATATACAAACCCAAGGGAGTCTTGTAGATCCCTACCTTTTGAAGAATAAAATTTTAGTGTTTTTCTTAACCCTTTGCCTCATGCATGTTGATAGCGCAATTGTGAGCTGTTTCTAAAACATCATAAAAGATGACATCCTAGACTCTCATGTAGCAAATACTAGCTATTTTACATAACTGAAATATGGTAGAACTCACCTTCCGAACAAGTTGCCTGCAGCAATTGTTCTCCCATGCACAAAGTAGTCAACGCTCTCAGTGACTTCAGTTAGGAGATCTCCAGTTTCAAGTACCTGCGCAAATACAAGGGTTATAACATTGAGAACGAGCATAAATACAAATATATTGGTCACTGATAGTGTACTTTGTGTATTGATGTAGATAGTCAACTATTTATCTTGTTATTTAAGAATCAGTTAAATGCTCATCTATAAATTTTGAACAGACAACTGTTATCACTAATTGACCAAAAACCAGAAAAATACCCGACATATGTGGCCTTGAGATATATAGAAAACTCAACCAGTAGAAATCAATAATTTTTTCAAAATGAAAACGAGTCTCTTTTATTAATGATAATAATGAGACAAAAGCTCAAAGTACAATAGAGATATACTATAAGCAAAAGAACCTAGAGATCAGTAGATGCACCCGGACATCTCAACTAGGTTGACACCCCTCTTAACGTCCTCATCATATCCATACAAATTATTAAAAACATGAAAGTTGAGGTCGAACAAACAGCCTCGACAACATAATTAAGAAAGTATGAAAATCTAAGGAACAAAACCCGAAGATACAAAATATCCAAACTGTCCAGTAGCACAAATAAGTGAAGTAGGAGACCAAATAACCCTAAACCCTTGTTTGTTTGCTGAAATGAAGGCACTCCAATTCAGGTTTATTTCATAAATGGTGTACATATCGAACTCCTTAGATAGAATGCACGACGATGAGGCTTTTCGATGAGCAGCTTCAAAGCGATCTATTCAACCAAGAGATTTGTTTTGAAAAGTCCTTTTGTTTTTTTCAAACCACAAATCCGCCAATAATACTTTGACTGCATTCCACCATACTATCTGAGAGGTCTTATAAACCAGGAGGGCCTTATCTTTATAAGACCTCTCAGATACTATGGTGGAAGGCAGTCAAAGTATTATTGGCGGATTTGCAGTCAAAGTATTATTGGCGGATTTGTGGTTTGAAAGAAACCAAAGAACTTTTCAAAACAAATCTCTCAATTGATAGATCGCTTTGAAGTTGCTCATCGAAATGCCTCATCCTAGTGCATTCTATCTAAGGAGTTCGATATGTACACCATTTATGAAATAAACCTAAATTGGAGTGCCTTCATTTCAGCAAACAAACAAGGGTTTAGGATTATCTGGTCTCCTACTTCACTTATTTATGCTACTGAGCAGTTTGGATATCTTGTGTATTCGGTTTGTTTCCTTGGATTTTCTTACATTCTTATTCATGTTGAGACGCAGTTTGCGTGGCCTCAGTTTCATGTATTTACTAGTTTGTACGGATATGATGAGGCTACTAAGGAGTTGTCAACCTAGTTGAGATGTCCGGTGCGTCTACTGATCCCTAGGATCTTTTGCTCATTGTGTAACTCTCTTGTATTTTGAGCTTTTGTCTCATTATTATCAATAATAAAACATATTTGTTTCCCTTTCAAAAAAAAAGAAACTCAACAGAAACTATTTGCTAAAAGATTATTCTCTTCAGTTCTTTTCTTTTCTTTTTTGTCCTACTAATTGAGTTTTGTTATAAGGAGTAGTGCAAGTGGAGTTCACTATAATTTTTAGAATCATGAGAAAAATAAATTCACCACCAAACCCTATAAACACCTTAAGGCTAAACTCAAATCATGAAAGAGAAAAAAATAGTTTGCACTTGGCTCCAGTTGTAGAGGGGAGGGGCATTACTTGTATTTTAGTTCCAAGTCCATATTTCAAGTCCCAACTTATGCAGTTTTTTCTTTAAAATTAAGAAAAGAGAAAAATATAAATTACCATCGTGCGAGCCTCAAGGCTTATGATCAAATATGCATGATATTCATCATCATCAGGAACAGCTCTAGAAGAATCAGCAACACCACCACGAGTATTTTTGTGGTAAACAGTCCAAATGCCTTTACAACCTGGCAGCTCAACCTGAAAATCCCATAAATCACCGTATAAAAATGTCACATCACGTATGGCCACTGCAATCATAGTAGGTCAAGCCAGCTTTTCACCAAACCAAGAGAACATTCGCTGATAATCAGGACTTTCTATTTAAGGATTTATCCGATTGATTTCATTTTCACCGATAGACTTATTGTTCTCAACAATCAACCAATAAAAAAGGTTAGGTTATAGGACTGGCATCATTTGCAAACTATTGAACCAGAAATCAAAGGTTTTATCATCACTTCAAATAAAATTGAAGACCAAAGGATCAGACAAGTTATACCATGAAAATGTCATAAAAATTCTGCTTACTCTGTCCTTTTTCTTTCAAATGATACAATATTTCCTTGAATTAATATAAGAGGCCAATACTAGAGATACAGTGAAAACCAATACCCAAACAAAAGGCGAGTGAAAAATAAAAGATACAACAATTCTAAGGTGGAAAGATAATATCATTCCAGTTTAAACACACGTCCTGCATTGAAAATCCAGCAAAGACCTCGTAAATAGAGAACCATAATGAAGCATTAACCTGAGCAAAATCATAACAATCATCACAATAATATACCTCAGTAATCATTTCAGGGCGAATTGACTGGCGAAGAATGCAAAGTGCCCCATTTTTACCATGACCCGAACAACAAACCTATAAATTATCAAAGAAGAGAAATTACACATCTACTTCAACTAAATACTAAAACTCATGGTTATTAGGTTACTAACGAGTTCATAATTAGTTTGTTTGGCAATTCCAGTAGCATTAGGATCTGCATTAATTCTTAAACCGTAGGAGAAATCTTTCAGAGGTCCAATATTGATCAATGAATCTCGAACAGCAAAAGAAAAATTTTTCTGCGTGCATGAAAAGGACCTGGTGTCAGAAAGTAAAACAGCAAGAATTCACACAAGACTACAATATTCTGAGCAAAATAATGTAAATTTAATTTCTTCGTAATGATTTACTAGAGAAACTAACCATATACTTTTAACAATATAAGAATTAATCATTGAATTGAAACAGTGAATAGATACAAAAATCTTCAAAGAAAACTAACTTTTAGAAATTACATGGATAAAGAGAATCTAGACTTATGTTTAAGCATCAAACTCTTTGTATAACTCTCTTATACTTAGAGCTTTAGTCTCTTTTTTATATATTATATAAATAAAGAGACTCGTTTCCGTTTAAAAAAAAAAAGAATCTGAATTAATAGACACAAGCTCAAGCATGATGTTAAGCAGTCTGTTTCAGTCACACCTAAAGCTGACAAAACCTTCTTTATTTTCCTCATTAAATAATTCTCTTGTACTTTTAGGTACATCCAGTGTATTAGGCGCGCGCCTCGGCGCGCCTTCCACAAATAAAAGAGGCGTGCTTAAGCGTACATCTAATAAAGAAGCTAATAAAGAAGCTTGTCTTCTTGGGGAAAATCAGCAATTTGTGGCATTAACATAGAAGATAATAAAGTGTTTGAGGAGGCATCCAAACTGAATTGCAAAGCATCTCATCTTCCTTTCTCTTATCTTGGGCTGCCCCTAGGTGGGTATCCTAGCAAGCTTCTTTTTGGCAGCCGGTAATTGAAAAAATACAAGGAAAGTTGGAAAAATGGAAGAGATGCTACTTGTCAGGAGACGGGCCACCTTATGTAAATCTGTTCTATCCCATATCCCCACATATTCTATGTCAACATTCTTGATGCCAGCAAAGGTGATCCAATCAGTGGAACGTTTACTAAGAAACTTCTTTGGAAAGGCCACTCAGGAGGCAAATTGAATCACAAGGTAAATTAGAACTTGGCAACTTGACTGCAAGAGGATGGAGGGCTTGGATTAGGAAGCCTAAAAATAAAAATCTAGCTCTCCTATCCAAATGAGGGTGGAGATTTATTAATGAAGAAAACTCCCTTTGAGTGCAAGTAGTTAAGAGTATACATGGAGAAAGTCTATTCAGCTGGCATACCAAAGAAAACTTTTCTTGAAGCCTTCTTTTCTTACAGCCTTCGTAGTCTGTGGATTAGCATATCAAGGAGCTGGAAACAAGTAGATTCTTTGGCCATTTTTTATCTCGGCGGCTCAAGAATAGCCTTTTGGCTTGATCCTTTGGTTGATTTAGTTCCACTCAAGGAATCTTTTCCAAGGCTGTTTAGACTCTCATCGAATCAAATTGGGGCAGTTTGGGATTATTGGGATTCGTCTACAGCTTCTTGGACATTAAATCTCAGGAGACAATTTGAGGAAGAAGAAATAGATGATTCCAGGTGAAGATAAGTAATTCGAGAGAAAAGTATTTCTATATCTCACCTAAAGTCATAGTACAGATACATATATATAGAGAATGTAGAAACCCTAGATAGTGTGTAAAATTACAATTAAGGGCCTATATATTATAACACTCCCCCTCAAGCTGGAGCAAATATGTCAATCATGCCCAGCTTGTTACATAGATAGTCTATTCTTGCTCCATTTACAGCTTTGGTAAGAATGTCTCCTAACTGTTCTCCAGACTTCACATATTTTGTGGACACCAACCCTTCTTGTATTTTCTCGCGAATAAAGTGACAATTCACCTCAATATGTTTAGTTCGTTCATGGAACACTGGGTTAGATGCAATGTGGAGTGCAGCTTGATTATCACACCATAATTTAGCTGGCACGGTAACACTGAAGCCTAATTCAAATAATAGTTGTTGTATCCACCCTATTTCACACACAGATAAGGCCATCGCCCTATATTCTGATTCAGCACTCGAACGAGAAACAACATTCTGTTTCTTACTCTTCCATGATACCAAGTTACCTCCTACAAAGACACAATATCCAGAAGTTGATCTCCTATCCTCTCGAGATCCAGCCCAATCAGCATCAGAAAAACATTCAACTCTCGTATGTCCATGATCTTTATATAAGATCCCACGTCCAGGAGCAGCTTTCAGATAACATAGAATTTGTTCTACTGCAGTCCAATGATCCACTGTAGGAGAGGACATAAACTGACTAACAACACTTACTGAATAAGCAATGTCTGGTCTTGTCACTGTTAGATAGTTTAGCTTCCCAACTAATCTTCTATATCTTTCAGGATCTTTAAATAATTCTCCTTCTTTAGCAAGCTGCTGATTTGGTATCATTGGAGTACAGTTTGGTTTGGCTCCTATTTTTCCTGACTCGAACAACAAATCAAGTACATATTTTCATTGAGACAAATAAATACCCTTCTTGTTTCTTGTTTCTCATCACTTCCACACCCAAAGAATATTTCAACTGTCCCAAATCTTTTGAATGAAATTGACCCTGAAATAAAGTTTTGAGAGACGATATATCTGATGCATCACTTCCAGTAATAACAATATCATCAACATACACCACTAGCAAAATAATACCATTATCATACCGCGGATAGAAAACAGAATGATCGAATGTACTTTTCTCCATACCAAAGCGTTCAAGAGCTTGACTAAACTTACCAAACCACACACGCGGACTCTGTTTCAAACCATACAAAGACTTTCGAAGACGACATACTTTATCACTCTCCCCATGAGCAACAAACCCAGGTGGTTGCTCCATATAAACCTCCTCCTGAAAATCACCATGCAGAAAAGCATTCTTGATGTCAAGCTGATGCAAAGACCAGTTATAGGAAGCAGCCATGGAAAGAAAAAGTCGTATGGAAGTTAATTTGGCAACTGGAGAAAAAGTATCCAAATAATCGATGTCATAGGTTTGGGCGTAACCTTTGGCAACAAGACGAGCTTTCAATCGAGCCACTGATCCATCAGGATTAACCTTGACA
>JBBPDJ010000019.1:9241908-9266536 GCA_037974625.1 Cucumis cinereus
TAGAAATTAAATTAAAGGACAAGTTAGGCAAATGTAAGACGGAAGACAAAGACAAAGATGAGGTAAGTGGAATAGTGTCAGACCCAAGAACAGAAGATGTGGAACCATCTGCCAAAGTGACAGAGGAGAAAGGGACAAGGGACAATGGTTTAGAAAATAAGTGAGAATTACCTGTCATATGGGTTGTGACACATGAGTCTATGACCCATTTGGTAGAGGATGTAAGGAGACATTTGGTGTTACCTGTGTCGACAATGGAGGCAATAGGAGCAGAGGAAGATGACATTCGCAATGAATCCTGGTAGATCTGAAATTTGGCGAACTCGTTTGCAGATATAGTTACTGACCGCTCTGTCATATCATCCGTAGAAGCTACCTGAGCATGGTAAGAACGTTGAGCATTCTTATACATCAACTTTCGACAATCACGTTTCAAATGACCGAACTTACGACAGTAGTTACACACAATTTCTGTAGAATCAGATTTGCGTTGATCAGAACTATTCCTCTGAAAGGTCTGGTTTTTGCTAACAAGAGCGCTACTAGATTGAGGAATAGAAGTAGGCACAGGAGATTGAGAGCTTTCAATACGAAAAACACGAGTGAAAGCATCGTCTAACGACGGGATTTTAGAGTCAAACAGAATCTGTGCCTTGGCCATTCCAAATTCAGGGGAGAGGCCATGCAAAAAGATCATAACAGCCATCTTTTCGCGTTGAGCTTGTTGAACTGTAATATCTGCAGGGTAATAACAAAGCAAGCTCGGCAGCTATCCTCTTAAGACGCATAAAGTAGCTAGTAACAGATTCAGCTTTTTGTTTGGCACGAAAAAACTGCAGACAAACATCAAACATTCTATGGACTTGTTCTTTACCCGAATATAGGAACTCTAAAAATGCCAAAAGTTCCTTAACAGACTCACAATGATCAACTAATCCAATGACCTCACTGTCAATGGAATTTTTTATCTGAAGATAAAAACGGGCATCATCGCGAAGCCAGTCCTTCTTTTGCTTCGCATCAGTGGAGGGATCTTTAGTCATATGGTCATCCATATCAGTATTGCGCAAATAAAAGAGGATTGTCCGACGCCAATCATAATAATTAGATCCATTCAATTTATGTTCGGTGATCTTGGACGCTAAGGGAATGACATTCGATACCACCAAATTCTTTATCTCATCCATATAAACAATGATTTGATTGCACACACATACAAAATAAACCAAACTCAACCAAACTTCACAGGCTGGCCGGAAAACAACTTCTGAAACAAGCCCAGAAGACAGAAGTGAAAAAGGGTGTCCCACGCGCCAACGCGTGAGAATGTAGCTTGAGTGTTACGGCGGCGCGTGAGCTTCACGCACGGCTGTTTCCGGCGGATATCAAGACCAGACAACAGCGGACTGTGATGATACTTCCTCTCAGATGGGTGGTGTCGACAAACGGCCACTCGAAGATGACCTTAAAGTTATCCCTAAGGAGAGCGAAGCTGTCACACGAATATTTTCTTCAAACCCTAAACTTTTCCCCAAACCCTAAATAAAACCTAGATGCTCTGATACCATGAAGATAAGTAATTCGAGAGAAAAGTATTTCTATATCTCACATAAAGTCATAGTACATATACATATATATAGAGAATGTAGAAACCCTAGATAGTGTATAAAATTACAATTAACGGCCTATATATTATAACACCAGGCACTCATTGGCTGCATATCAGATAAAAGGTCCTCTGCATGCCTTGACAATAGTTTGGATATTAGAGAATAACGAAAAATTTTCAGTTAAATCCTAGATTAAACCTCTCTCTTTTGCTTCCCCCATTGGACAGCCTTTATGTTCGACTATAAGAAATTCCAAACTCCGAGAAGGGTCAACATTTTAGTATGGATAATGCTGAACAGGCTTCTGAACTGTTCCTCTGTTTTACAATTGAAACTTCCCTTACACAGCTTATCTCCAAACGTTTGTCCTATGTGTTTGCAGGATTCTGACGATTTGCATCATCTGTTTTTTAAGTGTTCCTTCACAAAGAATTGTTGGCTTGAGCTTGAGCTCTTAGGATGTTTCAACATCAGTTGGACGTTTGATTCTGGATTCAAGAAAATGTATTGCAGCTACTAATTGGCCCCAATTTTTAAAGAAAAATCTAGATTGTTATGGTCAAACGCTATTAAGGTCCTTTCAGAAATTTGGTTTCAGCGAAATCAAAGAATTTTCCAAAACAAGGCCTCCAATTGGGTGATTAGATTGGAATGTGCTAAAATCAACGCATCCTCTTGGTGCTCCTTAGCGGAAGCTTTTGAAGCCTACTCCATCCAAGACATTAGCCTTAACTGGCAGGCATTCATCTTTGATTAGATAATATTATGCTTTTTGTAGTCTTGTTTAAATGTTGTATTTTTTCACTCCTAGTTGCCCTCGTTATTTTGTACTTCGATCTAAGTTTGAAAGTGATGAAAGTGCTATGGGGTGTCAACCTAGTTGAGTTGTCTGGGTGTACTTATTGATCTCTAATGGCTTAGATCTTATATCTTCATTATACTCAACACAATATTGTCTATTCATATTATTAATGAAGAGGCTTGTTTCATTCTTCAAAAAATAAATGAGACTAATGCTCAAAGTACAAGAGAATTATACTAAGAGCAAAAAGGACGGAGGGAAAAATATAGCCCAAATTGAAACTGAAACAAGGAGACACTCCCAGACAACTCAACTAAGATGACCCCTAAAACAATCACATTATAACCAAGCAAGGATCAAAGGTGATGAAATTGTCAATTGAACACCTTTTGTTGGTCTTTTGCCTTCCATTTTACTTCTAGGTTATTAATGAAATCTTTTGGACACCTCTTAATGGACACATCATTTTGAACACCTTTTATTGCGCTTTTGCCTTCCATTGTACTTCGACAGGTTATTAAGACACGTTTTGAAAAGGATTTTGCATGCCAAAACCAATAGCAACTCTTGGACTTCTTTCAAAATTCCAACACGCCTCTGTATTCTCTCTCATCAGTACTGTCATTGCACTTCTGATTTATCCATAAAGGTAAAAGATTTTTTAGAAAAAAAAAAGAAAGAGAGAGAGAGTAGAACTTTTCATTGAAATGATGAAAAGAGATTAATGCAAATAAGTAAAAGATAATTGAAATAAGAGAAAAAGGTTAAGAGAGGTTGAAATTGTTCACATAGTCAATTCTATAAAACCTGAGCAGACTCTGTATTATTTGGAGCCGAACCATACAACGATAGCTCATCTCCTCCAACCATATCTTGTAGAGCATCAGAAGATGACCTACGCATTCGCTTGGCTGTATGAGCATCAACTTCAATATCTCCACCCTATAAAGCAGAACATTAATATGCATGGCACTTGAGACAACCTGGCACTTTAAGGGATAAGCAAACTCAACATAAAACGTTCATGAAAAGAAATTTTCAAATTACTAAAAATGAACTTGTTGACTCCAAAATTTATCGGTATATAAACTTCCTCATTCACAATGAAAGAAAATCAAATAAAAACTTCATTATCTCTCATCAATTCAACTTATGCAGGTAAGACTTTAAGCTGTTGGAGGGAATGAAAATATCATCCTAATGGAAAATTTTCCTTGATCAGCTTCAACAGTCCACAAATTACCAATCAGAAAATAAGTTCATGGAATATAAATTTTTTCTTTTGGATAAGAGACAAATATATTCTTTTTTTATAAGAAAAGAAACAAATATATTAAAACAGGACAAAAGAACAGCCTAAGGGCAAGGGACAAGAAGGCCCTCCCAAATATCACAAAACGGCTTTTCAATTGTTAAAGATCATGGAAAGGCTATAATTACAAAGGTGTTTAGTGTAATTTGCACACAAACAAGAGGCTGTGTGTTGCACCACAATCCATAAAGAATCAAAAGCCATAGATCGCCAAACTAATACGTCTCCAAAATTCAGCATCTTCGAAGACCACCCATTCGACTCCAAGCCATAGATCGCCAAACTAATACGTCTCCAAAAAGCATCATTTTTGCACTAAAGCTCCACAACCATTTTGTTAAAAGAGCAATATTCTTCCGCCGAATGGATCCAATTCCAATACCACCATAGCAAATTGGAAAAGAGGTAGTATCCCACTTGACTAGGTGAGTTGTCGGCTTATAAACTCCTCCATTACGGACAAAATCCCTTGTTTTCTTTTCCAACCTTTTAATGATGCCAACCGGAGCTTGCAAGAGGAAAAGAGATAACAAGGAAGGCTATTCAAAACTGATTGAGCTATAGTTAACCTGCCACCTTTGGAGAGAGATACTTCTCCATTTAATTTTAAGTCTGAAGCGTCCTCAAGGGAGTTCCAAACGTCCTTATCATTGTGAGCCCTACCATAAAGAAGCCTAAGTATGAGAAAGGGAGGGAATCCACTGTACAACCAAACTTAGCAGCAAACACGTCCAAATCCGACCTCTCTAAGTTTTTTTTTCTAAGAGACAAGTATATTCAAAAGGAGCAAAGGACCTAAAGGCAAGGGACGAGAGGGCCCTTCCTAAAGAGAACTAAAACAAAAGAGTTTTCCAGTTGTTTAAAATCATGGAAAGGCTATAATTACAAAAGGGTTTAGTGTAATTTGTACACCATCATGAGGCTGTGTTTTGCACCACAGACCAAAAAGAATCAAAAGAACTAACTACATCATCAAACAGTCTCTTATTTCTTTCAAGCCAAAGACACCAAATAAGAGAGCGAGCCGTGCAGCTCCATAGAACTCTTCCTTTCGGACCAAAGGCCTTGGGGCAGAGAACTTCTGATAACCAATCATCGATCTTCCCAGGCAGGCAGCAATGTAAACCAAACAAGCTGAATAGAATAGACCACCCCTTCCTAGCAAACTCACAATGAAGAAATAAGTGATCCAAAGTGTCTTCCTCTTTACAGCATAGGCAACACATGGAAGGTTTGAGCGAGGCGTTACTAAGCTTTCCTTGGAGTTTGTCATGAGTATTCAAGCTTTTATAAGCAAGGGACCAAAGGAAGAATTTCACCTTTTTGGGTGATTTAAAACTCCATATAGCGCGCACCGTTAGGGAGGTGATATGGCGGGAATTTTGGCTGGAACTTTAAGTTAAATTAAGGAATGTAGATTTCGTTGTGCACTTACCCGATTTATCAGCCACCCAATTGATACTGACTTCCTCCTCTTTTGGGGACCAAGCAAGGAGTAGTTCAAAAATAGCAACATCATTAGCACATTCATTGTCTGTTATATTCCTTCTAAGCCACAGATTCCACAATTGTGTGTCATTACTCCAATAGTCGGCAACACACGAGTCTTTCTTAAGCGAGAGAGCATATATATCAGGGAATTCTTGTGAGAGTGGAAGGTTGTCGCACCAATTATCCGACCAAAATTTTATTTTTTTTCCCGTCCCCTAAGATAAACTTGATAAGTTTGAAGAAGAGATCCCTATGCTTCAAAATGCCAGCCCAAAGTTAATATCTATGATAGAGGTTTTGGCCACATTAATGGACAAACCAGCCCCCAAGAGGAATACGTTGATCACCATCCACCAGGCCTCTAAATTTCCAGAATTCTACGCTGAGAAGAGGAAAGTATCATCTATGTATTGAAGATGCGTTAACTCAACAGCTGGATTACCAAAGGTGAATCCTTTTAAGGTCCTTTTTTCATTCCAATAGTGAATGAGGCTGCTTAAGACATCACCCACAATAGTAAAGATAAAAGGAGCAAGGGGATCTCCTTGAAGAATACCTCTTTTTGCTATAATCTTACCTCAGGGTCTACCGTTGACAATAACCGAGAAGTTAGTTGAAGACAAACAGCACCAAATCCACTTTCTCCATCTACTACTGAAGCCCTTAAGCTTCAAGGCCATATCAAGAAAGGATCAATCAACTTTATCATAGGCTTTCTCAAGATCAGGCTTCAGGAGGGTGCCTTTTTTTCCTCTAAGCGCCACTCATCTACTGAACATGGAATATAAATTTTATATGTAACAAATGAACTTATTCAACTCCAGGATTTATTAATAAATGAACTTCCTTCTTCTCAATGAAAGGTCATATGCTGATATTTATTAATAATATAAGGAATCTTCTTTGATTAAAATGCACGCACTAACAGCAAATAAACAAATCCTTCATTATTAAAAATAATAAAAATAGTAATGACAAGGGTGCATAAAGTTGCATAGAAGTAAGTGAGTTGGAAAACAGGGAGTTAAAGAATCGCTAAATCACAAATTGACCAACAAGCTTAAGTTGAAGGGTTATTGGAATTTGTTTTATTAGAGAAAATTTCTTTTTTTCTTTTTTTTTTCTCTTTTTTTTTTTTTTTTTGAAAAAGAAACAAGTCTCTTTTATTAATTAATAATGAGACGAAAGCTCATAGTACAAGAGAATTATAGAGTGTTCAAATAACCTAAGGATCAGCAAGTGCAGCCGAACATCTCAACTAGGTTGACACGCCATGGCGCCATCATCTAGGAAGCACGGACACCCACAAGCAACACAACACGACACGAAACTGCGATAGGCCTAATTTCTAGAAAAGTAGGACACGACACGTTGGGGACACGTTATTTTTTTAATTAATTAATTAATTATACACACACACACATATATATAATGTTTTCACAAAAACAATACAATTGTTTTTTTTTTTTTTGAAGAGGAAACAAGTCTATTGTTAAAAATAATGTTTTTATTAATTATTTACTAGTTTTTCTGTTAAGTATTAAAAATAAATAATATTTATTTTTTTTGTTAATTATTAAAATTAATCCTTTTCATAAAATAATAAACAAAAAGAAAAAAGACATTTAAAAGAAAGAAAAAAAAATGAAGAGCCCATCTAAGGAAAACAACCCACGGCCACATCATGGAATGGATGTAAATGGGCCTAAAATGGATGTAAATGAGGCTCAGTAGACATTTAAAAGAAAAAACCCTAACCCTAATTCTTCCCTTCCCCCTCCTCTTAAGACCCACTAACACAGAAAAAAGAAACAGAAACGGGAGAGAGAAAGCAAAGTCACCGGCATGGAGGTCTACATTTGCGAAAGGAGGAATAGTGGCATGGGGTTTGCTTTTGAGAAAGCAGCAGAAAGAGGAAGCTGACACGAAAGATGAACAACAGTCGTCTGGCAAGGGGATGAGCAGCAGTCGTCCGAGGAGGAGTTGAGTGACAGTCACCCGACAAGGATCCGAGTGTTAGATTTAAAAATAATAATAATAAAGAATAAACACACAATTTTGCGTGTCAAATACGTGTCATGCACGTGTCGGTGTCGAACACGTGTCCAACACTGACACTTCATCCATGCTTCCTACGCCCTCATCATAGCCAATAAACTAAGAAAACATGACAATCAAGGCTAACATCAGGCCTTTACAGCAATGATTACTAATACAGGGAAATCAAATGGGACAATCCTTGCTAAAACAAAACTGTCTAAACTACTAAGGGACAAAAAACTTCATTCATGTATGAAATTACAGAAACAGGGAGGGGGAGGGGGAGGAAGCCGCGACCAAATGAAGTTACAAAGGCATCTCCAATTGAACAAAAGAAAATCAAAAACTATATGAGTGGCAGCATTTAGGCAATGTAACAAGAGAAAATTATGAAGATAACATGCTCCAAAAGAGCAAGCAAAATTTTACAACCGACCAAATTGGGCAAGGTGTTCCAGCGGGAGATGGCAGTCCTAGCATTCAAAGAGTTCACAGATCAGATGATGAGTCAGTTGTAAGTGTAAGTAGTGAAGAGTTAGAGGAGGCTGAAGCAGGGGAAGAGATAGAAGATTCTGATTTCATGGAAAATGACGTCAATAATATCAGAGATTTATATGTGGAAGACAGTATAGAAGAAGACCAAACTTTGGCTCAGAAAACCAGAGATGAAATCCCGCACCACTTGCACGACATAATTGATGCTTGTGGAATCTCTTTCATCTGAGAGTTAGTGACCTTACTTCCAGTGGCTTTTGTAGAATTGGAATTGGCAAAGCAATAAAAATTCTTTCTTGAAATACAAGGGGGCTTAGAAGATAATTCAAAAAGATTGGTAATCAGGAAGCTGATTAAAAAAAGTCAAACCAGATTTGGTTCTTCTGTAGGAAACAAAAAGGTAGGGCTTTGATCCAAAAATTTTTTTTTTTTTATAAGAGACAAGTATATTGAAAAAAAGTAAAAGGAGGCTTTGATCCAAAATTAATCAAATCTTTGTGCAACTCAAGATAGGTTGATCCAATGTGAAGCCTTTGGAAAATCCGGGGAAATCCTTACAATGTCGGATGAAAGCAAGGTAACGAACACTGAAATTCTCAAGGGTGGCTACTCCTTGTCAGTTAAGTGCAGGACTGTTTGTAAAAAAGACTGCTGGATCACAAATGTATATGGACCATCAGACTATAGGCAGGGATCGCAATTTTGGCCGGAACTTACTTCATTAGCGGACTGTATCTTGGAGCCGTGATGCCTTGGAGGAGATTTTAACACGACAATATGGCCTCATGAGTCATGACAGATTTCCAGTGGACAGAATGACAAGAGGGATGCGAAGGTTTAATAATTTTATAGCATAAATCATTTTGATGGAGATTCTCCTTGTCAATGGGAGAAACTCTTAGGTCAAAGATGGCAACAGAAATTCCAGATCGCTCATTGATATTGTTGTCTGTAGGACATACAAGTCAATGTTCTTCATTGTTTTTTTTTTTTTTTTTTGGAAGTGATGAAGGTGCTAAGGGGGTGTCAACTTAGTTGAGATGCCTGGATGCACCTACTGATCCTTAATATCATTATCATCATCTTTGGATTGTACCCTATACCATATTTTCATATATCAATGAAATTTATTGTTTCCTCTTCAAAAAAATGATAAAATGCTCCAAAAAAGTCAAAATGTTGAGCTTTTTCGTTGAAAATACGACTAGTTCGTACAATCTCCAGCAAGCTACTTTCTTCTATAAAACTGTTACATCTTCTCATTCCTCTCGTCATTCTACCCGGTGGAAATCTGTCATGTGGCCTGGCCTTCTTGTCATGTTAAAATCACCTTCAAGGCACCAAGGCTCCGCAATGTACTCTGCTAACGAAATAAACTCCAGCCAAATATGCCCTCTCTACCCATAATCTGGTGGTCCATACACATTTGTGACCCAACACTCTTTTTTGCAAACAGTCCTACAATTTGACCAATAAAGAGTAATCACCTTTAAGTTTCAGTTACTGTCACCTTAGTTTCATCCCACATTGTCTGGATACCTCCTGATTTTCCATAAGCTTCAACATTGCTCTGTTTTGAACTCCACAAAGATTTGATGAATTCTAAATCAAAGTCTTTTCTTTTTGTTTCGTGTTGCAGAACCAAATCCGGGTTTATCTTCTTTATCAACTTTCTGATGACCATTCTTTTCGATTTATCTCCCAGCCCCAAGTATTCCACGAGATAACTTCCACTGTCCTGACAATACCAATACTACCTTGGCTGCCGGAAAAGAAAAATACAAACCTCAAATGAAAGAGATATCAACAAGTTTCAATAATGTCGTGCAAGTGCCGAGGGATTTCCCCTCTGATTTTCTGAATATGGGAGTGATCTTCTTCTAGCAAGGGTGAGAGCAAATATTCTATTAGCCACAAATTTTGAAAGAGAAAACATTCTATTAACCACAAATTTCAAACACGTGGAGGTTCCTAAGGTGATTGAGTTCGCAACATTGCTCGGCCTCCTTCAATGAATCGAAAACTGTAGCCTATTTAGCAAGGGTGTGAGCAAATAAGTGAGCAAAGGTAGTGTGTTGGGTTAAAGTTCACCCAAGAATCATGCCAAAACGAAAGAGGGTTTCGGGTTTAGCAAAGGTAATGTTCTTGGAGATAAAGGTAGAAGGAATAGCCATGATGCACAATTTGTGTTCCATAAGCCAAGGGACCACAATTCGGAGGTGGTGAGCAGGGTCAACAGAAGCTTCAGCCTCACTGTCTTCTTCAAGGTGTAAATTATTAAAAGCCATAGGGCCATCTGGACCATAGTATTTTGATGAGTGAAGTCCAGAAAGGGCGGAGAGGGATTGGAGAAAGGTGTGGGTGTGGATGTGGAATGGGCAAGGGGGCTGATAGGAACGTCTTCATGATTGGAAAAGTTCAGGCAAGAGGAAGACTGAAGAGGTAACTTGGTCCCAAGAATGAGATAAGACCTTTTATTGTGGATGAAGATCGAAAGCTTGTGTCGACAGAGAATAAGTTTTTTTTATATCAAATCAACTCAATAAATTCAAGATGCAGAGGAATTTTGAGTAATGAAGTCCAATCATGGGAAGAAAACTATGGAAACTAAGTTAAAACATAAGCTTATCAAAAATTGAAAACTAGTCCCACCACCAAAAAAATAAGCTCTAAATGAGAGATTAAGTTCTGATGGGCCAGGTAAAGGAGAGGAGACTTTCGAGTCAGATATGCATATGCCTCAAAGGGTCATCCCGGTGCTCTCTTTCCAAGCTTTTTGAGCCTCTTTTCATTATTTCAATGAAGGGTATTGTTTCCTTTCCTTTCCTTACCCAAACAAAAATGAATATCAACACTTTCACACAGACTCACCAAAATACAAGGAAATAATATTAACTAGAAGTGTGCAAGGTAAGCAACAAAGCAAATCCAAAGTAATTAGCAAAAGTAAGTTTATGGATCCCAACAAACCTCGTCCTTTAAATTGGATGCCAATCCTGAGGATCCCACTCCACAACTAAACTGCACAAGTAAACTATCTCCCAATCGACTGCCCAGAAAAAATAATGAATTTCCAATTGATGCAATGCCCTACGTATCATTCCAACAAGCAATACATAAAAATCAAATTCAATATTATGTCAAGTTCCCTATCGATAATAAAAGAGAATTTATATACTCATACATAAACCTCGTTTTTTAATCAAACTAGAAACTAAAAAGGTAGGATAAAGTAGCATCAAAGTTTCCTGGCTGAAAACTACAGCAAATCTAACTAACCGATGTAAGTACTGAAGCTTTAGACTTTGAAAGATCAAGTCTCTGCACAACCCTGCAAATCAACAGAGTATTATTCCATCCTTAAAATGTTAGCATGAGAGAAGCTTACAATTATGATGGTGATGCAATGAAATTGGAAACATATGGGCAACACGAAAATGTAAGTGCTCACCGTCCATCATAGACAAGTGCCAGCAATAATAGCTCCCCAGTCTTGGTTGACAGCAAGGCCACATCATTTGCCAACCATGTAGCATTGGCAGCGTCCAATTCCACATTGAAATTTGATCTAGGCATGTCTTGACTGAATTATGATGAAACCATAAGTTTGTGACAAAACAAAAATCAAGAGATGAAAAGGCTAGACAAAAAAAACAAAAAAGATGAAATGACCCACAAAAAGGCATTATATTGCACATCACTCCAAGAAGAAAGGAATCAATGGATGCAATGAAAGAACAAGAAGATCCATGAGATAATCAGGTGAAAGAAACCAAATGGAGGGCACTGCACACATACAATCCTCCGTAAAAGGAAAGTGAATGTCATTGGTGACGTAAAAAACAACCAAATGGAGGAAATGAGGTCCACGTTGGGATATGAATTTCCAAAGACCACGACGGAAACAGAAAAAAACTCATCAATCCTAAAGATCTCAAGCATTGAAGAAAAAAGAACAATGTTCAGTTCAACGGGTAGGCATGATGATTATAACCCATCACTTCTACATTTGAATGATGAAAATTTTCATGGACTGCCATCTGATCTTCGTTGTATATCAAAAAAAAAAATGTTCAGTTCAACAGGTACATTATCCAGCGTTACTGAACTGAATGCCAAAATTGATTTGAATTCTAGTTATTATCTTATATAGGCATGTAACATATTATTCAAAAAAAAAAGAATGATTTACACAATGTCAGATGTCCCAGCATGAATACCTAAAAACTGATAAATGCTATTAGATAGATAACATGTTTCATTCCAATTTCAAGGAGGAGAAGAGGTTGCAAATGGTCGCGTAAATATAAATGAAAAAAGCAGATAAATAAACAAAAAAATGGAAATGAGAGAGAAATGCAACCTGCTATCGGCAGAAACAGCATAACTATTCAAAGCCAACATGCATGAAGCCGACTGGAATAGAGAACCAGCACGTTAGATTGACACAAGTATGACAAAACTCCAGAGTAAGTAATCAAAATGTAAAGTGGAGGATGCTATATAGCACAAGGCCACTCACACAAAAAATTACTTCAGCTCTTTTTTTTTGGGGGGCAGAAGACATACTTTGTTCACTAAAAAGTACATGAACAGAAAATGATTGCTACCTGACTGTTATAATGAATACTATTTGCACTGACGACAAGTACACCACCAATTGGCGATGGCACCGCAAGCAGCTTGTAAGCATCATGAGGGAGGTTCTACATCATAGAGAGGAAAAAGGAAAAAGCAATCGAAAGAAAATTAGTGTCGATTGCTAGAGTTCTAAGAAAAGAAAATTAATAGTAACTTATAAGTAATTAAGAGCCCCTCACCTCACCAAAACAATGGAAGTTGTTAAGATGCAATTGAATATTGACCATCTTGATCAAACATTAATCATTTTACGGAACTTTTTGCACAACTACCCCAATTTTCACTTATTTTAAATTATTACAGGCCACAAGATTAACCATGTTTCAGCTCACTTCAATTAGACAAGGACATCAGTGGTAACGCAAAAAATGGTGAGGGGAACAGATGGACAATTGTGTCAAGAAGAGATAGACCATAGCAATACGTCAAGAGATCAAAGGAAAGCCAGAGGATTTTCCCCTGATACAGTGCAGCACACGTATCACTGCAGCATAACGTGTACGTCTCAATTTAAATAATAATATCATTATTTTTTTATGAAAAGAACTACTTTCATTGTGAAAAATTAAAGAATACAAGAGCTTACAAAAAACAAGCCCACAAAAGATGGGAGCTCTCTTTGTAAAAAGGGACTCTAACCATGCAAAATAACACCTATAGAATAGTTACAAAAAGTCTTCGAAATCAAAGCCCACAAAAAAACATGAAAACAAATGAGGGACCAAACATCCCTAGGGTCCCTGTCCACAACTTTTAAAAACTCTAATACTCCACTTGCCCAACAAAACCCAAAACAATAGCGCACACTTCTGCAAGCCATAGAAAACCCTTCTCACCAAAAAGCGGGTTGTGAAGGAACCCCATATCATTGCACAAACATCTCCATGACGAGCAATCATGATGCCAAACGTCCGATAGAAAGAATCCTAAGCTGAACTGGAAAATTCACAATACTAAATAATACGATCCAGGTTTCTCTGTCTTTCAAAGAAGAATACAACAAAAAGTACCAGCGAGGGCAACTTCCTCTAAAGCCAATTCATCTTGTTAGCATGGCAGTGTAAAACTTGGGAAGTAAAGAACCTCAATTTCCAAGGAATTTTAATCCTCTATGACAAAGAAAAATCATAAACCTAGGGGAGAAAGATCAACCAAATTACCAACAAAAGACTTTCGTTGTTTCCCTATAGGAAAGAGCACACAAAACTCGAAAGAAAAAGAACAAGAGCTCCCAGACCACGTAAGACAGTCATAAAAAAATGATTTTTATGAGCAAACAAATGATCCAGACGTATAGAATTATGTATTTATTTATTTATTACTATTGTAGATACGATTTAAGTGTATCTTTATGTATCAAGGCTTTTTAGTAACTGTTATCTTGTAGATCTTTTTTTTATGTATCTAGGTCTTTTTAGGTAACTGATTATTTTGTAGATTTTTCTCCTAGTTTGTTACTAACCCTAGGTTGCCTAATTTGTATCATTAAAAGGCCATCTGACCTAATGAGTGAAATAAGAAATTATTATTCTTCTAAAATCAATTAGACAAAGGAAAAATGAAAAGATAGGACTCTCCCCCACCCAATGATCTTCCTAAAAAGATGTATCCCTCCCCTCCCCCACTACACAACGGACCAAATGAACAAAAGAAAGGATCTCTTTCGAAATATTCCTCCACAAGTTTCGGTGAGTACCACAAGTAGAGCTTTAACGTATTGGCAATCTCAGACCATTAATTGAATTCAAAAGGACTTGATACAATACAAAGATTGCTAAAATCTTCTTTATATACTTCAAAATTCTTTTGAACCCAACATTGCAACTTGCTTTGTTTAGCAGGTCTTAAAACAGGGGTTGATTTCCGGCTGAAGTCCTCTTGAACGATCGAGCTCTGTTTTTCCAAAGGTAGAACACGGTAGCTTGAGTGCCTCACTTTGCTCACAATATCGACAAAGTTGAATCCTTTCTTTGAATCTTCATAAAATGTCGGCTAACTTCTTAGGATAAGAAGCAAAACATAATCATCCTTCAGATTTAGAACTCCCAGAACATATCAGCGAAAGTTTGCTACCCCTTGGTTGAAGCTCCTGTTGGAACGTGAATAAAGAATGTACGACCTGAGGAAGGCCAAACTATGCATGTCAATAGCCAACCTGATGAGCTAGTGATCTTGGACAGTTTTGTTACACCAGAACCATCTCTTCCATTCCTTACAAAATAGCTTGATAAAGAAGTCATAGTCAAATATGAGATATTTTCCACGAACCAAATTAGTTGTGAATTAGAAAGAACAAGATGCTTGCTGGCTTCCACATCTTCAACTAAGAACTTCCCAGTGTCGTACCAAGTGCAGAAAAGAACTTCATTAACTCTACAACTCTTCACTTCCATTTCTTACACTTGTTGGGAAGAAAGCTGGGTGAACGTTGTAGTCGAAGCTAGAGCAGCAATGAGTCGGCGATCAAGTTTACTGAGTGGAGAGGTGGGGAGAGGAGGGAGGAACAAGGCTTACCCCCTGAGGAAGGAACAAGGCTTACTACAGACAAAAGATCATGGTCTCTCGAGGCAAGTGGTTCGTTCTCTGTTAAATCTTTGATCAATCACCTCTCCTTGGCTTCACCTATTGATAATTCATTGCAAAGGAGTCTATGGAAATCAAAAAGTCCGAGGAGAGTGGATATTTCTACATGGATCATGCTGTTAAGCAGCTTGAATTGTGCATCAGTCATGCAAAGAAAGCTTCCCACTCAGTATATTTCACCTCATATATGTCCTCTTTGTCTTAGAAGCCAAGAGGATCTCCAGCACCTATTATTCGAATGTGTTTATGCAGCTAATTGTTGGAGCCGGCTCTTCCATACCTTTAATCTCTGTTGGGTTTTTGATAATGACTGTAAGAATAATGTGCAAATACTTGTTGGTCCAGCCCTGTAGAAGAAAGCTTACTTGCTGTGGTGTAATGCAGTCAAGGCCTTGTTAGTGGAGTTGTGGTTTGAAAGAAATAAGAGGGTTTTCCACGATAAGACTTCATGTTGGATGGATCGCTACGAATTTGCCCATCTGAATGTTAAATCCTGGTGTTCCTTATCCAAAGCCTTTGAAGATTACTCCTTCCAAGATATCATGGTGAATTGGCAGGCTTTCATATTCCCTCCATGTTGATGCTATGTCCTATCTTCGGTGGATCTTTTATTCTCAGTTTGTGCAGGGCTTGTGTTTTTAGTCCCTGTTTTCAGTTTCGTTATGACTTCATTATTATTTTGATTACCGGACTTTGTTAGCCCATGTACACTCCTTTTATTTCTTCCCATGTATTTTGTTTAGATTTCTTATTTGATTTAAGCTACAATTTGACAAAAAAATGCTATTTGCAATTTCAACACTCCATAAAACTAAAGGGTAAACTCAACGCATATACTGGTTAATCAAAATATTTAAATGCAATATATTATTTGACAAAAATGATATATCTGTACAGTTTAAGTTACTGAACTTTTTGAGAGTCCTAGAAGACTTATCCAACTTTAGACTTACATTGGCAGACCATATTAGAGGATGTTGCTTCAAGGTTGTGCTAATACTTAGTGCAGAAATCATACACGTGTGATGCTTCCAAGAAACACGACCAGCCCAGGTAAGTTCCTGCTCATGAAGGATCACCATCACAGGTTCAATATAACCTAAAGGGGAAGAAATCTTCAGTCAAAAACATCATACAAGAAAACAGCCATTCAAGTGTTAATCTTTAAATGAAAACCGGAGCTATAGTTTAAGAATAAAATTAAATTAAAAAAAAAAAAAACAAACAAGGGAAAAGTTATAATGTGAGAATGTATCAAAACCACCAACCTCAACTTAGGAAGCACAGACACCAACATGCGACATGCAACACAATACGGCGATACACCCAATTTCTATAAAAGTAGGACACAACAAGTTGGGCATACGTTTTTTTTTTATTTTATATATATATAAAACAATACTGTTATTAAAAATAATATTTTTATTAATTTAAAATACTAGTTTTTCTATTAAGTATTAAAAATAATTAATATTTAATTTTTTTGTTAATTATTAAAATTAATCTGTTTTGTAAAAATTAATAAAGAAAAAGGAAAAGGCATTTAAAAGAAAGAAAAAAAATGAAGATTCAATCTACGAAAAACAACCCACAGCCACATCATGAAATAGATGTATATGAGGCCCAGTGGCACATTTAAAAGAAAAAAACCCTAACCCTAATTCTGCTTTTGTCATCTAAGTCGTAAAAGAAAAATAACCCTAACTTAGATGACAAATATAACCCTATTACCGTGATAGTTAGATAGTTAGAAGGAAAACAACTTTTGTTTTCCTTTATCTTATTTTGGATAGGATGAGGACGCTAAGGGGATGTCAACCTAGTTGAGATGTCCGGGTGCGCCTGCTGATCCTATTTCTATATTTCTAGCTTGCTGTATAATCCTTTTGTACTCAAGCTATTTATTGTTAATAAAATATTATCGTTTCCGTTTCAAAAAAAAATAATTAGATGAAAGAGATGAAAACATTTCAATTAAGCAAATATCCTGTATGGAGTAATTTGAGAAGACATTGGATTCGGAGCACCATGTTGAGCCTAACAGGCGGCTGAATGTACACAGTCTGACCAACCTATAGGATTGTTGTGAAATACCCTCTTATTCCATTCAACCCAAATCTCTCAAAGTAAGGCCTTGTTGGTCATTTTGTTC
Organism: Cucumis cinereus; assembly: GCA_037974625.1. Classification (NCBI taxonomy): domain Eukaryota; kingdom Viridiplantae; phylum Streptophyta; class Magnoliopsida; order Cucurbitales; family Cucurbitaceae; genus Cucumis; species Cucumis cinereus. Next base: position 9,259,035 of record JBBPDJ010000019.1, read on the forward strand.
AGCCGGTTTTGTTGGTTGTTAGCTTGGAGTTCTTTTGGTTGTTAGCTTCAAGCTCTTATGTATTTTTCCTCTAGAATTAAATGGAATAGAATCTTTGTATTCCTACATTATTGTTAGATACAAAGCCTTCTTATATAGGAGATAGGCTTATTACATAAAAAAGGAAAGAATTACAAAGAGAATAAATTAAAATAAAATCATAGATAATTTTACAATTAAATCTTATTTACATCCAACACTCCCATCAAGCTGGTTTAAATATATCTTCCATTGCCAGCTTGGATATCATTCTCTCGAACTATACTTCTGGTAGCCCTTTAGTCAACACATCGGCAATTTGTTCTGTACTGGGAAGATACAGAATACAAATTACACCAGTTTCAAGTTTCTCGTTTATGAAGTGTTTATCGATTTCAATATGCTTTGTCCAATCATGTAAAACTGGGTTATGGGCTATAGAGATAACAGCTTTGTTGTCACAATATACACATATAGGTGTCTTTTAAGAGACCTTTAATTGTTCCAGTAATCTTTTTATCCATATTCCTTCACAAATACCAAGAGCTAGAGCTCTAAACTCTGCTTCAGCACTACTTCTTGAATATGTTTCAATCTCGTAGTGAGTATACAACTCCTTCAATGATTTTCTTGAATCAACCTTTCTTGATCATGTTTCGTAACCAAACGAGTAATTTTGAGTCTTGGACGTTCTTCTTGGGCTATGAAAATCCATTCTTGATGATTTGTGATAACTCTTTAATTCACCCAACTCCCATACGTCAATTTCTTGGAAAATGTGTTTGATTGGACCATTGGGCCCTTTTTTAATATTGTTGCCTTCTATTCCATCCCAAACTGCCTAAGAAACATCATCGAAGTCACTAGAATCACGAATCAAATTTCCAATGTGGAGAATGATAGGTTCTTTGAGAAAATCAAACATGAGAAAAATTAGTATGTTGGAACTATAATTAAAATTTTGGATTTTAGATAAGAATTAAGATATAGATAGTATCTAACGTTTTCTTTCTTTTTTTATACATATCCATGAGTATCCTAGTCAGCTCACGCGCACCTCGACTAATCTCACGAGACAACTCGCCTGACCTTACAACATTTTGGTGTCAAGGAAACTCGTAGGAAATTAATTCCTAGGTAGGTGGCCACCATGAATTGAACCCATGACCTCTTAGTTAGTTATTGAGATTATGTCTCTTTTTTTACCACTATACCAACCCATGATAGTTTAGATAGTATCTAATGTTATATTTAAATTTCATTATTTTTTCATAGCTCCTTTTAAATTTTAGATTTTAGATAAAGTTTAGATATAGATTTTTTTTATTCTTATTTAAAAAAAAGCATGATTAATTCAAGTTATTTTTAGATAGATTTTTTAAATATGAATTATAAATCATTATTTAATATAATTTTTTAATGGTTTAGTATCAAATTATATATGGATTTTTTTTATTCTTATTTTTTTCAAATCCATGTTCAATTCAACTTTTTTTAGATAGATTTTCGTGTAAGACGTTCAATTCAACTTCTTTTCAGATAAATTTTCTTTATTTGTAATTTAAACCAAAATCTAAATCCACGTTCAAGTCTTTCTTTAGATAGATTTTCTTTTCTATGTGTAATTTAAACCAAAATCTTCAAAATCTAATTTACACGTAAACAATAAATTATCTTTTTAATGGTTTTACGTAAAATTAAATAAATTATTTTTTTAATGGTTTTAATGTAAAATTACATTGTATAACCACATAACTAATCATTAAAAGCGGCAAAAGGGGAAAACGAACGTTTCTCCCCCATAGACCTTTTTAGATAGTATATAGATGATAATGTCCCTTCATACAATAGGAGAGAACTCTCATTTATAGGGTTCTATTACATGTGAGAGTAAAAAGGGAACTAACCTAGAATATTAACTAATTACCCAATTAATCCTTGTTCTTCTTACATCAGGTGGACCACTAGATGGGTGAGAGACATCTTTGTGCTTTATATCCTAAAGTATTTCATTTTTCGTCTCTCAAAGATCGTGTTGTTGTTGATTCCTTGTATGGTCAAGGAGCTCGTTTTCCTTCTCGTTTGGGTTTCATTGCCCCCTTTCCAATAGGAAGGTGACTAATGTGGCTTCTTTTCTTGCTTTGCTTTAAGGGTCAAAGGACGTGGGAGAAGGGACGTGAGGGTCTGGAGGCCCAATTCTTCAGTTAGGCTTTCATGGACTGAATAGGGCCATGGACTGAATAGGGCTTCATAATACACCAAACAGTTGTAATGAAGTATACTTTATTAGAACTCTCCAAGAATTGGTTTGCAACAATATTGAGTGTTCAACAGTTGAACGTTTGAGATATTAAATGGTTCCAAGAATTGGTTCGCGACAATATTAAGTGTTTGAGAGTTGAATGTTTGAGATATTAAATGTTTGTATCCAACGTAATAAATATGTGTTTGGATGTGAAAGAGATTGACCATTCAGTTAGAGACATTTTCATGGATGGTGGCAATTTTTAAAGATGTGCTCATCTTGTTAAGTGGGTGTGAACTTCCTGATAAGGATAGCTGACCACCACATATCGTCACAATGATATGATATTGTCCACTTTGAGTATAAACTCTTGCTTTTGGAACCACCTAAGAAGCATCATACCAATCAAGATAATTGTCCACACTTATATACCCATGATCATTCTCTTCCCTAACCAACATGGGGCTTTTTTTGCACTCCAAACTTTCCTCCCCTCAAACAAAGTAACACTTTGTGTCTCCCTTTTAACATATCTATCCATACCCAACTATGAGAGCTTGCTCTAAATCCCAACGCACCTCCAGTTCTACTTGGGTCACTTGCTCTTCACCTCAAGGCATATCCTTTCATCCCTAGTCAACTTGCTTTTTATCTCAAGGCATATCCTGTTCATCTTGAGTCAACATCCAAATAGAGCACACAAGCACAAGCACGCATTACACTTGCTCTTATCAAGGTAGGGGAAACCACAAGGCTACCCAAATAGAGCACAAACAAGGCTCATTAAATTTAATTGTTTGGAATATGAGGATTTCACCCACACAATTAGGTTTAGACCAAGGCTCTGATACCAATTGATAGTGACAACAACCCTCCACAAATGTCCACAATGTTATGACATTGTCCATTATGGGTTAAACCCTCATGGCTTTGCTTTTGCAACCACCCAAAAGACCACATCCTAATGGAGATAATTTTCCATACTTATATACCCATGATCCTTCTCTTCCTTAATCAATGTGGGACTTTGTTTGCACTCCAAACACTTCCCTCCGTAATGTATAGTGGGGTTTGGTAATACAAGATCCTTTAAACAATGGAATAATGCTCTTTTGTAGACATAGCTTTGGAGAATCATGAATGAAGGAGGCCTTTTATGGAAGAAGGTAATAAGTAGTGTATGGAGTAGAGGAGAATGGGATGTTCACTCTTTCCCTTGAAGGGAGTACGCACGGAATCTCTTTCTCACATTAAAATCAACATTCCTCCTGCTTTTGATGATCTTTTGATTGGTTCTTCTAATCATTTGATCTCTATGCTCCCTGCTTTTAATGAGACAACTTTGGGTGTGAAAAGTAATTCTAAGATCCCCTTATTAATTAGAAAAGGTAGGCCATGAGCATAATGCAAAACTAGGGCCTCTTGATACACCATTTATCCCAAATAAAATATATGTTCTTTCAAAGAAAAACTTTATGAACAATGCATACAAAAGAAGAATGACCAACGTCATCAAATTACTAAAATTCACTTAATAGTTGCCATAATTAAAATGTTATAGGACACAAAGAATCGAGACAATATAATAATAGCTAAAAAAAAATAAGACGTGAGGGGTAAAAAGCAGGATAAATATGACAGAAAACCAAGGAATTTTCAATACACACTCACCATGTACAAATACAAAATCCTTTACATGCTTCACATCCAAATCCCTTAGGTTAATTAGGTACGACGATTCAACTCGAGCGGAAATAGCACCTGCGTTACCAAAAGCTTCATCGTCCACAACCAAACCGGAACCAGCCTAACAAACAAATCAAGAGAAACCAAACTCTCATTTAAGGCAAAAAAGAAAAAGTACAAAGTAAGGAGCCTAAGAAAACAAACATGTTTCAATTTTTAATCCATACGAATGAATGATTGAAATTTTTTTCATTGATGGTTGATCTCACCTTTCAAACTTCTGGATAAAGTTATCAATGGTACACCATCCTTTATTAGTTAGAACATAGGACTATCGTTTTGTCAGATACTTTCCTTCCATGTCAATAAGGGTTTATCAAGATGGAACAGATTCAGCTTTCTCCTTTTGTCTGCCAACTCTTACAAAGTTAGATTGATTATGAAAAAAATTCATTTGTCGATGATTCCTTTTCCTTATTGGTTGATGGTCTTTCTTTTGAATAAGAGGACTTTGTGTTTGTTTTAGATGTGCAAGAAAAATACAGTATATTTATTTTTCTTCTCAAAAATCAACTTGAAATATAATGTGGCAATCAAAAATGTCCATTTAAGGTTTACGGGGGAAAAAAATAAAAAGAATAGTAAAACAAGTCTTCTACACAATTTCTTCATATTTGTCACCTCCATTAGTTTGAGTTTGACTACCATCAACACTAAAAATTACAACTTCCAGTTCGAGTGCATTACCAAAACACACTAGTCATATCTCATCTTACTCAACGTTCAAACATTGGAATGGCAAGTCAAGTTTAGCATCTTTAATGTATTAACAAAGCATGCATTATATTGACATGTACACAAAAATAAAAAAAGTTTGGAAGGCAAAAGGCACCTGGGAAGCCTTAAGTATTATCATTTGCAAACCATAAACAAGAACTCCTCCACACCTGCCTTGAGGATCAACCTTTACCACTGGACCTCTTGCAAATGATTCTCGACCTCTTTTCAAATGAAGCCATTGAGGGCCCTCAAAGCAATGCATTGAGCTACAAACGAAAATTTCCACTCAATAGTAATTGTCAAATGCCAAAAAAATTTAGGCAACTAAAATAATAAATAACCATAGTATCATCTTCCACAAGTTCTTTCCAAGATGGTACCTTTGCATCTATCTGGTGGAGAAAGGAAACAATTAGGAAGTTATTTGGAGGGGAGGATTATTACATGCATAACAAACAAGTATGTTGTCTTGATATTTAAGTCACATAATAAAATTAGAGCCCAAGAAGAAATTTTGGTCAACCGGGCTACTAGACAACGAAAATCAACAACAATCGAGGAAGTGGAGAAAGACTAGGACCATGTGCATTTGGAATGATTTACACTTTGAGTTCCAGATTTTTTTTTTTTTTTATATCCGTAAGTGTCTGGACCAGCTTACGCGCACCTCGACTAATCTCACGGACATTTGGGTGTCAAGGAAACTCGTAGGAATTAATTCTTAGGTAGGTGGCCACCATGGATTGAACCCATGACCTCTTGGTTAGTCATTGACCTTTTTACCACTAGGCCAACCCATGATGGTTTGAGTTCTCAGATTTTAAAAATACAATAGAATTTTAGTAACTTCCTGGAGCCTTGTTTATGTTAACTTCGATAGAAGATGGTCGCGTTCAGTGATATTGTTGAACCATTTTGGGAAAATAAACAAGACAACTAAGAAGTTTAAAACCAAAATGATGATGAGAGAATAACATCTATGTCGCATGGCATATTAGATTACAGAACCATATTCCATACTGAATGTAAGCTTGCATGGGTTCTAATAGGAATCTTGATAAAAAAAAAAAAAAAAAGGCTCAACCAATGTACATCCAACGCTAACAACAGTTTTATTGCCTTCGTATCTATCTTTCAAAAAATAAGAAATAAAACTCGTCACTGATATCAAATCTGGAATGAACGATATTCTACTTGCACCAATTATGTTTTTCTCTAAAGAAAATAAAGGGAAAAAATCACAGGAATTGTGACAGATATGAATTCAACAATCAGAGACTTCGTCTCCAATTATATTAATCAAAGATCACACACTGAGAAAAAGTTTTAGCAGATGCACATGACACATATAGCCAAAAGGCAATACCAAAAGCTTTAACTTTATACATTCCATGTAATTGTAATTATTTTTTATAATCACGTTATATTTGTTTGAAAGTTCAAACACCTGCACGTGCGAATGAATAGATGATTGTAGAGAACAATCAAAAAGGAAAATAAACTTCTCGTTCCTTTCCTCCACCCACCTTGTACGGAGACTATGGATAGAATCATCAAACTCTAGCACTGAAATTTTTGCTTCTTGAAAGACTAATATAATCGAATCTCTCTTCTTGGAGCCATCACCTCCTCTACTAGACAAAATTGCCATGGACTCAACATTACCATGCAACCTGCAACAAAACGCAAGAATAGTAAATTATCGCTAAACAAAAATAGCAAGTGCTTGCCCAATATACAATAATTTTTGTATTCGATGATAAGCAAACTTATCACTCATCAACGAGAAGTAAAAAACGAAACGCAACAAAAAGACCCAAAATTGAGGAGCTAGCAAAAAGCGGTTCCTTGATACATGTATGTTCTAACAAACTAGCAATTAGATTGAAATCGTTGGGTATACATTCACAAAACATGGAGCATACCTGTAGTGGCAAACAAGCTCGAGTGAGGCCCCAGACACACCATCCATAATGCCACCGCGTCTGACTTCTCCTGAGCTTCTTGATTCTCTTCCACCTTCCTCTAGAACCCTAACAACATAAACCTCGAGGACATTGCCGGCGGTGACAACAAGATTGGGAACTGGACCAATATCTCGGCGGGGGTGCCAGTTGGAGTCGAGGTCGTCGGAGTGAGACGTGACGGCGGGGACGAAGTTGGCGCGAGAATGGGTGATGAAGCCTGAATCACAATTCTCGATGCCCGTAGGCCAGTGCATCATTCTATAAGCGGCGAAACTCATCGTTGGATAGTGAGTAGGAAATGAGTGACAATGGGGAGGTTGAAAAAAAGGTCTGAAAGTTGAGACTTCGAGGGATTTATGAGAGACTAGAGAAGAAGAGATAGTCGGACTAGGGCTTTGGAGAGGTTTGGTTTGGTTTGGCTTGGCGGGAGGGGTTCTAATTTTGCTTTTTTAATTTAATTTTAGGTTTTCTTAAAAAATAATTTCTTTTTCAAATATCATTTCAATCCTCTTTATTTGAAGTTTGTTCAATTTTAATGTCTATATTTTCAATTTCCAAGCTTAGTTTTTGTACTGTTCATAATTCTTAAATTTAGTCTTTTTACAAATTTAGTTGAAATAGATATATATATTTGTTATATTTGACATTTTTATCATAAATTTTGAAAATATATTCACATATTCTATTTTCTTACGTGAAAATCGTTATTATTATTTTAGCTTATTTTGGTAAATTTAAAGTTTGATGAATTAAATTTGAAGGTTGTTTGACTCACCAATGTGAATTGAGGTTGTATAATATATATA
>JBBPDJ010000019.1:9266636-9285606 GCA_037974625.1 Cucumis cinereus
ACCTAGCAGAGGTGGGGCAAGCTGAGGGTTTTTCTGTATCTTCTGATGATGGTCTCCTATTTGAGAAACGTTTATGTATTCTTTTGGACAGTGAAGTTAAGGGGGACTTGTTGTCTGAAGCTCATAACTCTCATTTTGCTATGTATCCTGACAGTACCAGGATGTATCAGGACTTGAAACGTTTTTACTGGTGGCCTGACATGAAGAGAGAACTAGCAGACTTTGTTAGCAAATGTCTAGTATGTCAGCAGGTGAAAGCACCAAGACAGAAGCCAGCAGATTTGTTACAACCTCTTGGTGTTCCAGAGTGGAGTGGGAGAATATATCGATGAATTTCATTACGAGGTTGCCTAGGACCCTGAAGGGCCATACTGTAATTTGGGATGTTGTGGATAGACTAACCAAGTTCGCACACTTTGTTCCAGGTAAGTCTACGTACTCAGCAAATAAGTGGGCTCAGTTGTATTTGAAGGAGGTGGTAAGGTTGCACGGAGTTCCTGTGTCGATTGTTTCAGATAGAGATGCCCGTTTCACCTCTAATTTCTGGAAGGGTCTACAGAATGCCTTAGGTATCCGATTGGATTTCAGTACAGCTTTTCACCCACAGACAGATGGTCAAACTGAGCGTTTGAACCAGACACTGGAGGATATGTTGAGAGCTTGTGCTCTAGAGTTTTCTGGGAGTTGGGATTCTTACCTTCATTTGATGGAGTTCGCTTACAACAACAGTTACCAGGCTACCATGGCATGGCACCGTTTGAAGCCTTGTATGGTAAGTGTTGTAGGTCTCCTGTGTGCTGGGATGAGGTTGGTGAGCAGAGGCTAGTTGATCCCGAGTTGGTGCAGTCTACGAATGAGACTATTCAGTAGATTAGAGCCCGCATGAAGACAGCTCAGAGTAGACAGAAAAGTTATGCAGATATGAGACGAAAAGATCTAGAATTGGAGACTGGAGATAAGGTGTTCTTGAAGGTGGCACCTATGAGGGGTGTTTTAGATTTACAAAGAAGGGAAAGTTGAGTCCTCGCTTTATTGGGCCTTTTGAGATTCTGGAGAGAATTGGTCCTGTGGCGTACAGGTTAGCGCTACCACCATCTCTCTTTGCAGTTCATGACGTGTTCCATGTTTCGATGTTGAGGAAGTATGTGGCTGACCCGTCGCATATCATCGACTATGAGCTCCTGGAGTTCAATGAGAATTTGAGGAGCAACCAATGGAGATTCTGGCTAGAAAGGTGAAGACGTTGCGCAGTCAGAGCATCGCCTTGGTAAAGGTCTTATGGCGAAGTCAGCATGTGGAAGAAGCCACGTGGGAGCGGGAGGATGACATGAGAGCTCGATACCCGAAGTTGTTCGAGGACTAGAGCTTTCGAGGACAAAAGCTTCTTAAGGAGGGAAGACTGTAACACCCCAAATTAAAAGGTAAATTGTAAATTTTTATTTATCAATTATCTTACTTGGTAATTTTAATTTGGGATGTTTGTTTTGAGTTTAATTTATTTTATTTTAAAGTGTGGAATTTATAATTGTTGTGTGTTTTATTTTGTTGGAAAGAGGAAAGAGAAATTGTTGGAAGAAAAAAGAAAATGTGAGATTTATTGAAGAGAGAGTGTTTTTGGGTTTTTTTTGTAAAAGGAAAAAGAAGGAAAGGGAATTTATTGATAATAGTGTTATTAATAATAATAATATTATTATTTATTTAATGTGCATCGAGCCACGTGCAATGCATCTTCCCCATCTCTTCCAATTTCCAACAAAAGAGAAACACTAGCCGCCTTAGCGCCACCGCCGCCCTCACGCCGTTACTCTACGCACCCAGCCACGTCCAGCCGCTCGTCCACCGCCGCTCGCAGCCGTCCATCCCCGTCGTCAAGCTGAGGGAGCCGCACGTCCAGTCGCTCGCGCCAGATCTGCTCCAGTCGTGCCGTGCGGCGACCCTTCGCTCGCAGCCATGCCAGATAGCAGCCGCTCCATCTCCCTTCGTCTCACCCAGCCGACACTCCCTCACCGTCAAACGCGCGAAGCCTCGCAAAATCCCAAGCCAAAATCCACGCGTGTGCCGAGCCGCTCCACGCCCAGATCCGCGACGCCAAATCTGTTCGTCCGCACGCCAGTCTGAGCTGCACAGTGTCGCGCCAGCCGTGTCCTCCCCCCGAGCCACCAGATCTGTTAAGCCGACGTTGTCCGTCGCATTTTCTCCGTTGATGCGCCAGCCGAACTCCATCGCACAAGCCGCACGCCGTCTGAGAGCTGATCTCCACCTGTGCTACCCAGATCTGTCCATGACAGCCAGATCTCAAGTCGTCGTCGCCCGCACGTGCCAGATCTGCTTCCCTCGAGCCGAGCCGAGCCGAGTCGAGGAAGTTTTTGTCACTTCTTGTCTCCACTGCCTTTTGCTCGTTGTTGGTTTGTGGGTGAGTTTGGAAGTGACTAGTGATGGTTGGAATTGATTAATATTTTCTATTGGAAGTAAAAAGTATTAATTTGAATTCTTGTGTGTTTAGGGTCAGTTGGAGCTAATTCGATTAAAGGAATCTCGGTAACTTGAGGCAAGGATTACTTCTACCGAATTTACGTTTTTGGCGTAAAAGGTGTTAAGATGGTTTATGTGCTTGATTTAGGGGTTGGTCTTGGGGTATCTGGTTTATAAATCTGTTGGATTATGCATGATTTGTCTTATCGTTTACTTGTGTTATCTGCTTTTTGTTGCATGTTTGGATTATTATGATCATAATGCTTGTATTGAATTTTTATTTGGATACGGTTTCTGGTAACTCACTTAATGAGTTTGTGCTTGGTGGGAAACGATAGATCAATTTTCAAGTCGTACGGCTGACTTGATTCTGACTGGCCAATGACCAGCCTGTGTGGCGTATAGTCGACCAGCCTGTGTTGCACCCGTAACTGAAGGTCGTGAAGGGGGTTTGTACGAGGCCTGTTCCGACGTTCGTTCTGAGGGCAAGCATGTGTGGCGTTTTGCTGTGACAGGATCGTGAAGGGGGTCTGTACGAGACCTGTTCCGACATATTTGTCAATACTCAACCACCTGACTGTGTGTCGCAAAGTACAAGCCATTAGGGAAAGTTAACAGTCACCCTGTGGAGTCTGTAGTGGTTTTCCTTACTGGGTATTTTTTAATACTCATTGCTTTCTATCTTTTTTTCAGGCAAAGGTAAGAATGGACCGGCGAGGGGCAAGTGAATGCAGTGACCATATCAGGAGGGACCAGAATACCTATTTTGCTTCCGCTTACGGTTTTTGGGCATTTATTTTCTTTATGTTTAAACTTTTGTTGGTTTTCTTTTATTTGTAACGATTTTGGTCAGAAAACTATTTTAGGGATCTCGTCTAGGTTCTTTTCTTATCTTTTCCATTATATGATTGATTAAACGTTTGAAACCTTTTATTTTTTTTTTATTTTGATTAAATTAAAGTATTTATTTTGTTTTGTCTTCATCTTTTAAAAATGGATTTAATGATTTTTACTTAAATAACGACCTTGAGTTATGGTTGAAAACCTGGGGTGTTACAATTTTGTAAATATTTTAGTTATATACTTGAAATACCAATACAAAATACACCTTCTTGGGTCCATTTTTGTTTAGAACCCATATTCTATTGGTTGAATTTAAAAGAGAAAAAAAGAAAATCATTGTGGATGGCAAAAATATTTAAAATATTTTTAAAAAATGTAGCAAAATTTTGTATTCTATCAAGGAAGAAAGTCTATCAATACTTAACATTTAAAATTTTACTATATTTTGTAAATATTTTAGTTCATTATACTATATTTGAAAATACCCAAAATACCCCGTCTATTTTTGTTTAGAACCCATCTGAACACATCCTCCTCTGCAGATTCAACACTTTTATTCTACTCCTTCTTCTTCTTCAGTTCATTGTGTCCTCCGTCATATTTTTCATTTCCTCCGCCATCTCCACCCGATGATAATCTTACCTTCAAGATAACGAACTTGAATGAATACTTCGATTATGTAAGTGAGAATAAATGTTCTTTTTTCACTCGAATTATGTAAAAGTTCATTATCTTCGATACTCACTAGACAAATGAATGACTTGAGACTTGAGACTCGAGACTCTAGATTATTGTTATTCTCTACTCTACCTTAATCTTTAGTTGATGGAATTCAACAAAACCAAGTTGTAAACAACCACGAGAATCTTCTCTACCATATTCAAGGCTTATGAGATTTTGAGAGAGAAAGAGCTTGTGGACATTTAAGTTTTTCAACAAAAATTATAAACTAGTTCATCATCTCTTAAAACACAATCAAATTGTGCATTAAATTGTCAAAGTACAATCAAATCATATTTGCATTCCAGTTTAACACTTAACAAACATTTGAATAGTGAATTTGTTGGAAGAATATCTTGATGAACAACATACCGAACACAAAGCTTATTCACCTTACAACCCAAAACAGAATTTCTCTACTAACTCAAGTCAACATTTTGACTTTGTAAGTTGATTTTGATTTTTCTATTTAATTAGATGATTTTCACAACTAACCTAATTAATTTTGAAAAATCTAATTTTAATTAAATAATAATAAAATAATAAAAGTTAATTAATTAAACTATTTAATTCATTAGTTAATATATTAATTATTATTTCAATCACAAATTCGAATCAACCCGATTGACGTAATTTAAATTACTATTCAAATTTTTTATATTTAAATATCATTTCTCTCTTAATTGTAATCGTTAATTATATCGAATATTACTAATGATTCATATTTCTCGACTATTTCGAAGAATACAATTTCTCGATTACTCTGTTCTAAGAAATATCCATAGCGAGCTAGTAGAGGAACCTAGTGGACCTACATATCATGAGCTCTAACGATCTAAGGTTAACTGACTAAACTATTTTAACCGAGTTAATCAACATTCGTTAACTAATAGAAACTGTCCACTGTAGCCCGTAGTTACACTCTCATCATTGTAGATATATTTGTGTTCATCAAATATAACCATAAGTAGTAAGTCAACCATTTACATGTTGTTTGAAATTCCGACTAGATCAATTTACCGTTTTACCTCCAAGACTACATTTTGTTCCTTAAGCTTATGATGATCCTCTAATGAACAATTGGTTTAAGGTCCAACCTATAAACCAAATCTCTCTAGGGCGAATAAGAGGGTGAGGCCCCTTTGATCAGAGACATGATTTCAGCACTTTAGGGAACAACCTATCTACTAATTTTAAAAGCGGGCACGAGTGAATTCCGTCTTGCACCCTACTTTCCCAACTATCCCCCTTGGGAGGTGTATTTGGCTAGCACTGATGAGCTGCCCTTACCTATGAAAATCTAAGGATAGGAGTTCATAGTTAGCTCAAAATTAAGATGGAGTTACCTAGGTCATCATAAAGTATAAATAGTCAATTTTAAACAGTAAACTGTGTTGTAATTTAAAAGCGACTATTTCATGGTCCAATCTTATTCAATCTCATTGCATAGGATACCCTCCACTCGTACGTCTCTACATAATCATCTTGTGATCACTCCGTTTGTACTAAATACAAAGTGGGTCGCATCCATAGTCTTTCCAGAATAAGACGCCTAACCTTATTCTTATACTATAGATCATTTTGACTGTTACTCAAACTTGATCCACGTCTATGTCTCTACATAAAATTTAAGTACTCATACTATAATCAAGAAACATTATTTATTGAATTCTGAGTTTTATCATAAGCAAATCTCTTTATTTAATAACAACTTATCAATAATTCAACAACAGTTTTATTAAATAATAGAATAGTTTAACTTTCACAAAGCATAAGTTTTAGAACATAAAACCCAACAACAACTACCATTTTTTTTTTTTGTAGATGCGATTTAAAGTTGAAGTTCATGAGGCTTCAATGTTGCTTCAAATTTACTGATCTTATAATAATTTAATATATAGTTTAAAGAAAAAAGGGTTGTTTAATATGATACAGTTGCAGAAGCTTTAGCAAATAGTCCACCAGAAATTACAAAAAGAGGAAAAAGTTCACCGATCTTATAATAATTGGAGAGATGGTTAAAAAAATGGTTGTGTAAATATAATACAGATGTGGAAGCTTTAGCAAATATTCCACCATAAATTACAAAATAAGATGCAGAATATCTTGCAAAGCTATGAAAGGCAACTGAATATCAGGTTATATTCTAATCTCTTTTTCTTGTACATAAAAAAACTTGTATTTACAAAATAAGATGCTCATACTCTACCTTTGAAATACAGAAGATGTGTGAAACAAATCAAAAGAACAGTTCTAAATTGAATGTATATAACACAAGTGGTTGACAATGTATACAACAAAAAGTTGAAAGGGAGGTAATTCAATGAAAAATTACATAAACTTCTTTTAATTTTGTCAAATTATCTAATATATAATATTTTTCACTTACATAAGTTCGAGACACTAATGAAAAACCCAATCAAATTAGAATTTGGGAGCTAACTCACATGTACAATAATGGATTGGTTGTGATTGAGAAACTGGCAAGTACAAAATAATGTATATACATGAAGTCATTAGTTAGATTTTGAGTTAAGAACATTAATTTATCATCTTTGTTTCTTTGTTCTGGAAATGATAGATTTGAAGAAGTCTCTCCTTTTTTTTTTTTTTTTGTCTAATAGTTGAATATTAATCAAGACAAATAATTTTTTCTTAGAGATGATATAGTATATTTTTAAGCACTTGAATTTATATATGTTCTAATTTTGAATTTTAAAATGTGAATTTGTGTTTGTAGTCGAAACTTAAATCATATGCTTCTCAAGTGATCGATAGTACTCTTGACATGAACGAGGATGATATTTTTGTACAAGTATTTGGACCTAAGAAACACAAATGTGTTCGTGGTTATGGGGTAGGTGTTTTCCCTTCTGAGTTGTTTGGATCATCATCTAAGGTACATGATTTTGAGCTTCGCCTTAATGAATCTGAAAATCGTCTTCAAGAATCTTAACGACAAAGAAAAACTGAGGTACAAACACCTCAACATTGAATTAGAGAATTAGAAAACCGTTTTGAGGATAGATTTTAAACTATTATGGCTAAGATGCATAAACATGTTTTAGTTGATCCAGTGTTGTAATTTGATGTTATAGATATTCGATTGTTTTTTGTGTACTTTTATGCTAATTTTACTTTCATGCATGTAATTTTCTATTCTTTTCATTTATTCTTATACTTTGTAATTCAAGGTACTATAGGTAGATGGATTAGTAAAGACAACCTTCCAATATTTGTCAATAAATGTGTTAAAGTGTTTCAAATGTGTTAAAAGTGTTTTGTGAAAGAATCTTCAAAGTCTATATACAATAGTAGTTGAAGAAGTTTTTATGACAACCTTCGAAAAAGGCCATTTAAGAATAAATAATCTATCGACGAATAATTTGACAATTAATACTTTTCCAAGGTGATTGAACCTTTCACTGATAATCATTTTCTAAGGCTAGTAAACCTTTGAAGAGGTTTTTTCAACAGGATCTATTTCGAAAATTTTCAAAGGTTTAGATAACCATTGAAATAGGATATATCGAAGGTTTATAAAACGTTTTTTTCCGAAGGTTATGACCTTCGAAAATGGTGAAGTTTCTTGTAGCCACACTTGATACTGGTGCTGATATATAATTGATACACTTCATATCCTTGATAGAGTTGATACACTCGTACACTTCATATACTAAAAAGTTTCATATCTGTAAAATGGAAAAAGTTTGTGAAACATTTTAAATATACTATTCTTAATTTTTCACCTAAAATGTCTCTCTCTCTCTCTCTCTCTCTATATATATATATATATATAAAATAGATGCATACATATATATGTAGATATATACATATATAGATATATACATAGATATGTAGATATATACATATATAGATACATATATATGTAGATATCTACATACATATATATATACATATAGATATATACATATAGATATATAGATATATGTATATTATATTAGTTTAATCATAAAAACTTGTTAAGTTAGTCAAATTAGGGATCAAGCAGATTTCATTGTCTAAATCTTTATTAAATAATTTTAACCAAAACATTCCACAAGGACTAGTCTTAGTGGTATGTCTGGATCGAACATGGGGAGCACGTGAATTTTTTTGGTAAACAATTTCCAACCTGAGGGTAATCGATAGGAAGGTTTTGATAATGATTTTAATTTCGAACAAAGTAAAATTGCACAAAGAGTAAATTAGGGTGAAATTTAATAATTAAAATATCCTAGCTTAGTTATCTGAGTTCAATCTATTCAAAGCATTTGCTCATAGAGTTTCTATCACTAAATGATTAATTCATTTGCTTATACCTAACCAATGTAATTAGAAAAGCTAACTAAATCATACTCGAAATCGAACTAGCCTAATTCGAACTGATGAAAAGCATACCAACTCGAATCAACCTAATTGCATTAAAATTTTGGGAAAGTTAGGTTAAATAATTAACTCCATGCATCTAGTTAATTAGTCAGATGGATGAAATCAAAGTTGACTAGAACAATGAACAAGTAAATTACCAACAAGCTAATCTAAAGAAATGCTTCATGCAACCAACAAGAAAATTACACAACAATCAAAGTTGTCATGATACAGTCCACAAGCGTCCACATATGAGTTAAGAATTATTCATAATAGAATTGAATCCTGATAATACAATGACTTAGTTCAAATTGTCACAAATGCCATGAAATAGAATGAAATCCCAAAAAGCCAAGCTAGAAAAGTGTAATACCCCAAAATTTCAACCTTAACCCGAGGTCGTTACTTAAATAAAACTCATAATCTTTACAAAGATATAGCGGAAGAATTTGCCAATAATAACAACATCAACACAGCGGAAACCTTTGTCAACATAGTCCCCAAACACATGGTCACTGGTTCTTCCTGTCCGTCGTCGGTTTTCTCATACTTATGTGAAAAATAAACATGAAAAGGGTGAGTACAAAAATACTCAGTAAGAAACCCACTACTGGGCCCACTAGGTTAATTGTTAACTATCTATTAAACTGTACTCTACGACACCAATCAAGTGGTTTGGTAGGAGCGCCCATACAGCCCAATGTCAGGGTCGTCCTAGCAAACTTGTGAGACCACATGCAAAAGTAGCTATCGTTCCAAATACGAAGTACAACATGACTAATAGATAAAGTTAACAGCTACCATAGTTCCAAAATATGCAATCTTAGTCCAGAACATTCATAAGCACACATATGAATTTTAATTCAAAAAAGAGAACCACAAACACCCCACACCTTTATCATGTTTTCTGGTTTTTCCATAGCAATCTGTCCTAACAGATCATCACATAGTCATTCGTTTCATCTCAACATAGATAACCATCACCAGTAATTAACTAAACCGTTTAGTTAACTCACCACATAATCACTACTAATAGTTAACTAATCCATAACCATCACCAGTAGACAGTTCAACATAAGCATATCCTCGAGTTCACTAGGTGACCATTAACTCTTTCTAATAACCTGTACTTTACAACACACAGTCAATTTGTTTAGTAGAAATAGTCATGTCGGAACAATACGCAACACAGGCTTGTTAACCGACTCTACTAGAACAATACGCCACACAGGCTTATTAACTGGCCCTGTCAGAGCAATACGCCACACAAGCTTGCTATCTGACCTTGTCGGAACAATACGCCACACAGGCTTGTTAACTGGTCCTATTAGAGCAATACGTCACACAGGCTTGCTATCTGACCCTGTCGGAACAATACGCCACAAAGGCTTGTTAACCGACCCTCGCGACAATACGCCACAACGTTCCACCACCAAGTACATAGAGTCATTAGGTAAAGTCAACAAACACCATATCCAACAATGTCTACAATTAAAATGTAAAGCAGTTATATCGATAACTCTTTTCCACATGGTACAGTTAACCTACATTACAAATTTCACATAGTATGAAAGGGCATGAATAAACACCACACAAACAAATACCCAATCATCCTACCACAATATAACCAAAAATTCAATCGTCACATAACCAACATCACAACCATGATGCACAGTGTTATGATTAAGGTGTCCCATAACATCCCTAAAACATAATCACATACACTTCAACAATAGCAGAGAGATTTCACAAAACGAGTGATCCAATCCATCTTCCACACCTTATGCACCTAAGGTATGGATTCAGTAGAAGTCATCCCTTACACATCCAATTTTAATTAATAATTTTCAAAAAATTATTAATTAAAATAGCTCAAATTCGTTACCTAATCAGTCGATCATTTATCACATAATCCCACAATTCAGATGTCACATACATAATTTCATAAATATCCTTATCACTTATCGAGGAACCAGTAGTAAGTCTCTTACCTCAAAGTGTCGAATATATTTTTGCTTGAGTTTCTCCCTCAACTTGATCCTATACATAAAATATTTAATTAATAATTTTTTCCATAATTAATAATTTAATTAAGAATTAATTTCAACTTTAATCCTTCGAAAAAAAATTTAAACTTACCAATTGGTTGTCGAATTCCAATTCGAATCGTAGGGAAAATTCTACGAATTAATTCCCCACGGAAACTCCAAGTCAAATCTATACATAACAATTTAATTAACAATTTTTCCATAAACATTATTAATCAAATTTACCCTTCAAAATAGTTCTTTAATCTTACCGATTCGTTGTCCACGCTCCAATTAATTCGTAGGAGAAACTCTACGAATTAATTCTAACAATAGCTCCAAAATAACTTTCAATTAACCAAGAATAATTCCCAAATAAATTCTCAATTTAACCTTATTGGGTATCCAAAAATCCAAAATAAAATACACAATACTTTACCCATATAACTAATGGCGGCGACCGTGAGCGACAATGGAAAAATCAAATCCAGGAGATTAAATAGCATCGATGAACGGAGAAGTGTAACGATTGAGCGAAGCATATACCGGAAATGGACGAAAAGAAAAATAGAGGGAGGCGGCTGCATGAAGGGCTGAAGAATAAGATTTGTAAAATTTTTTATAACTTCACGTTTTCCAATGCAATCCTAAATTAATAAATACTAATATTAATTTCTAACTAATAATATTATTATTTATTAATAAATAATAATAATTTATTATTATTATTATCTTTTTCGAAATTCCAACCAAATCAAATATTTTTTTTCCAAATCAAATTAGATCTTCTCTTTCTTCTCTCCAATTATCTTTTAACAAAAAAAAAATATATATATATATATTTATACCCATAAATATATATAATTTCTTAATCAAAATAATTAACATCCCAAAACAAATTAGATCTCAAAATAAATCCAACATATTATTTTAAGATAATTAAACGAAAATTATCTCAAATTTTTGGGATGTTACAATCTTCCCTCC
The DNA here is from genome assembly GCA_037974625.1 of Cucumis cinereus. Lineage (NCBI taxonomy): Eukaryota > Viridiplantae > Streptophyta > Magnoliopsida > Cucurbitales > Cucurbitaceae > Cucumis > Cucumis cinereus. Next base: position 9,278,057 of record JBBPDJ010000019.1, read on the forward strand.
TTTAGAAACTTCCGTCCTCGAAAGTTCTAATCCTCGAACAACTCTGGATAACGCACCCTCATGTCATCCTCTTGTTTCTATGTAGCCTCTTCGACTAAGTGATTCTGCCATAAAACTTTTACACACGCAATTTCCTCTATTGCGTAGCACCCTCACTTTTCTTGCCAGAAATCTCAATAGGTTGCTTCTCATAGCCCAAATTCTCAATCAACCAAAGTGACTCAAAACCATTAAAGACTCAATCCACGAATCTAATCCATCAGACCATTGCATACCTTTATGCTACCACAATATTAAACATGTTTATTCACCTTCCAAATTTGAGTGTCCAACTCAAGGGTATTCCAACAAAAAAAATCACTTACATTATAGTCACGGTCAAACCTTGGCTTTAAAATCTAGCAACCTTTAATAAAATTTGCCTTAATAAACTTTAATCCCGCCTACAAGTATGCGGCTTATTGGGACAAAGTTTATTGTCAATCCACTAACCTCATTCTCCAAGGTAAAACACAACATAAACCTTGGAAGTCTCATTTGAACAACTATTTACCAAATAGCGTTTTAATTTCCATCAACAAACTTTAACTCTGTCTACAAACCAATATGCTTCAAATGACTTGAACTTAAACATGTGCTTAGTTCCCTTTTAGCACCACTACGTGGCGACATTTTCCAACCATAACTTTTTCTATAATGTTCTCAGTCACACAGACAGTCCATCTTAATTGCAGTTTATACAGGCAATGACACAAACATATATTCATAAAGTATCTTACCAAGAAACGTACCTGGCGAGGACGAAGGAACCAAAGTGACCATGGGGACGTAAACCATAGACTTACATCGTAAGTCAATCTGCAGAACCTAAAAACTTAGTCTTTGATACCAACTGTAAGACCCCGAATTCTTACCAATCAAATATTTTTTACCAAATCAAATTAGATCTTCTCTTTCTTCTCACCAATTATCTTTTAACAAAAAAAAATAATTATATATATCTACCCATAAATATATATAATTTCTTAATCAAAATAATTAACATCCCAAAATAAATTAGATCTCAAAATAAATCCAACTTATTATTTTAAGATAATTAATCGAAAATTATCTCAAATTTTTGGGATGTTACAAAAAGAGTACCTTAACCTCTCATCCACATGTCGGATGATGAAGAAAGGACTCGACGCATAAATAGATAAAAAAAAAGAGCAAAAAGTTTAGAGAAATCTATCCATGAGCGGCTGGAATTAGAGATACTTAATCCTAGTGGTATAAAATACTATTTATAAAAAATGCAACGACGTCGTAGCGGTGATAGTAATTTGCACTCGAGACATCTTCGGAGAGCCATGGTGTTGTATGCATTTTTCGAAAAGTGAGACTACTACCTTACAGAGCCGTGTGCAGCGCGGTAGGGCGCTTAAGGTAGAGTCCAAAAGACCTCTTCTTTGCTCCTGGCTTGTTTCAGTTTATGCCACATAACTTCGTTTTCACCATTTTATCTCCAAATCAACACCAACCTTGAATTCAACCCATGATTAGCTCGAAAACTAAAAAATAGTAAAATAGAAATGTAAAACCTTTGAAGGATTCCGAATTAAGTGAATTGGATATCACATTCTCCACACTATCAATGAGACGTTATTTTAAGAATAGATGAATAAAATTTATGAGTATATACTTCTTTTAAATCATATCGAAGCATGTTGGTCAAATGAATAATAGTGACCTTCCATTAACTATAGTGGTTTTCCTTCTTCTTGTCATTTTCATTTTTTATCTATCATATAATCTAAGTTGATTTAGTTATGAAAGTTTAAAATTTAAATTAAAGTATAGATTACCCTTTTTCCTAAAATTGATTATATTATAAAATATTGTATCGAATTTAATTGAGTAATCAACGGAATATTTAAAATAAAGATGAATAAAACATTGATTAGATTGATTAAACTTTTAGTATAGTTTAAGTAGCTTTCGTAAATCAATCTTGTGGCTGTAGTTTAGTGGTGAGAATTCCACGTTGTGGCCGTGGAGACCTGGGCTCGAATCCCAGCAGCCACATTCCTTTTCTTTTATTCAATTATATACATTTTAGAATGAAATAAAATCGAAAACGTTATTCCCAATGGCAATTGCATTTTAATAACATTGACAGAAAATCCCAAAATATACTTTAACAAACAAATGATTAAATGACAATATATGAAATCAAAGAATACTACAATATATGTATTTTAGCTAACATATTCATCAATTACATTCTAATTTAAACAATTACTTTAAATGTTTAGAAAACCTCTCACTACCACTACAATAATAGGCAATATATATATAATATATATATATATATATATATACATATCAAAGAAATTAAAAAAGAAAAAAAACAATAAATTATGGCATTATAAGAATTAATGTGAAAAAAATATCACAATCACATTAAAATGTGTCCTAAACCTCAATTATAACCTTGCTGATTGTCTGCCACTATGTCCACTAGGTAATTTCCATGTCATCTACTTAACTATTGTGATGGTGTCTTTTTGCATACTTTAGTCGGTTCAGGTCTGAGTGTTATGCGACTTATCTTAGTTTATAGTTTTGAAAAACCTCTTTATGTAACATTATTCATGGGTATGTAGTTAGATATTTTCTATTGTAGGCTATGACTTGATGAAGCTTTAAAGTACATCGTTTATTTTACCAACATGTGTAAGTTTTGATCTGTTAGGTGCAAGTAGGAAGGTCAAAAATGTCTCGTAAGAGAGTTGATACTAATGTGTGTCTCGCAAGTGCATGTAGTAAAGTTGTAATGAAACGTCTAAGAAGGCCGAGTATTGTCTTGAATGATCAAATTTTTGTTTTTAGATTACCTATTCAAGAATTGAGTTAATTTTATCTAAGGCAATGATAACTGAGGTTGGATTTGTTTTAATGAATATTGATTAAGAAAACAAGAATAAAAGTGAAAATTCAAGATATGAAATGTTCTAGGGTGATAAATAAATTGTCATTTCATTGACATTTCATAGAATTGAACATGAACTTGATGCTTAGGTTTAGAAACTTTGATGTGGATTATTTCTTTTCAAAAACAATCTTTTCTCATACAATCTTAATGATTACTAACTTCTTGAAATCAAATTAAGATGCATGCCAATAAGCATGGTCATGATCAAGTTTTACTGTTCTCCTAATTGTTTGCATGATAGGATAATAGCAATTTAATATTATAGTTACAATTAAACATGCAATCTTTCTATGAACATTTAATTTAACAATTTGTGATGTCATTCAATAATAATTAAGCATAATAATATTGAAAAGCATAGAGTTCAACAATTTCCATGAAAGCATCAAAATATCAATTCAACTTCATAAGTAATTTCATCAACACCCTAAAACTAGAGAAATTAGCCACTCATTGCTTTGAAAGACATATTCTCACATGAAATATCAAGCATATAATAGTGAAGAGAATAGAAGGAACCAAAGAAGAACAACTCTCGAAGACTTCTTCGTTGTTCGAAACCTCCTAGAATGCCTTGACTTTCACCTCGAAAACTAGAACGGCCTCAAAAATAATTCCCTCAACTCACAACACTCTAAGTAGCACAAAGGGAAGAAAATATAGAGAAGTGGGAGAAATTCCCGGGATTGGGATGTTTTGGAATGATATGGGATGCCTAGATTGAAGAATTATTGGAGCTCAATTTATAGTTACAACATAGAGACTAGCATCGTGACGCTATAAGCAACGTTGCGACGCTGCAAGGAATCTCACTAACTGCACTGTCATCCATTGCAAACCCAATTTGTTATGTCTGTCGCATAGCGTTGCGACGCTGAGGGATAGCATCATGACGCTGTCCACTTTTGATGCCACCAACCACGCGCATGGGGACAACTCGTTGCATGGTCCTATTCATGGGCAAGATTGCAATGCTATGCTTTAAAGTAGAGGCATTTTTGTAATTTTTTATCTTAGCTTCATTTTTGCTCCAATTTGTCCTAGTTTTTCCGTTTTCATCTATTTTGCTCCCAATTGATAAATTACCAATAATTTGTTGAGAAACACTAGCAAACACATTAAATTTAATAAAATCAACCCTAAATACAAAATACAAATAAACACATTTTATGCTATTATAATAAGATACACACCCACTTCACATTTCCTTTTATGCTAAGAAAGAGTGCTTGAGAGGGGTTGACACTTCAGATTTAGCTCATAAAAGCTTTGTTTCTGAAATTATGTCAAGAATGTACTATCGCCGACAAAGGAAAATTCCATTTGGATTGCTTGCAACCTTAATATGCTAAAAAAATATTTCAAAATGCCTAAATCTTTCATATGAAAACATGCACCCAAATATTTCTTAAAGGAAGCAATAACAGAAGAGTCATTATCAGAAACAATTAGACCATCAACATATACGAGGACATTAAGTTGAATTCGTCTCTAATGCAACATAAATGATGAAAAGTTAGAATAAGGCTTGATGAATCCATATTGTTTCAATGAAGTAGCCAACTTAGCAAACAACCATCTTGGTGCTTCACGTAAGCCATATAAAGACTTCTTGAGGCGACACACCATACCTAACGTATTGCCAGCAAATTAGGTGGTAATTTCATGTACACTTCCTCATTGAGATCACCATGAAGAAAGCCATTGTGAACATCCATTTGATGCAATTCCGAATTCTTCACAACTGCAATTACTAGAAACTTTTGTATAGTAACCATTTATTGCCACTAGAGCAAAGGTCTCGTTATTATCTATACCCTAAACCTGATGGTTGTCGAAGATGATAAGGCGAGCTTTGAGCCTCTCAATATCTCCAATTGTGTGATATTTGATTTTATTCACCCTAGAGCTTTCTTGCATGGAGGCAAAGTTTCCATGACCCAAGTATTGTTTGTTTCCAATGCATTTGTTCCTTTCTGTATGGCTTCTCGCCAACCAACTCTTTCATACCTTCATTAAAATTACAAGGTTTAGGCTCTGCAGTTGCTCTGCAAGAAATATATGATGTTGCACAAAAGTATTGTCACAATTCACAAAGTGTGCTATAGTGTGGGGAGTACCTAAGGAGTTTGTGGACACCAATGAACTTGGAAATAGGCTCTTTGGTCGTGAGGTTCGTTAATAAAATCGCGAAGATGAACTGATAGGCATTTGGTTCGTAAACCTATGTCCAATTGAACCAATTCACTTACTTGCTTGTTTTCATTATGTAGCATGACTGTTGAGTCAATAGTTGTAGCAGTGGGTGTAGAAGTTTCACCCGAGATATTGCCAGAACTTTCATCCTCAACTAAACTTATATTATCAATTAGTCTGTGGATTCTACAACTTTTTTCTATAAGAGCAACATCGTCAAAGGGCACTACTTAGCTTCCTCAAAAGCACTTTCCAAATTATCCAAAATAGGATTAGCATTAACCATATTTTTATCGGTAGACATAAAAGTAGTAAGTGTAACATATGGAAACTCCTTCTCATAGAATCCTACATCAAGTGAGACAAATATTTCTACAGTTTCAAGATCTTATAACTTCCACCCTTTTTTATCATATGGATATCCAACAAGCACACACTTTTGACTTCATGGAGCAAATTTATCTCCTTTTGCTCGTTGATTATGAGTAAAACACATGCATCCAAAAATACTTAAAACATTAAAGTCTGGAGCAATGCCAAATGAAATTTCAAAACGTGTTTTTTTCCCAATAAACTAGGTGCAGTACGATTGATCAAATACAATACACCCAAGACACATTCACCTAAAAAGGTAACATGAAGATTTTGTTGAAACATTCAGGCATGGGCCACATTAAGTATGTGTTGATGTTTGCACTCTATTCTTCCATTTTGTTGTGGTGTTTCGACACATGAAATTTGAAAAATAATGTCATTCTCATCAAAATAATCATTCATGCATTGAAATTTTGTCCCATTGTCACTCACTATTTTAACAGATGTTTCAAACTGATGTTGAACCATAGCAAGGAAGGAATGAAATGATGTAGAACCTTTAGTTTTATTTTTCAACAAATAAACCCAAACAACTATGTTGAAAAATCATCTGCTATAGTAAGAAAACAAGGAGCACCACAAAAAGATGGTGTGTTGGTATATAGACCTCAAAAATTGTAACACCCCGGGTTTTCAACCTTAACCCAAGGTCGTTATTTAAGTAAAAATCAATAAATCCATTTTAAAAGACGAAGACAAAACAAACAAATACTTTAATTTAATCCAAATAAAATAATAAAGGGTTTCCAAACGTTTAATCAAACAAATAAGAAAAAGAACCTAGACGGAATCCCTAAAATAGTTTTATAAATCAAAACCATTACAAATAAAAGAAAGCCAACAAAAGTTTAATCATAAAGAAAACAAATGCCCAAAAACCCTAAGCGGAAGCAAAATAGTTCTCCTGGTCCCTCCTGATATGGTCACTAGATTCACTTGCCTCTAATAATTCTTCGGCAACCACCAGGAATCAGTCAGCTAGCACATCCCAGGGAGGTGGGAACAAGCAGCAGGATCGAGTTTTCGCCACCAACCGAGAAGAGGCAGAGAAGGCAGGCACGGTGGTGACAGGTACACTCCCAATCTTGGAGCATCATGCTTTAGTCCTCTTTGATTCTGGGTCTTCGCATTCTTTTATATCTTCAGTCTTTGTGGAGCATGCATATTTGGAGGTTGAACCTCTTGATTTTGTTTTGTCTGTGACTACTCCATCTGGAGAAATTGTGTTGTCTAAGAAGAAGGTTAAGTCATGTCAGATAAAGATAGCAAGTCGTGTGATAGATGTTACCTTGTTAGTATTGAATATGCGAGATTTTGATGTGATACTAGGCATGGATTGGCTAGCTGCCAATCATGCTAGTATAGATTGTGCTTGTAAGGAGGTGATCTTTAACCCTCCTGATGAGACAAGTTTTAAATTCAGAGGGGCAGGAACTCTTGTGTTGCCCAAAGTTATTTCAGCTATGAAAGCCAGTAAGATGTTGAATCAAGGTACTTGGAGTATCTTGGCTTGTGTGGTGGACACCAGGGAAGTTGATGCTTCCTTCTCGTTTGAGCCTGTGGTGACAAATTACCCTGATGTGTTTCCTGAGGATCTCCCGGGTCTGCCGCCTGAGAGAGATGTGGATTTTGCTATTGAATTGGAGCCGGGTACTAAGCTTATATCAAAAGCTCCGTACAGAATGGCTCCAGCTGAGTTAAAAGACCTGAAACTGCAGTTGCAAGAGTTACTTGACAAGGGTTTCATCCGACCGAGTGTGTCACCTTAGGGTGCACCAGTTTTGTTTGTCAAGAAAAAGGATGGGATTATGCGTCTGTGCATTGATTACAGAGAGCTGTATAAAGTAACGATCAAGAACAAGTATTCATTGCCTAGAATTGATGATTTGTTTGATCAGTTACATGGAGCTACAGTTTTCTCGAAGATTGATCTTCGTTCAGGTTACCATCAGTTGAGAATCAGGGAGAGTGATATTCCCAAGACTGCTTTCCGTTCGAGATA
>JBBPDJ010000019.1:9285706-9326956 GCA_037974625.1 Cucumis cinereus
ATAGTTAATATTCTGCACAGAAGTCCATGTATCCGTTGTTAAACAAACTCTTTGGCCACTTCGAGTTAATGCACTCTATAACTTCTTTTTCTCCATCATATATATTTGAAAACAATCCTTTGCAACAGTCACTCTAGATGAAATTACAAACTTTGGATTTAATGTCAAACAAAATTTACGAAATCCTTCACTTTCTACAAACTTAAATGACAATTCATCTAAGATGACCATAAAAGCAAGCATTGTTCTACAATTTTCTTGAGTGAAGGATGTAGCCATCAAATTACTTTCAGAATCTCTCTCTCTTTCAACATTATCTTCAAATTGATTTGAATACTTCTTACATTTCTCTGAATGTCTTCTTAGATTAGTTGTACCATTTCTTTTCGAATCACATGCATATGTAGCCCCACAATATTTACAAGCAACCCTGGGATATTTAGGATCGCATCCTTCTACCTTTATAAAATGTTTCCATGCTAATGAAGGTGGTTTAATAGGTTTTCTTTTTCCTAATAATCTTACTGGACTAGAAGAACTTTGTTTTGAAGTCTCGTCTCTAGAGAATGAAGTCATCCTATAGAAATAAAATCTAACATAACTTATAATGTGAAAGATGATAAACACCAAAACAATCAAACTTATATGCAATAACTAATTGAAAAAATATCCACCAAAACAAAGTACCCATAAGAAACTAGCATAAAAAATGTGAGAAAACTTACAGAAAAAAATAAATAGAATTCAACTGAATAAATAGAATTGAAATGCAGAAAAATACTGACAAGGTTAAAAAATGGCTAATTGAGCTAGTTAAATGAATGTTTAAATACAAGAACCTAAATCAAGTATATAGTTCAATAATTATTCATCCAAGTGCACAACAATTTCTCTAATGGCAGGGCACTAAGACAGAATCCAATTTTGGAAGAGCATAATTACTAAATCACATTAAATACTGTCAACATACATATTAAAAATTAAAAACCTATACCAATTCTCATGGTCAAAGAAAAAGATGAAAAAAAAATGCCTAGTCCGTAGTGTAGGAACAGTGAGAGGGCAGAGAAAAGTGAAGGGAAGATAAAATATTAAAGATAAAAATTCCTCATATACAAAAACTCTCTACCTCTGGCTACAGAAAGAGATTTCAAAATTTAACTCAGTTTTCTCTAAACATTGATATAAAAAAAAAAAACAAAAACCATATATACTTACTAAAAGTCATTCCTTCTAATATAAGACTATAAAAGATAATTTTGGAATTATACATCAAACTTTGAGTCTGTCTTTGAATCATCAGTTAATTTCAAAAGATACTTTGACCAAGTAAAAAAAAAAAATACACATATACCCTAAACGGTCAAAGTCTTTTTTTTTTCTTCCACATGCTAAAGGGTGAAGGTTCACCATTTAAGTATAAATGGACAAAAAAAAGTGTTTGCACTTTCACAAGATGCATATATAGCCTTTAAATACAAATATTGTGACTCTTAGTTGTATCCTAACATTCTTTTGGCTCAGACTTGACTGTAGAACTTTAGATTTTGATTATCTTTCAATAACCTAAGGCAAAAAAGTCAAAATAAATGGACCATTCATACCTATAATTGATGTGAAACTTTATTCAAATTCTAACGTCTTAGCTTTGATTTGACTCTACAACCCAACATTTGTTTTGTCTATTAGAAGTTTAGATGATGCCAATATATTCACGTTTATCTAAACATTCCCTTCTCCAAATTTTGCTATCAGATTTCTTGTATTAACCATGTTTTGTTTTTTTTGCCTTTGAAGACATATATGTGAGACAAAGTTGGTGACAACGGCCCCCAATGTACCAAAATTTCAAATCAAATTCTATTTTTCCCTAATTAAGAATCTTTTTCACGCATTACTCTTCCAATACAGCCTTAATATGAACAAACTTATCTGAATTTATTTTTAAAAAACATACTGTAAAAGCATACTTGGTTTTGTTTTTTTTAGGATCGACTTTATAGATATTGCTGAATTCTCGTTATCTGCAATGACATGAGAACTTGTCATCTAGAGAAGATAAATTTAAGTTAACTTTAACAAATTTAAGTTAAACACTCAACATGACAGCCATGGGACCCTACACCTCTGCACATCTCTTACTCCTTCCATTCTAATCCAACAGGTAAAGAAGTTTGTACACAAGATGACAGGAAAGCCAAGTTTATACCATATGTTGTACATCAAATTCCATTTAATACATTTCCCCGCACAGTATTTTAACTAAAATTCCTGGTTGTATGTATTATATGAGTATATAATAAAGGAGTAGTTAGAGAAAACAGAAAATATAGTAGCAAAACCCAAATAAAATATGGACTGAATTACTGAAGCTTAATTCAAACCAATTTCCCAAATAGCAGCCGCTAGAGTAGGCGATCGAATGCAAAGGGAAAACAAAATCGAATGATATAGACGAAACACCTAGATTCATAAAAACAAAACCCAAATAAAATATGGCATAGCTTTTAAAGCAAACAGAGAAAGTAAACTGAGAAGTACCTGGAAAAAAAGAGGGAGAATGAACGGCGAAATTCGAAAGGATGAACGACGAAATTTCTTAGTTTATTATTTATTTTATTTTATTTATATATTATATTTCATTTATTTTAATATTATATTTTTTTCCGATACTTGTGTTCTCGTTGTGCCTCGTTTTTACAACACATTATTAGCACGAGCTCCTGTCGCTTTTTCCACTAAAGGTAGGTCCTAAAGGTATGTTGTTTTTTTCATTAATTATTAATTAATGAATATTATTTTGCATATTTCGTATATATTAAGTTTCTAATATAATTACAATATTTTATAATAGTGTTACCTTGAAAAATATTACAAAATTATAATTTCTATTATTTGATACTAATAGTAATAATTATTTTTCATGAATGCTTGATGCCGAAATACACCGAGATGTCATAAAAATATTATCATCAGAAAACAATTATTCTTTCCAAAACTCGTTATAAATGGATGCTTTTGAGGCTCCAAAATTTAAAATCAATATGCTAGAGAAGAATTTTTCTACTCGGATATGCTCCTATAGTAGTAATATCGAGAGAAAGATTTTGAAAAATATTATGCACTTATCCAGTCATGTGGTTCTTTTGAAATTTCATGTAATCACATGAAATTTTCCTTTTTTCATGTAACCACATGAAAAATATTATGCACTTATCCACATGAAAGTTCCTCTTTTCAAATGTGGAAGCAGACTTTGCTTATAAGATTAACAATATATTTGACTCATTCAGTATGAAGATGAAGATGAATGGATAGTTTTCTTATGCTGAATAACTAAAAAATGAGCAATGAAGATATATGTTTGGCAGACAGTGTAACTACACACACAATACTGATATGTAGAAATCATTTTTTCAAACTGACAATGCTTGAGGCAAAAAGTCAATACAATGTCAGGTTCTGCAAATCTAATTGAAGGATTTGGAAAAGCAAATATTATTTTTCCTAAAGGAACAAAATTCACAATTGATAATGTGTTGTTCTGTAGTCAATCAAAGAGAAATCTATTAAGTTTTATAGATATACGTTGCAATGGTTATCATATTGAGAATGATAGAAATAATGAGATAGAATATCTTTATATTATATTCACTGTATCAAATGGAAAAATGTATACTGAAAGAGTTGTCTGCTTTATCTTTTGTTTTATATTATAATCATATACGAGTAATTGAAACATATGCAACAATGAATCTGAAGTACATGAATCCAAACATATTACAATTTGGCATATGTGGACATATTAGCCTACCAAGTGGACCATTTAAGTATTTCATAGTATTAATTGACTTATCCAGCAGATGGTCACACATTTGCAAGATTACTTGCTCAAATAATTAAGTTAAGAGCACAGTTTCCTGATTGTAGAATTAAGTCAATTCGTCTTGATAATGTTGGTGAATTTACAACCCAAGCTTTTGATAATTATTGTATGTCAATTGGGATAAGTGTTGAACATCTTGTAGCTCATGTTGGTTTAGCAAAATCATTTATAAAACATTTGCAATTAATTGCAAGACTATTGCTTATGAGCTAAGCTTCCTACATTTTTATGGGTACATGTTATGTTTCATGTTGTGTCACTTATGTATATTAGGCCAACAACTTATCACAAGTACTCGCCATTAGAATTAACATATGATCAAAAGTCAAATATTTTTCATTTGATAATTTTGGATGTGCAGTATATGTTTCAATTGTTCCACCACAACATACTAAGATGGATCCTCAAAGAAGGTTAGGAATATATGTTGAATTTAATTCTCCATCAATTATTAAATATCTTGAACCTTTGATGAGTGATATATTTACTGAACGATTTGTTGATTGTCATTGTAATGAGATAAATTTTTTCAACATTATGGGGAGAAATTTAGAAGTTGAAAAAAGAAATTACATGGAATGTATCATTATTGTCTCATTTAGACCCTTATACAAATCAATGTAAACTTAAAGTTCAGAAAATAATTAATTTGCAAAATATAGCAAATTAGTTACCAGATGCTTTTGAAGATGCAAAGAAAGTAATTAAGTCACATATAACAGTTGCGAATGTCCCATAAAAAATTAATATCCTAACACAACAAGTTGTCATTAATGAATCTGGACACAGCAGAAGCGTGATAGACTGTCGGTTCCAAAAATAAAAATCCTCGTAAAAGAAAGGGAGTCAATAACTCAATAAATGATATGGATGTTCTAGAAGAAATCCACAATTTGACTCCTGGCAAGAATATCGAAGAAGATAAAAAAAAAAAAAAAACAAGGATAATAATGAGATTTCGATAAACTATGTTATGATAAAAAAAAATGGAACCGAACTAATGTAGTTGTTGAGAACATTTTTGCATATAATGTTGCTCTTGATATTATATCTGAAAAAGGGGGATCTTGAATCAAAATCTAGTAAAGAATGTTGACAGAGAAAAAATTGGTCTTTATGGAAAGAAGCAATTGAGGCAAAATTAAACTCATTTTCAAAACGTCAAGTTTTTGGACCAGTAATCCAAATACTAGAAAGTGTCAAACATGTGGAATACAAATGGGTATTTGTGAGAAAAAGAAATGAAAATAATAAAATCACAAAATATAAAGCAAGATTAGTTGCACAAAGTTTTTCACAAAGACCAAGTGTTGACTTTGAGGAGAAATATTCTCTGATGGTGGATGTAATCACATTAAGATTTTTAATTGACACGACTGTGTATGAAAATCTGGACATGCATCTTATGGATGTAGTCACAAAATATTTATATGGATCTCTTGATAATGACATTTATACAAAAGTCCCAGAAGGATTTAAGATATCTGAAACATATAAATCAAATTTAGGGGAACTATATTCAATAAAGGTACAGAGATCATTATATGGATTGAAACAATCAGGACGAATGTGATATAATCGTCTGAGTGGATATCTGTTGAAATAAGGATATCAAAATAATCCAATATGTCCATGCGTTTTTATAAAGAAATCACAATTAGGATTTGCTATTATAAACTATATATGTTGATGATTTAAATATAATTGAAACTCTTAAAAAGCTTTTAAAGGCAATAGAATATCTTAAGAAAGAATTCGAGATGAAAGATCTCGAAAAAACAAAATACAGTTCTTGCTAATAATACAAGATCATATATTGCATTCTCAGTAAATTTATTAGCTAGATACAATTCTTCTCCGACAAAAAAGATATTGAAATGAAATTAAGCATCCACTCCGTTATCTCCGAGGAACAATTTATATGAGTTTATTTTATTCAAATAAATCAAATTTTGACTTAGTTGATTTTGCAGATTCTAGATATTTATTTGATCTATCCAAAGTTAGATCTCAAACATGTGGAGGAACTACTATATCATAGTGTGAAACAAACCATAACAGTCATCTCCTTAAATCATGCTGAAATTGTTGCAATGCACGAGACACGTCGAGAATGTGTATGGCTAAGATTAATGACTCAGCACATTCATGAAACATGTGGCTTATCTTCTAGTAAAATTCTTCCAACGATACTATACAAAGACAACACAACATGTATCAATCAAAGGAGGTCAAATTAAATGCGATAGAACAAAACATATTTCGCCAAAGGTTTTTTACACTCATGATCTTGAAGAAAATGACAACTTCACAATAGAACAAATTTGTTCAAAATATAACCTGACAGGCTTATTTACAAAATCATTACCTAACGTAACCTTTGAAAACTTGGTGCATAATATTGGAATGCGGAGACTTAGAGATCTCAAATGATGTTTTCAGGAGGGGGAGTAAATTGTATTTTTTTTTGTAAATGTATAAATTATATGAAATATGTACTCTTTTTCCTTCACTAGGATTTTTTTCCTATTGAATTTTTTCCTAGTACAATTTTAACCGGGCATCTTTCATAACGTAATAAGGGGAAGTATTAGAAATATTATTAAAAATAGATGTCACATTATGTTTAGTGTCCATTGTCATGTGTCACTCATCTACATTGCTATATGTCTTGAACATACCAACCCTTGGTGGCCATGTAATCCACCTCATGCTTGTCAAATTGCATATAAATAGTGCATTTTGTGAGTTTTGTAAGACACACATATTTGTTAAAATTCCAAATAAATTGTAGATAATGGAAGTAATTGGAGAATTTTATATTTTCTTAATTTCTTAGTTTATTATTTATTTTATTTTATTTATATATTATATTTTATTTATTTTAATATTGTACTTTTCGATATCCGTGTTTCCGTAGTGCCTCATTTTTACAACATACTCAAATTTATAAATTTACTTTTACTAAAGCAATATTTGAATGATCACTTTACCTACACCAATATTTTTAGTGAAGATATTTGAACTGTAAATTTCTTGATTATTAATATATATAAGTGTCAGCTAAACTACATATACCTCGACTTGAGTATTTGATTAGACACATTGTACTTTTCATTGTACAAATAAACATCTAGGCCACATTTACTCCACTCCGATTGTAATTTGAAAAGTGGGTCACATTTGATTAAATTTGATGTTTGTTTACTTGTGTTATGAATCTGTACTAACACATGAAACTCACATCCAAATTTGCAAACCGATTAACGAAGGGAGGGTGATTAATGCAATTACATCGTATCGTTATCATTACCGTTGAAGTTAATGTTATGATTATGATTACCACTATTGTTACTATTACATAAAAAAACTATGAATTTTAACACATTTAATGTTACCATTACCGTTACTATTACTATTTGACCTTAAGAGACAAAAGTAATTATAACGGTAACAGTAAATTTGATAAAATTCATAATTTTAAGTAAACATAATAAAAAAACTAATTCAATTACATTTACGATTGTAGACCACTCTGTTTGATTTATCAATAAAATTTTATTACGATTATACAATTTTTCAAATGTGACCTCTCGTTATGATGTAAGAAAAGAGAAGAGACAAAATTGTCCAAAATAACCCTATAAAGTTTCCATCTATAACAACAGTGACGGTAGTTGTTCCCATCGCCACCGATCTCCTTCAAAAGGTGAATTTGCAGCTCATTTGATCCTTCAATGGTGGACTCCCCAATTTCCCAATGTCTCTAAGCTTTAACCTCCTCAAAGCCACTCTCTCCCTTTCCCTCTCCCCTTCCATTTCCTTCTCTTCCAAATGTAGATTCTCTTCCGTTTTTTCCCCTCGCCCCATCTTCTCTAGGGGCTCTCGGTGCTCCCTCTCCACCAAGAGCGCCATGGGTTCTGCTCCTGATGCAGCCATGGATGCCGTACAGAGACGTCTTATGTTCGATGACGAGTTCGTTTCTTGTTAATCCCTTCCCTACCCGATTTCCCAGTTCCTGTTCTCCATTTTTTGTTTTGGGTTTATTTTTGTTTTGTCTTAATTTTGGCTTTTCTTTCTACCATGAATGCCGATATCTTGTCTTTTTTTTTTTTTTTGTTTGGCTTATGAAGAGAGTTGTTTCGACTGTTTTGTATAATTGTAGAGAAATACTGGAGGTTCTTAGAACATTAGCTAGTGTTGCCATATTTTTTATATTATGCTACTGAAGGATTCTGTTTTATAGCCGAACAGAGCTTTTTCTGCTTTGAGAGTTTTATGCATGGTTGTGAATTTCGAAATATCTGGTATATCAGGAATAAGAAATTTCTAGCTGTTGGATTAAATGTTTGGAATTAATCAAGGTAGAGGGGTTTGATGGAACCCCTATGTAGTTGAATTAAAAGGTGCTTTATGTTTGATAGCGAATACAATCTTCCTGGAAGTTTAGTTTGAATAAATGGCGCATGAGCTATATATGAGGTAGATGGTCATTTGTTAGTTACATGGCCGAGAATTCAACGGCATCTTATTGTGAACCTTGATGGTCATATCCCATCAGAAATTTTTGGCGGTTTGGCTTGTAGTTTTGAACTATTGGATATATGAGAGAAACTATAAAAGTAGTTGAAACTATTATCGAATCATCCATTAGTTATTAAGAGGCATGCAGCTCTTTGAATCCACATTCAGTTGTTTAGTGCGGCGGCCTAATTGAATACTTTTTCCATATCCACCAATATCTAAATACCCCACATTTACTTAGAGGCCTTCGTATTCTTACCGACTGTTTCTAAAATATTTATATATATATGCACGCTTACTGACTATCCTGCTCCTCTGCCTTATACAAACCACCTAAATTACCCTTAGCTTGAAGGCTTCTTTCTACATAACTATTCATCTTGGATTAATAAATTTTTCATTCGTATATGAACTTGTTCTTTCTGCTTGCAACGTTGATGCCCAAGTCCAATTTGATCTGCCTCTTTTCTTGATGTATTTATTTTTTCTTTATAGACTTCTCACATTATGCTTTCATTGATCGATGGCTTAATCATGCCAGAAACTAATGATTTCTCTTTAAATGAAACCTTGCAGATGCATTTTGGTGGATGAAAGTGATAACATTGTTGGTCATGATTCTAAATATAATTGTAAGTAACAAATCGTCCTCTCAAAACTGTTTTTGTACATTATTCACGACTTTAAATTTAATCAGTGTCCTGTTGACTTGCTACTACTTTTGAAACCTAATCAACAATCCTGATCATCAACTGTAATATCTATAGCAACAGAGTTTTCTTTTTCCTTCTTCCTTTTGAGAAAACTGAAAAACATGGTCGGGATAACTTTCGTTTTAGATAATATATTGTGTACTTTTAAAGCAAACATGTAGTTATAATCCTTCAACCCGGTGAGGCAAAAAGGTTGGTTTATCTATTTATTCTTTTCATAACCAGCCAACCAATCGGTAATTATAGAATTCTCCTCATACGTATAAATTTCTACCTTTAAATGTACAAAGACCTTCGTCTCGTTGGAAGAATGGGAAATACTACATTTATTTATTTTTTCTTGAAAAAAAACTTTCATTGAGAAAAAAATGAAAAAAATATAAGGGATACAAAAACCATGCTCACAAAAGGGAACTAATTGTTGAAGACGTGAAAAATAGTGCCTATAGAATAGTTTACATTCTGAAATCGAAACCTATATAGATACATGAAATTTAATTAAGGATTGTAAATTGTTAGGATTCCTCTCTAACAATGGGAAAAAAATTTACAAGAAAATCCTCCCTCCAAAGGGTTGAGATTCCAGACACGAACATTCTTTTATTTTTTAACTAGATACAAACCTTTTCATTAAGGAAATGAAAAGAGGCGAATGCTCAAAGATACAAACTCTACTCAAAGATACAAACTCTACTCTAAGATACAAACTCTACTCTAAGATGAGTAAAAGGAAATAAACAACTTAAAAGGGAAGCAACAATCATAAAAGCATTCCTCACTTCCCTATTGGTTACTTTCTTTTTCAAATTGACTTGGATTCAAATGCACTGTACCTCTTGTATCTCCACTCGCTCCTCCTCCCTTCACTTAATTAAGCTATGAATTTGTCTATATGAACCAACTTAAATTATTAATGAGACAATGAGGATCATCTGCTTCTCTTTGTGTATCTTCTTGTTGTTCAACCTTTTATTCTGATCAATTTTTCGGTCTTCAATTTTGCAGGTCACCTGATGGATAATATTGAGTCAAACAAAGCGCTCCATAGAGCTTTCAGTGTCTTCTTATTTAACAATAAATTTGAGTTGCTTCTTCAGGTATGTAGTTACATTGACGTGGGCTTTAATCTGAGTACTTTCAGCATGAGGGTGCATGTTCGATTCAAAATTAACCTCATACTAAGGACCATTTTCATCTTGTTTCCTCCCCCAAGAACAAAAAGGTAAAATAAAACCAAATAAGTATGAAACAATGGGGGCAAAAAAGGCAAAGATAGACTTCTTATAGTTGACATATGTGGTTTATTCAAGCAAACAGCAAATGAAACTTGACTCTCTTAGTCTTTATGATGACACTATACTTAGGGTGGGTGGCGTTGACAAAAGGTCACGTCAAAGTGATGGCCTAAATTTTAAACCCTAGCCTCTCTTAAAAGAAATTCCAAACAGCCTTGAGAAGAATCCAAAATGATGTTGACTTATGATTTAATATTGATATCATATTTCTTATATTCTTATGTTGAAGTTATGTGTGTATATATATATGTGTGTGCATCCATGTACCAAACGAGTATGAAATTGTAACAAAGGTCAGAGGGATAATAAATCCCTATATCTAATACCTTTACACTAGCATACATATAATATATACTGTAACAACCTTTCCTTTTTGGTTATTAGCAACGTTCTGCAACAAAGGTAACATTTCCTCTTGTTTGGACGAACACCTGCTGCAGCCA
This sequence comes from Cucumis cinereus, assembly GCA_037974625.1. Classification (NCBI taxonomy): domain Eukaryota; kingdom Viridiplantae; phylum Streptophyta; class Magnoliopsida; order Cucurbitales; family Cucurbitaceae; genus Cucumis; species Cucumis cinereus. The sequence continues at coordinate 9,296,568 of JBBPDJ010000019.1, forward strand.
TCCATTGTACAGAGAATCAGAGCTGATTGAGGAGGATGCACTTGGTATGCTTGTGATAAAGGTATCATTTCAAAGTCATGTAAGCTCTATCATAAACACTTTTCTCTTGATGGACTTTAGGAGTAAGGAATGCCGCCCAGAGAAAGCTTTTTGATGAACTTGGCATTGTTGCGGAAGACGTACCGGTCGATCAATTCACTTCCATTGGACGCATTCTCTATAAGGCCCCATCAGATGGAAGATGGGGAGAGCATGAGCGTAAATATTTCAACTCTGTCGTTTTAAATTCATCTGTTCTACTCTGAATTTATTCTCCTTGTTGCTCTAGATTAGGATAACACAATATTGGTTTTTTCTTTTTTTAAAGGATATGATACCATAATGTTGTTACTTATCGTTTGTTAGAAATGTAACTGAAATTGCTGAAATAGGATATGTAACATGCCAAGAAACACAATTACTTCCATTTGGCTAGTGTGTCTATGTTTGGCACGTGTCAAACACTTGGACACTAAGGTATCATGTGCAAACAGAAAAATTAGCACACAAAACAGAGGAATATCATTGTTCTATTGGGCTTGTGTGGGACAATATAGTTCCCTAGGGACGTTTGAGGTGCTGAGTTGGTTATTATGGTTTGTGATTATAATAATCAGTGATTTATAATAGTCGGTGGGTTATAATAGCTAATGTTTGGGGTACAGACTATTTTAGTCTGGGTTGTAATAGTTTGTGTTTGGAGTGTAATGTTCTAACTATGTTTCTTTGGTAGGGAATTAGAAACACAGAAAAAAAAAAAAAAAAGATGAGTGAAGAATAGTAAATACTGTAGCAAAGAGGGTTTTGGAATAATATTTACTATACTTAATTGTTGGTTATATGTAGTTGTACACTCCTTTATTGTATTTGGTGTCCGAAACAAGGAGTGGGCTATTATAACCCAGTTTCAAATGGCCTCAAGTGTTTACCCGCCAAAATATGATAATAAACAGCTACAATATCACAGCAGAAAACGAGAAGGGAAGATAAACAAGGACTCGTTGAGTGATATCCATAGTCTTGTACTAAACCCTAAACCCTAAACTCCTACAATATCATTTGCTTCCAAATAATATTGAAAGTTCACTCTTTGGATTTTCCACTAATTTCTGAGCATTATCCATATGTTGTTGCTTGCAGTTGATTACCTCCTGTTCATAGTTCGGAATGTCAATGCGAATCCGAACCCCGACGAAGTGGCAGATATCAAATATGTGAACCAGGAACAGTTGAAAGAATTGGTGAGGAAAGCAGATGCTGGAGAGGATGGACTGAAGCTTTCACCATGGTTCAAACTAGTTGTGAACAACTTCTTATTCAAGTGGTGGGATCATCTTGAGAAAGGAACTATCAATGAAATTGTTGACATGAAAACCATTCACAAGCTTACCTGAAACCAGGATATAGAGGCCTTATAGTTTATGAATCGATACTCATATTTTGTTGGACATTTTGTGTGATGATTATTATTTAGAAACAGAGATGAGTGTAATAATTAGGGCATCCATCAACACATGTGATAAAGTTCTTTTACCAAAAATGTTTGAAATATTGAAACTTAGTTTGATCAAACATTTGCCAGTCACAAATATGAGGTGACACAAATTTTGCATATATAAACTTTAAGTTTGTGTGCTACTTTCTTGAGTTTGGAAAAGATTTTTCATTTTTTTTTTCCTTTACAAAGGAACAATGTTGGATGTTGGGAGAAACATTTTGATAACGTTGATGTATATCGTTAGGTTTATTATAAATAGTATAACATTCAAAAAAGGACCATGTGTCTTTAAATATACTTCATGTGTCACAAGTTTATACATGAGTAGTGTCTTAATAGCTACATCTTAGTTGCCACAAGTTCTATGAATAGTGAGCTTTTGTGTTCTTTGTACAAGTATGTGTATTTGGTGAGAAATTGAAAAACTTGAGGAATTTTTTATTTTGTGATTTTATTTTACTTTACTTTAATTATACATTATATTATATTTATATTTTTTAATATTCGTATTTTCATCGTCTCTTATTCTTGTCTCAATAATTTCAAAGTACCTTTAACAATATGGTTGAATGCACTTTTACTATAATTTTCCTTCACAAATTTAAATATTATAAGAGATTTTTTCTACTTTTTAGATCTCTTTCTTGATTTTAAACTAAAAATCAAAATTGTCCGATATATTTAAATTTTAAAATTTTAAAATTTTAAATCTTTTTTCCTTAGCTGAACTACCAACGTGTGCTTTGTTGAGAGGAATGTGATCAAGGCATCACCTACAGAGTACAGATACAAACAAATAAAAACCAAGGACAAGGTGGCAACATGTCTTTTTTTTCTTTTCTTTTCTAATTATGAATATCGGGTTTTTTTTTTGTTTATTATATATAAAGCCTGGAGTTTTGGTATTAACTTCTCCATTTCATCTCGGCTTTAATTGCGAAACTCTGGCCCTTCTATTGTTAAACCATCTTCTGTCAAAATGCCACACTCTTTGGCTATGGCTCTACCCGTAGTGATGTGTTCCCAGTGACCATGGTTATTCCAGCAGCCAAATATTAGGATGAAAAATGTTGGTTGGCTTTGGTTAAATGGTTAGCTTTTTGTTACGTGCAGTTACCTCCTTCTCATTGGCTTTTCAAAGCTCAACTCTCCATCAATAAAATTTGAGAAGAATTAAATTACTCTTGAGAGCTTTAATATGGTATAAGATTTTTCTCTTGAGAGTTTTTCTTTGCCATTCCCACGCCCAGCCCAAACCATGGCAGAAACATCAAACCCACAAACGAGCCATTCCAATTCCTCGTCCTCTTCCACAAACTGCTCTGCCGTAGAACAATATTCCAACCCGTATTTTCTACACCACTCTGACAGTACAAGTATTGTTTTTGTATCAAACCTTCTTACCAAGACGAATTACACCTCATGGAGTCGAGCAATGAAAATTGATCTTACCATGAAGAACAAGCTCGGCTTCATGGACGGTTTTATCACTCGTCCCTCTGGCGAGCTTCTCAAATCTTGGATAGTTTGTAATAGTGTAGTCACGGCTTGGATCTTGAACTCTCTGTCCAAAAAAAATTTCTGCCATCGTGAACTTCTCTGATTCAGCACAGAAATCTGGGTTGATCTTTAAAAAAGATACCAGCGCAAGAATAGACCTTGAGTCTACCAAATTCGTAGGGAGCTTTCTACCCTAACTCAGTCGCAAGATTCTGCCTATTACGCAAAGTTGAAAAACTCTTGGAATGAATTGGCTTCTTACCGACCATCGTGCTCGTAGGGGCTTTGCACTTGTGGCATCGTAAAAGACCTCAATGCTTATTTCCAAAAAGAGTATGTTATGATATTTCTCATGGGTTTGAATGAAGCCTTCAACCCCATTCGTACCCAACCTTTGCTAATGGAACCAAATCCCTTAATACCAAAAGCCTTCTCTTCAATTGTTCAAGAAATTGAACAAAGAGCCATCCCCTCATCCCAAAATAATTCCACTTATAACCAACTAGAGGCAAGAACCCTTTTTGTGAAAACATCACAAAACCTTTTTTGTGAAAAACATCACACAACAGTACAACCAAAGCATCTAGAAATCCAAAGAAAAAGGACAGGCTAATGTTCAGTCATTGCAACATACCTGGCCACACTGTAGACCGCTGCTACAAGATACATAGATATCCACCAGAGCATCGCTTCTACCAGAAAAATCAATAGAAAAGTGAACACTCCACTTCAAACACTCCATCTGAGAATCCTCTCGGAAGTCTCTCTAACGAGCAGTGTCAAGGACTCTTAATGATGCTACAATGCCACCTAAACAAAGCAAAAAGTGAGGCGGATACACCAAACCAGTCATACATAGCAGGTGTGTGCTCTCAAACCAAAAATATACCTCCTATAAAATATGATCAATGGATTTTAGACTCACGAGCTTCAACCCACATATCCCACAACAAATATATGTTATTTTCTCTTAAACCTATAAAAGGTGCCACAATCATTACCCAATCACACTCATGTTTCAGTTAGTTATGTTGGCACAATTAAAATAGCACCTGAATTAATCCTACAAAATGTCACGTTCTTGCCAGATTTTCGTTTCAATTTACTATCAATGAGCGCCCTCACTACTGCTTTACCAATACTAGTTCACTTTTATGATGATTGTTGTATTATCTAGGACAAGTTCTCTTTGAAGATGATTGACAAAGCTAGTATATGGCATGGGTTATATCTTCTTCAACCCTCTAATATCACTAAAGCCACTTATAAGCCTACTGTCTTTCCTACTGATTGTACTGATATGACTGTTGCCACTCTCACAAACATCACAAATATATGACATGATAAATTAGGTCCTCCTAAACCCTAAACCCTAAACCCTAGCCACAAAAATATTTTTCATTTAAAAGATGCTTTAGATATCATTCCAAAAGAGCAACATACATGTACAATATGTCCTCTAGCTAAGCAAAAGAGACTTCTCTTTCAATCAAATAGACACATTTCAAATAAAATGTTTGATATGACCCATTGTGACACCTGGGGACCATATAAACATTGTACACATTCTGGACACAAATATTTTCTAACTATTGTGGATGATTTTTCTAGATACACTTGGCTATTCCTAATGAAGCATAAATATGACGCACAACAAATTTACCAAGATTCTTTGCCCTCGTAGAGAATCAATACAACACTATTGTGAAGACATTCAGATCAGATAATGCACCAGAGTTAGCTTTTGTTGACTTCTTCTCAACCAAAGGTGTCATCCACCAATGTTCGTGCGTTGAACGTCTAGAACAAAATTTAGTTGTTGAAAGAAAACATCAACAACTACTCAATGTCGCAAGAGCCCTACTATTTCAATCGCGAGTTCCAATCAATTTTTGGGAAAATGTGTGCTGACAACATTTCTCATCAATCGCACACCATCTCAAGTTCTAAGTTGGCAGACCTCGTTCCTGAGACTGAATAAAAAGGATGTTGATTATAGCTCACTTCGCATCTTTGGCTATCTATGCTTTGCTTCTACTCTGTCAACCCAACGCACAAAACTTGATCCACAAGCCATACCATTTGTATTTGTGGGATATCCCCCAGTAATGAAAGGCTACAAGCTATAGAACATTGAAAGTAAGTCTTTCTTTGTCTCTCGAAATGTGATTTTTCATGAAAAGACATTTCCTTTTCATTTCATAACTGTGCAAAAAGTGGTGGCTGATATCTTCCCAAACTTAGTTGTACCAAAGTCCTTTGAATTTTCTTGACTACAGTAGACCAACCAAAGGCTCTCTGATGATAATGAAAATAGAGCCTCACCACCTACTAACCTTGAAGAAAATCCAACTTATACCCCACCTTTAGTAAATGCAAACCACTCACAAACTATCATGCCCATTAATACCAACACTGAAAGACCAAACCCAATCACTCGTAGATCAACCAGAGTTACTAAACCACCCACATACCTTCAGGAATATCACTGTAGTTTACTACAAAACAGTGTTATTCAAACCAAAACACCCTCCTCACCCACGCCAAAATTTCATATGCAAAAGACCATATCCTACAACAACCTTTCACCACATTACAAAAACTTTGTCCTCAACATATCATCCTCCTATGAACCACAATTCTATCACAAAGCCATTCCCTATGACCATTGGCGTGAAGCAATGAAAGCTTAATTAATGGCCATGGAGACTAACAATATTTGGATAGTGTTCCACTACCAAGTGATTGTCACTCCATAGGAAGTAAATGGGTCTACAAAATAAAGCACAAAGCATATGGTTCCATAGAAAGATATAAAGCTCGACGGGTAGCAAAAGGATATACCCAACAAGGAGGCCTAGACTACATTGAAACGTTCTCTCTGGTGGCAAAGCTAGTGACTGTTAAAGTCTTGTTGAATCTAGCAGTTTCAATGAAATGGCCCCTCTTCCAGCTTGATGTGAAGAATGCCTTCCTACACGGTGACTTAATTGAAAATGTCTATATGGAGCTACCGCTCGGATACAAACATGACAAGGTTACTAGAAAGGGGGAGAAACTTGTGTGCAAGCTACATAAATCCATATATAGACTGAAACAGGCCTCTAGACAATGGTTTGACAAGTTCTCTCAAGCTCCTATAGCACTTGGCTTCTCGTAATCTAAGTCAGACTACTCTCTGTTTACTAAAGGGACTGCTTCAACATTTGTGGCTTTATTAGTATACGTGGACGACATTATAATCACAAGAGCATCCATAGAAATCATCAATAACTTGAAAATTCATCTAGATTCCACTTTCAAGTTAGATCTTGATTTCTATGGATGCTCCTGTGATTATAATGCCGTCCACGTATACTAATAAAGCCACAAATGTTGAAGCAGTCCCTTTAGTAAACAGAGAGTAGTCTGACTTGGATTACGAGAAGCCAAGTGCTATAAGAGCTTGAGAGAAAGTTAGATCTTGGGTCCTAAAATATTTTCTTGGTTTAGAACTTGCCCAATCCTCAAAGGAAATTGTCATTTTCCAAAGAAACGATGTTCTACAACTATTGGAAGACATTGGTTTTATGGTCCAAACCAACGTCTTTACCTATGGACCCCCTAACAAAGCTGAGAGCAAATGAACTTATTAACCATTTGTAAAACATTTGCAATTAATTGCTAGACAATTGCATACAAGAGCTAAGTTTTCTACATCTGTATTAATTGGGGACATGCTATTTTGCAGGTTGAGTCAATTATATGTATTAGACCAGCTTATTATAAATATCTGCCATTACAATTGGCTTGTGGTCATGAGCTAAATATTTCTCATCTGAAAACTTTTGTATATGTAGTCTCTCAATAAAATCCATGCTAATATATGTTAAATTTGATTACCCATCGATTATTAAATACCTTGAACCTCTGCCTTGTGATATGTGTTGGGTTTTATAACCTAAAACTCATAGATAGTAAATGTAATCAATTGACCGTTATAAATAAAATGTTATTATTCTAATTTCAATAAAGTGTTATTTATTAGTTTATCGATCAAGAAAGAATGTATAAAGGCAAAGATGCCCAAAATCCTATCAACAAAAAAGAGAATAGGCTAGAAAAAAACCTTCCAATTGAGAGCTATACAGGAAGCATCATAGTTACAAAAAAGATCAACTAGAGTACTCCAATGGGCAACAAGATAGAGTATGTCTTCCCATAAATGACCCGATGGCTTCTCTTTATCTTTGAATTTAGCTAAAAATTGAAGTCTCTTACTTGAAAAGGATAAAAATCATAGTGAAAAATTGAGTGACAATGAGACTTAGATTTCAAAAACAAAAAATCAAATAGTTACCAAACGAGACTAAAAAAAAGTTACCAAATTAAACATGACCTATGTTAAAATTTTTAATTCATATAAATATAGTTCATTTAAGCACAACTCAACTCGTTCATGCATATACTCTTAATCAAAAGGCTAGAGATTTAAATTTTCCAACTCTGAATATAAATATATATAATCAATAAAATGGTTGTTATTAAAAAAGTATGTAAATCATCTTGTTTGTTTGTCTACTAGTGTTACAACTCCACAAAGATGGTAATGGATGCCTTTATTTGCTTAGCAATGCTTGAATTGATATTAAAAGTAGAGTTTGTCTAGTTTGATACCAAAAACAAATACATCATAGTTTAGAACATTGTACAGAAAAATAAGATTCAATAATATGTTAACATATCTAAATGGAATTAAACAAGTTTACATTACATAGACAATTATATAGTGTGTGTCTACAACACAATTTAATTGGAGGTGCATGCTTTAATTTTGTATATGCTGCCCCCAAAAATTCAGCTTTTTACTCTTCAGGACTTCCAGTTTGCTTCATTTAAAAATGGCCCCCAGAAGCAGATAATAACACAGAATTATTGGGAAGGCAATCAACATTCCAACAACCACCCTTTACAAAAAGATTAACACATGAAATATTGGTATAAGTACATTAGGGATATCAACATAACAATATCATACATATTAAATTAAATTATTCTACTTTTAATGGGTTTCTTGTTTGCTCTATACAAACAATAACATTATGGAATCCCATTTAAACAAGAGTTCAAAATGCACTTGGATCTAATATATTTATAACCTAATTACTTATGAAAATTAATTCATAATTTTTATATATATATATATTTTGTTTACATTATTTTTCTTAAAGAAATAATAGAGCATAATTTAAGTTAATTGGATTTATAGTATGCATATTATATTTTATCAACTTTTTAAATGTAATTCTATATTTTTAATTTGCTAGACTCCAAGTATTCAAGGAGTACTCAAGAAGAAACAAAAAGGAAAAGGAGAAGGGTGACTAAGAATAATTGTGATTGTCGTTGAGATCATGTGGGGCCCAAAGGAATATTGTTGTTAGGAGGGGCTGAGTAGTTCGTTATTTTACTGTTTTAACCTTTCTTTTTCATTATATAGGTTGTCTGGTTCTGTAGGGAAGGGTATCTTTTTGCTATTTTTCTTGTAAGTGTTCTCATTAGAGAATTGTGGAGAGATTAGAAAGCTCTCAAATCTTCTTCGATTGTTGATAAATAAAATTGAGGTTAAGGCCTATCAACTTTGGTATCAAAGCTACTGTTTCTAGAAGCTAGAGTGATAGAGTTGGAAACAAGTGTGGCTAGAATGACCGCGGGAATAACCAAGATGGAAGGTAGAGTAGAGGCTCAGTATGTGAAAGTGGAAGAGCGACGAGTGGTGCATGAAGCTAAGATAGAAAAAAAAACTTGCAGAGACGGGGGCTTGTAGGGTTAGAGCCGAGCAAAAGATGGAGAGTAATTTTTCAAAATTAAGTGAGGATGTGCAATTATTGATACAAGGAATGGAAGTAATGGGCAATGCGCCGAAAGGATCGGTGTCGAATGAAAGGACTGCCACGAACAAAGGAAAAGGAGTACATGATGAGCATCGTACTAACCTGATCGTAAATGAGGGAATCCAAGCACCAGTTACACCTAATAGTCGTGAGGTACCATTGTTTGATATGAGATTGCGAAAGCTTGAAGTGCTAATATTCAAGGAAGAAGAAGGCGAAAATGTTGATGGATGATTGCATCGTGTGGAACGTTATTTCATGGTGAATCAGTTGATGGAGCAAGACAAGTTAGATGTGGCGCTCTTGTGTTTAGAAGGAGAAGCATTAGATTGGTACCAATGGAAGGATGACCGGACGACCATAGCAATTGGGCGAAGTTCAGACAACTTCTTTGGCATAGACTCAAGTTGAATGATTAAGAAGACAAGTACACGCGACTAATGAAACTGCAGCAAGAAGGGACGGTACGTGAATATCACCAATGGTTTGAGCAATTTTCAGTAGGATTGAAGGACATGAGTGATGCTGCCCTAGAAAGCAAGTTTGTATGTGGGCTGAAGGAAGAGATCCAAAGTGAAAGCAGGAAATTAAACCCAATGGGTTTGAAGGCCAAAATGATAATGGCCCAAGTTATTGAGGATGATTAAGCGGTCCTACTTAAAAGAATCCACGGGACTAGTGTAAATTCTAATGCAACGCCCAAGATATCTTCAAGTGGGTCGAGCGGTGCGTCAGGTCATGCCGGGTCAAGTGGGTCGGATCGAACATCAACAACAAGGACTATAACCATTAACCCTAGCCACAATGTGAATTCGTCTTCCACCTCTGTGACTCCTCCATGCGAATTCAGAATGAAGAATACGATGACACAATCATATCGGAGGATGACGGATAACGAAATCTGATTGAAGAAAGAAAAGGGTATATGTTTAATATGCGATGAAAAGTACAACCCTGGGCATCGTCTTAAGAGCAAAGAACTCAATATTATTACTGTTCATGAAGGAGAAGAATTGAATGATGGACTAGCAGCTGAGAACGAAGAAGAGGAGAGACACTGTCGTGGATGAAATTACAACAGAGATAGCAAACTTGTCTTTAAGCTCATTAGCCGGCCTGAGTTCACCCAAAACCATAAAAATAAAAGGAGAGATAAGGGGTCGTGATGTGGTCGTTTTAATCGATGGGGGAGCCACGCACAACTTCATCTCTAACAAGATAGTTAAATTGTTAAAAAATCTTGTGGTAGCCTGAAGCGCATATGGCATCGTTCTGGGAACCAATGGCGTAGTTAATGCAACGAGAGTCTGTAAGAATATCCCGCTCACAATTGCAAATTTCTCTATTATTCATGACTTTTTTCAATTGTCGTTAGGGAGTGCAGATGTAATCCTGGGGGTGACATGGTTGGAAACATTAGGGAAGGTCATATTTGATTATAAATTATAAGAGATGGAGTTTTCGGTTGGTGAGTGGTTGATTATATTAGAAGGTGATTGAAGTTTAGCAAAGTCGTAAGTGTCACTTAAGTCGATGATGAAGAATCTTGGAAAAGAGGACCAGGGGGTGTTAATTGATCTTAGTGCAATGGAGCAGCGGGAGGTGATTGAGTCCAGTAATCATATAACTAAAAGTATGCTAAACTTCCACCAGTAGTGCACGATGTTCTACAATCCTTTATGTCTGTGTTTGAGCCATTGAACCAATTGCCTCCATCATATGATCACGATCACGCTATCGAGTTAGAACCAGGAGCCGACCCAGTGAATGTATGACCATATCGTTATTCTCAATTCTAGAAATATGAGATTGAAAAATTGGTACACGAAATGCTATTAGCGGGCATTGTCCAGCCAAGTCAAAGTGCTTTTTCGAGTCCAATACTCTTAGTCAAGAAGAAAGACGACAGTTGGCATTTTTGTGTGGACTATCGAGCCCTAAATCAGGCCACTATGCAAGATAAGTACCCTATTCCAATTGTTGATGAGTTATTAAATGAATCATATGGTGCTACAACATTTTTGAAAATTGATCTGAAATCAAGTTACCACCAGATCCGAGTTTGCGATTCGGATGTCCACAAAATAGCATTTTGGACACACGAGGGTCATTATAATTTTTTGGTGATGCCTTTTGGTGTGAAGAACGCCCCAAAAATGTTTTAGTCAGGTATGAACGATAATCTCTGACCACATCTATGCAAATGTGTGCTGATTTTCTTTGGCGACATATTGATTTACAGCAGATACTTAAAGAAACATTTACAACATCTCACAGTAGTGTTGGAGATGCTGGTAGCAAATCATCTGGTGGCTAAATATAAAAATTGTCAGTTCACCATGAATCAAATTGAATACTTAGGCTATATTATAGGTGTAACAGTTGATCCGTCGAAGATCGACGCAATGGTTAGGTGGCCAGCACAAAAAAATGTAGAGGAATTTTGTGTGTTTTTTGGGTCTCACAAGATATTACTGAAAATTTGTGGCAAACTATGGTTCTATTGCATTGACATTGAAGTCATACGTTTACATGGCGGTCCCTAAAGTGTGGTGTTGGATCGTGATCGTATTTTAACAAGTTTATTTTGGAAGGAATTGATATGTTTGCTAGGAACGCAATTGAGGAGAAGTACCACTTATCATCCGCAAATGGAAGGTCAAATGAAAGTAGTTAATCGAGGGGTGGAGACTTATTTACGTTGTTTTGCCATGAACACAACTAAACAGTGGTTTAAATGGCTAGCTTTGGCAAAACTAAGTTACAACACTACTGTCCACACGACCACTCATTTGACCCCTTTTGAAGCTCTCTAAGGTCGCCCACCACCCTTGGTGTTATCCTATGAAAAAGATTCAAGTCCAGTGAATGATGTTGATCAATTGTTGAAAACTAGAGATGAGATGCTTACGTTGCTAAAGGCTAACTTACTCAAAGTGCAACAACGAATGATTAAATATGCGAATACTAAGCGACGGGAAGTGAAATTTGAAGTTCATGATTGATTGGGTTTACGTGAAGTTGTGTCCTTATCGACGATCCTCTCTTAGTCACCATACACATCCTAAGTTGGCTCCCAGATTTATTGGTCCGTTTATGGTGGTGGCTCGAGTGGGTCCTGTAGCATACTGTTTGGCTTTGCCGAAAACTGCAATCATACACCCAATTTTCCATGTATATGTTTTTCGTAAAGCAGTTGGTAACAATATGCCAATTTTTCCTATACCAAAAGAATTGGTTGCTAATGTCTTTTAAATTATTTTCAGCAAAGTTAATTGGTGTGGGTAAAGCTAGTGATCAGAAGCAGGAGATGGAGGTCTTCCGTTGGGATGGTGGCACCTCGGAGAATGCAACATGGAAACAATCACACTCCATTCAAGACCAATTTTTTGATTTCTACCTTGAGGACAAGGTGACTCTTAGAGTGGTGGGTAATGATAGACCCCAAGTATTAAAGGTGTACTCAAGAAGAAGCAAGAAGGCAAAAGAGAAGGGTAACTAAGAATAATTGTGATTCTCGTTGAGATTATGTGGGGCCCTAAGGAATATTGTTGTTAGGAGGGACTTAATAGTTTGTTATTTTACTGTTTTAGCCCTTCTTTTTCATTATATAGGTTGCTGGTATTGGAGGGAAGGGTATCTTTTTGCTATTTTGCTTGTAAGTGTTCTCATTTGAGAATTGTGGAGAGATTGGGAAGCTCTCGAACCTTCCCTAGCTATTGATAAATAAAATTGAGGCCAAGGCCTATCATAATTTCTGGACGATCCGTTACCAAAATTAATTAAATTTTTGATTAATTAGTTCATTTTTTTATTTGGAATTTTTTTTTTCAAATTCAATATTAAAGGCTCTTTAAAATTTGAAAAAAATTAAAAAGTTTATTTTCTCTAAATAAGTTGAAATAACAATTGTTACCAAAGTGAGTGACTAATTAAAAATTTAGGTTTGAATTCCCATCTATTTAAATATATATAAGATAAAATCACTAATCTTAAGTCTTTAAATGATTAAAGAAAATTTATAATTCTATTAATTATTTTTCTAATTGCATTTGGTAAAAGAAAGAAATTATGAAAGAAGTTGACACAAAATGAGTCGCTTATCGTTATAATAGTTGAAGTTCACAATTTTGAAGTATAGAATATTTTTTAACGTTCGAATTTAAGAAATCAATAAATATATGTCAATTGATAATGAGTTACGCTCAAACTAGTGTTGTTTAATCTATCATTAAACACAAATGGTATGATTGAATTATAAACCAAATGTTAATTTTCCAACATTAAGTTTAAATCTATCATTGGTTGTTTTAGAAGTTTTAACCATACCCTAATCTTTAAATTAATGTAATGCATATATCAAAAATTGCTAAAATAAAAACGTAAGAATAATTTTGGATGAAATGAAACACTTACGAGGTACTAAGTACGTTTGGATGAACATTGTATTCCTTAGCCAATACAAATGAAACAACTCCTTGAGGAAAAGCAGCCTAACACATCATAATTAAAATTAAAAAACAAAAAATTAAAAAAAAACCAAAGGAGAATCATTGATTTAAAAAATGATGTATTATCCTCCGAGCTCGACATACGTAATAAATATAACAAAATAAACCAAAATATTTACAAATATAACGAATTTTCAAAATCTATCAATAATTGATACTGGTTTACATTGATGAATTCCAAAATTTTGTAATATTTGTAAATATTTTCAAAAATTTTATCACTGAAAATAATTTTTCTAATTTTCATCTAATATTTTTATTTTCATGTAACATTGATTAATATAAATCTAAATAATTCCCCAACACATTGTACTATATGTATATATTTTTATTTGTTTACCATGTAGGAAGGTAGAGCGAGAAATATTTGACTTCCTGATCGATTATGTGATAGCCCATAAAAATTTGTGTTGGGTGCAATAAAATTTTTTAAAAAATTAGAATAAAATAAGTAATATTAAGACCAAAGTTTAGAGAGTAAAGTAGAACCTGAATAATAGCGGTATGCAATGCAATCCCATGAAGGTTGACGAGTTTTGAAATGGCAGCTATGAGCATGGGACTAACGAGGAACCGAACGAGCATGGCAGAGGCAGCCTCAGACATCGAACAAGCGATGATGTTTGGTTGTGCTGCCATGAAAATGCCTAAGCTGAACATGGAGAGAGCTTGGCCTGTGTCGGATAACATTAATACACATCTTTGCAACAATGTTGGCATTTTTATATCATACCTGCATTGCACTCATGCATTACTTAATTACAAATGTTTAATTTATGACTTTGGACAATAGAAGGGAATTATAAGAGATAACAATGGCTATGATTGAATTTTGTTGTCAAAATAATTAGGGTTTTGTTAAGGGTTTGAGAAAAGATAGTAGAGGAGTAACAATATCGTAGTTTTGAGGGAAAAAAAATCAATTAAAATATTTTCGAAATAATATTTTTTGTAAAGTGTTTTTTCTCATACTTATATAATTAAAACTTAAAGTCGGGTAATTATCAATCCTATATGATTTACTAACATATAAAAGCCAAATTCAGAGTAAAGACAATTATGATCTACAACAAAAAAATAATAATAATAATAATAATTATAGAAAATATCTCAGTTATAATTAGTCTTAAAAAATATCTTTAAACATTCAAATACTTCAACAAAAATCTTAAAACTTTCATTTAAAGAAAATTCAAAAATATCCTTACAGTTATTTTTCCGAAGAAAACTTTAGATTTCGTTGGGTAACTATTTTATTTTCTTTAGTCTTTACTAATGATTATATAAAACCTGACCAAAATTTGAAAACTAAAAACAAATAGCTTTTAGAATTTTGTTTTTATTTTTAAAAACCATTATATGAAACGAAGAGGAAATGAACTTAATTTTCAAAAACCAAAAGTAAAAAATGAATTGATTACCAAACGAAACCTTAGTATTTTGTTTTAAAAATAACATAGAGTTTTCAAAAATTACAACAATATATCTATAACTCCAAAAAGAAATTAAAAAATACATTTTACCATTAATATATGGAAGAAAACCATTAATATATGGTTTAGAGTTCCCAAATTGTCCTTCAAATTTCAAAAGTTGCATTGGTACTCTTAACATTTAAAAAATAAACAAATAATTAATGCTCCTACAGTTAGTATATAATCAATTTCTCTAAAATGATGGAAATAACAAATTTCAAAAAAGTTATATAAATACAATTTTTTCATATAGATACTCTTATTTTTCATAAATTTATCAAATTTGTTTACCAATTTTCTCAACAACAAAAAATAAAATAAAACTTCAAGTTAAAGTATAAAACCTAATCGGTACAATGTTTTTTACAACAATCTCACACATTTTGAAATCAAAATCTCTCCTTAAAACACAGTAAAACGATGAAGAACTATATACAAAAAAGATTGAAAACAATATATATAATTTCTTCAATCACACAATGATTCTTATGAATTTATTACAATAAATATATTAATTTGAACCATGAAAGCATTTAAATCGTAATATCCCTCGATGGTTTCATCATTATATTTTTTTCATGTTACATCAATATTCCTTAGGAAGTCTGTTTTTTTTTTTTAGATATAAAGAAAGATCAAATAGTTAACACAAAGCAACAAAATCAAAGTCAAGAAATGAATGAAGGGACGAGGAAAATGAGGAATGAGAGTTGAGAGCATTGAAGAAGTGAGAGAAAAAAAGGGAAAGAAGAGAAGTGTTGGATCATAAATCATTTAAAGTACAGAGGGAGAATAGGACATAGGAAAGAGATATGGTGTAGATAAGCATTAAGTGATTGTATTATCACTTAATGCAACTTTTAAAACTTTAGTGATATTTTTGTAACAAAGAACTAATGGTTTCTATACAATAGACTAACTAATAAAGAAGTATCTTTTTAAAGTTTAAGGGTTTGGAACTTTTTAAAGTTAAGAGGTATGTTTCAAACAAATTAAGATAATTCCAACAGTTTTCATCGAAAAGTAATGGGATGGTTATTTTTAAACTTTGCTTTTAAAGCTTAAGGTTTATTTTTTATATTTTGAAAGTTGAAAAAAGTATTTTTGACATAAAAAAATTGGTAAGATGATATGTGACAACCAATTACAAATGCACGTACCATGCATACAAACAAAACTAATACAACTATGGCACAAAACTAATACAACTATGGCAATTATTTTAGTATTAAATGACTGGTAAATGATGAATTTATATATATATATATATATATATATATATATAGATTTAGACCATGTGATTAGTGTGGAAAAGAAATAGTAAGACTTAGACTATGTTTGATAAGTAACACTATGGTTTTAAAAACAAACTTATAAATACTATTTCCAAAATATATGATTAGTTCGTGTTATCACTACGTCTTATAAGCATCTTTCAAAAATAAAATGAAGTTGTGAAAAAAAAGGTAATTTTGTTTGTTTTTTGAAAACCAGCCAGGAAAGGGAAAATCCATATTAAAGAATTTGTGAAGTCACACACAAATTTCAAAAATAGAAAAAAAAAAAAAAAAGGCAAAACTTTTAAAACTAAAAAAGATTATTATTATTATTTATGGAGAAAAAAGGATTGGTTTGGAGTGAAAGTATATAATTTGAAGGTAATTAAAAAGAAATGAGAATTAAGATGGGATAAATAAATAAATAAATAAATAAATAAATAAATAGAAAGAAAATAAGAGAAAAAAATACTTGAATGAGATGAGAGACCAAATGATGCCAACTAAGCTTGAATAAGTAATGGGATTTCTTGTAATCTTCTTCCACACCATGCAAACTACAAGTCTTGTCATTCCACTCCTTCTTCCTACATATAACCCAAATAAGAACACATTCAATTACTAAACCTTTCCCATTCATAGACTAGCCATACCACACCCATTCATAGAATATTGCACCAAATTTTTAAACAATTTAATTACCTTTGGAACAGTAACTATCCTCCCATCGTACATCCTTTTCCTTCTCACCCTCTACAATCCCCCCTATATTTCTACAACCACCACCCCCCTCCGCCGGACCTATCTCTTTCCCCCCACAACCTCCATTACCTTCACTACCATTTTCACCATCCCCATCAACCTCACACACAACCCTCACCTCTGTTTTCTCCGGAAAAACCTGTTTCATTCCACTTACATCCACCAAACCACACTCTCCGCTACCACTCTTCCTCTCCTCCTCCACCGCCACAATCATCCTCGCAGCTCTATACTCCAACAGAACGATCAACACATTGATCCAAATGGCGTTCTGAAAAACTAGAGTCTGAATCATGAAACCAACCGAACCTTGGCCGTACATGGCCGTCGTCATTGGAAGGCCGATGATGAGCGTATTCGGAAGTGAAGACAGAGAGAACAGTGTAATCATCCAATCGAGAGACGCGTTTGTAGAGAGCAATTTCCAGAGGATTAGAGCGGCCAGGGAAATGAGCTTCTGAAGTGAATCAGCGGCGAAGAGTTTGAGATTAATGGCGAGGAGGTTGTTGGAGGAGATTACTTTGAAGCAGAGGAATGGAATGGCCAGGATTCTGACGAAGCGACTGATGCCGGAGGATTGCTCGGCGGTGAAGAGGTTGAACCACCGTACGGTAACGTAGGCGATTGTTAGTGGGAAGTACATTGGGACGATTGCGCTAAGGATGTCGATAACATCCTTGCCGGCTATCATGGCGACGGAGGCGGTTTGAAGGTGGGGATAATGGAGGAATTTTTAAGAGGTAGTGAAGAGAGAAGAAAAGTAGCATTTGTATTTATAGGCTGCCAAATTGCATGAACTTTGTTTTTTTCTTTTTTCTTTTTTCTTTTTTTTTTTTAACTGTTAGTATATTATGTAGTTAATTAAGTATTAGTTTTAGTTTATTTTTTTTTTTGTTTCTGTTTTATTTATAATGGACAAAATTGACCCATCCAAAAGTTTAATAAGTAAAATGAACTAGACCTAGATTAAGTAACAACTTAAAACTTCATAAACAAAGAAAGGCTTTTGTTTGATATCTAATTAATTTGAATTTTATTTTATGTTTTTAAATTCACCCGAGTTCGCTTATAATCTTCATTTTAAATTTGAATTTTCAAAATTGTGAAATTACAATGAGATAGAAAAAAAAAACTTGTTAAGAATAATAATACTTTATGTTATAAAATCAATTCAGTTACAGATTGATTATACATGTTATGGGTAGAATCAACTAGCTCTAGATAGCTCATGGAGAGTCTTCAGAGAGCTTAAAGAGCTCAGTGGAGCCTACGAAGAGAACATAAAGGAGCTCAAGGGGTTTGAGAGAGGAGTTCACAGGAGCGTAGGAGCTTAGCGGAGCCTAAGAGTATAAGCTTATGAGAGAATTTGAGATCCATGGACAGAGCTTAGGGAGCTCAGTGTGACCCATGAGGTAGCCTCAAGGGGAGCTCATACAGTAGGCTCAAAAGGAGCTTATAAAGCCTAGGAGGGGAGAGCTCAGTAAGTGCTTAGATAAGCCTAGTAGGGGGAGCTCAAGAGGAGTTCAGAGAAGCCTAGAAGAGAGAACAAGAGGAACACCTATGCGGGAGAGCTTAATAACTTAGCAAAACCCATTAGTTAAGCTCAAAAGAAGTAAGCTCATGGGAGCGAATTAGGATAGTGCTTTGCTCAGAAGAGCCTAGGGAAGAACTCTAGAGGAGAACCTAGGGGGGGAAGCTTAAATAGCTCAATGAGACCCATGAAGTTAGCACAAAAGAAAGCATAGTAAGAGGAGCTCACAATAAGAGAAGGATCCATAAGAGAAAGCCCACGAGGAAAAACCTAGTCTTTTAAGAAGAGCTCACATGAGAAGGACCCACACGTGAGAGCTTGACATCCTAAAAGGAGGTCACAGGAGGAGGAGGATTCTCAAGAGAACGCCTAGCCTCCTAAGAAGAACTCACAAGAGGAGGAGGATCCAGAAGGGGAAGCCTAGCCTCCTAGGAGAAACTAACCATATGAAGAGGAGGGCCCACAAGGGAGAGTACTCTCATAACAGTGCTTAGGAGAGCTGAGATGCCCCATGGAGGGAGACCTCCAAGCGATTAAATATGATAGTTTGAATTCTAAACACACTAGAGCTATAAAGGAAGCTCTAAGAATTTGGACAGGTACGCCTAATTATGTATTCCATCTGTTGTTATAACAATGGTGAAACTGTCCATCTGGCATTAACTTAACGGTTTTTTTAATTTAAGAGTGACATTATGAGCTTAAGTAACCGATACAATCTACCATCCTATATAAACGACCAAATTTATTGGTTGAAGAAATGCCTGGATACCCTACTATTTTCTCTAGTGTCTAGTTACTCATAAACACAAGACTTACTTGAACGTTGAAGTGTGTATGTGAGTAGACACCACACTCGTGCACACCCTCTTTTATTATGTAGACACTCGAACAAATCTCTCCCATAAAATAACTTTTTATGGTTGATTCGTTCTTTTGACATCAACAATATATATTTGAATCAAAGCACCAACATTTGTTTATTTTTTAATTAACCCAATTTAGAGTACGAGATGTTAGCCAAAATTGATAAGAAAAAAGAGATTTTACGAAGCCCCTACTTTTATTCTTTATAATATCAAAATTGAAAATAAAGGAAGCAAAACGAAAAAAAAATTCCCTTGAAAAGGTTGCATCAAATCAAAATTCTTCTTCTTTATTTACATTTATTTCCATTTTTTACAATCTTGATAAAAGAGAAAAATCAATAACATATTTCAGAAACAAAAAATTCATCGACCAATGTTTTATGTGCTTATCTTTATTTGATATGTTTTTTTCTTTTTTTTTTAAACATAGAAGTAAAATTTAGTTATACCAAAACTTTAATGGTTAAGGCATATGCCTTTAGCCGAATTGTCTAAGGTTCGAGTTCTACGACCTCACATGTAATAATATATACCAAATAAGATGCACATTCATTTTCGATCGCTTAATCATAGGAAATTCAAAGCTAAGTATGATTAGTTTGGAGCAGTCATATGTTGAGTGTCTTTTGAAAATTTTTCTAAGAAATACATAAGTGAGGACAAAATATATTGTAAGAACACGTGCTGGTTTGTGCAGACAATTTTCACTCTTAATTAAAAGTCTTCAAGACAAAACATATTGCAAGAACACGTGTTAGGTCGTAGGAGAATGTCGGAACTATCAAGAACCAAATACGAATTTCGAATCCTAGTATGAATACTAGGCCTTCGATCGTTACATTTACAATTATATCAATTTGAGCATAGGTACAAGTAAAGATGAGATATAGGTACTATCTAAACCCTCCTAATAGAAAACAAGGGCACACACACAAGAA
This sequence comes from Cucumis cinereus, assembly GCA_037974625.1. Taxonomy (NCBI): domain Eukaryota; kingdom Viridiplantae; phylum Streptophyta; class Magnoliopsida; order Cucurbitales; family Cucurbitaceae; genus Cucumis; species Cucumis cinereus. Next base: position 9,316,841 of record JBBPDJ010000019.1, read on the forward strand.
AATATGATTGGAAAGTTTTGAGAGAATTTGAGTTTGAAATGAAGAAGTTAAGATCATTTCTTAATGTCAGCTGCACAGTTTTATCTTTTTGAGGTAAAGAACAAGAAACCATAAATGTTGACACACATAGTTCTATGAATTTTTCATTGACTTTTGTAGCAGATGTGGAGGGCTGCATGCAATCTTCTTCTTCTTCTTCTAAACCCCTGATGGTCTGTGTTTCTTTGACTAAGAAAAAGAAAGATGAAGAAGTTCAATGAATGTGAAGACATTGAATTTGTTATAAAGAAGGCAGATGGTGATTGATGCATGAAAAGAAGTTATTACCCAAATAAATTTGCATGCAATGAAACATAATATTTTCTTTCTTGGAAAAATTGAATTTATAAAACGTGTCAATAATAAGTATTTCAAATTTTGATACACGGTTCCTCATAATTCACCCTCTTTATCATTCCTTGCATATCATACTAAATTCTAAACTATATATATGTATGTATTATAATGTGCTTTGTAAATTGTTTTTGGAATAAAATTCGATAAAACTTTTTTATGATGGAAGAATTGGAACGTTGGAACAAGAAAGTGTTACTTTTAGTGCTGACTTTTTTATGATGGATGAGATACATAGGTTATGTGTTCTCGATACATTTTCGGACTCGTGGGAGATATTTAGAACTTCCTTATCGAACTCAGCTCCAAATGGTATACTAAGTATGAACTTAGTAAAAAGTAGCATGTTGAAGGAGGAGATGAGAATAAAATCACAGGGCCTTTTTCACAGTTAGATGTTCTCATTATTGAAAGAAGGGGAAGGAGTAAGAGTAAAGGTACGACAGGTAAAGACAGAAGCAAAAGTAAGAGTGGTCGGTTTGCAAATGTTGAGTCCCATTATTTCCATGCGAAAGGGCACATAAAGAAGTATTTTCGAAAATTTAAAAGAAATAATAAAAATTATATATAATGGCAAAGAAAATAAGAATAATCACTATAGCCACAAAAGATTTCTTCATCTTATTTACCAGTGATGTTATCAATCTTGCTACACAACATAGCAGTTGGGTGATTGACAGTGGTGCCGTAGTTCATGTGATATCAAAGTGAAGAAATGAGTGCTCTTATGTAGCGGAATAAGTTTTACAGAACCCAATTCTCAAATTTAATTGAGAATCGAAAATACTCATACACTGACAAAATCATACATAAAACAAATTATACTGAGATTTAAATAGATTAAGCATATTATTAAATTTATGAAATTAAATTAATAAAAAGAAATTACTTATTCTCGTGGAAGACTCTGGAATTAAATTCTTTTTGAGATGGATATCACGTACTGTGAAAGTTTTACAGAACACCACCAAAATGGAAACCTCCCTATGTCTCTAAAAAAATTTTAGATTTGCTTTCTGGAAACCCAAATCTTAGATTGAGAAATTTATAGAATTTGGAAGAGAGAAATATCACATAACTCTTTATGTGTTATGTTTTAGGTTACGTATGCCCCTCCTCTATCTTCTGCAGGTTAAAAGAAGAAGAAGATGATGAATCATTGAGACGAAGAGAGAACAGGAGATTACGTGGGATTAAACACATCTATTTAAACTTAAGTTAATATAATTAATTAATTAAGTTAATTTCATTTAATTAATTTCATTTAAACCATATTTAAATGAATACATCTATCATAACTTATACTTTTAATTTAATTTATTTAATTAAATCAAATTTAATTCATATGAATTCAATTAAACAATTAATTAATTCATCAATTAATTAATTGTTAAATTAAATATCTTATATTTAATTTAATCCATATTTGAATCATAATCAACTATATATCACTCTCATAATCTATAGTTTTAATGTGTATAATCTAATTCACATTATATTAATATTTGAACTTATTCAAATATTTTATTCTCTCATAAAATAATTTTTTAATCAAATTCAAAATTAAACTTATATTCTAATGTTTAATTCATGTATAAACATTATATTATAATGTATCATCATACATTATATTGTTTTCCTAAATGAATTTGAACATTCCAAATTTTATCCAAGATATAATAATCTCAATATTCTTTACCATCTAGGAATATGACTTAGTGGATCTACAGATTAGAAGTTACAACGATATGAGATTAATTTGCTAAACTCATTAACCGCATTAATCAATATTCGTTATTGTGTGTGCAATCGGCCACTAAAGACTCACAGTTGAACTTTTCACTAAAAACTCACAACTAAACTCTTTTCACTATAGATATATTTCTGTGTCCATTGATATAGACTAATAGAAGCAAGTTAGTCATTTACAAATGTCATTAACACTAACTGGGTCAAATTACCATTTTACCCATGTGTTACTTCTTAGTCCTTAAATATCAGCGTTCCTCTAATGAACAACATGTTTATGGGCCAACCAATAAACAGAAATACTTCTCATGCCATAGCAAAGGTAGGACCTTTTGTTCAAGTCTCGAATACACCATTTAAGGAAACACTCATCCACGTACCCTAAAGTCGAAAAATGAGTGAATTCCATCTTGTGTAATTATATTTCCTGCTCCTCGCTCAATCTTGTCCCCAAAAGGTTTGGTTATTGAGTATGAAATCAGGTCACTCTCACCCATACAAATCTAAGAACAATCCCTAGCAAACATGAGTTCATAATACACTTAGGATCAAGACTAAGTTGCTTAAGTCATCCTATCGAAATAGAAATGTAACTAGTCAACAAAGTTACATCTAGTGGTTACTATTTTGTGGTCCAAGCTTATGCAAACACATTGCATATGATACCCCCACTCACATGTTGATATCTTGTAGAAATACAAGTTATTCTTCCCTCTTATTCAAGATAATTAAGAAAAACAAGTAGAAAATGCATCAAATACACTTAGATATTATGCATTGTGCTTACTATGCGTTCATATGTTTACAATGCGTTGATGTAAGGAAACTATGACTTCTTGGTGTTTTTCACTGCATGATTTAAAAAAAGATTGACCAATTACGCTAAAAGCAATCACTTAGAATTCTCACAATCACTTAGAATTCTCAACGGTCATTTAGAAGCAATGTTGTAAAGAAATGCTAAAGAGGAGAAACTACTCGAAGCATAGCGAGAATTCTAAGAGGCGTTCAAAACACATAATGCAAGCATCTCATAGAAAAGTCAAGGGCCAAGAATCAAATGTAGCGCATTATTTCTGGATCGTGGTTGAGACCTACTAGCGTAAAAATAGTCATCGAAGAACACGAAACATGCTTAGTGGACGATGAGTGTTGGAAGCTTATAAATATATACATGCGGAGAGAATTTGGAAGCCAAAATTCTGTCCAGATTATCAAACCATCTCCATGTTCAGAAACTTTGCAGAGATTGATCAACTTCAGAGAGCAAGAAATTGTTATCTATAATTATCATTTTGTTGTGTTGTTGCTTACTTTCAGTACACATAGTGATTATAGTAGATAATCAACATTGTAACAAATTGGTGTTATCAATATGATGATCACTTTGAGTTTCATCACAATCACAACTTTAGCTTTCATTTCTTATATGAGTAGCTAAACTCATCAATGGGTTAGGAAGTTAAATTCAATCCAGTAGATGAGCATGAACCTCTTTTATTTTGTTTGACTTATGCTAAAATAGAAAACATGAACGCATCAAGAGAGTACTTTAAGTAAAGTTAGTCAACTGCTCGAAAAAGTAAGTGACGGAGCGCACGTTGGACAAAGATATGAGATAACTTAGAAATAAACACAAACATATTGCATTTCAGTACATCATATACACTAGAAATAGAGTATTTGTGGCATGTAAGGGTCGTAATGACACTTGCCTTAATTAGTAATTGATGCATGAATAAATTTCATGTTTGTTAAAGGATTAGAGGAAAACTTCTTATTTGCGCTTCATCGCATACTTTTTTGCATAACTTTGAGACAGTTTAGTTCATCACCATTTTCACCTATCTATCGCATACCACCTGGGCACAGTAGTTTAGTATAACATATAATAAATCTGATCCATTTAATTATCATTTATTTGTATGAAAGAATACGAATTTTAATTCATTGTTTAAATAACAATTTGCCTTGTGTTCGACCTTGGACCATCAGGTATCTAATTTAGTTTATACTTGGACTTGATTAGAAAAACTTGTAACTCACATTCACAACACACGTCACCTACACTAACGTGTTGGATCATTGCATTTGTATCAAATACAAAATGTGTCATATCCATAATATTACCAAGATAAGGTAACTAGCCTTATCCTTATATTTTGTTATATTTTGTAAATATTTTGGTTCATTATGTTATTTTTGTAAATTTTTTTTTAAATCATTTAGACATTTTTCTTTAAAATTTTACTTCTTATGTTTTTCAAATGTTCAAAATTTAATCTATGGTTTCAAAAGGTTTCCGAATCAATCTTTTCTAATAACTTATATCATTTTCTTTAAACAAAATCCTAGTACAGAATCTAGAAAATTTCGAGGGATCACATCTTTAGGAGTTCAAGATTTATTCCCAAGAAAAAATAAATTTAATTAATGTTTTTTTTTTAAAAAATCTCTTTATTAAAAGGATATTCTTATGGTGAATTTTAAGAAATTCTAGTTTTTGAAGGAGAAATTTCGACCAATTAAGTTTTGTCACATCATCGCAACTAAAGCTCAAGCTCATCAAGAAATTATAAATAGATTGGATCGAGTAATTAATAGAAAAAATAGGAAGAATGCCAAATTTTAAAGGGGTGGTTGGAAAAATGACAAAATTTTTAGGAAATAAGAAAAATAACAACATCCTCCCATACAAAACAGATTATTGCCCTTTAGAGATTCTTACATAAGCGTATTCTTTCTCCAAATATAAATTCAAATACATTTAAAACAAAAAAAAAAATCAATTCGGTTATACTATATCTTCTTAAAATAAATTTTAAAAATTTTATATTTCTAGATATGGTTTCGAAAACTAATTAAGCTTTTTTTTTTTTTTCCTTCTGAGTGTCCTCGGCAAGAGAAGATGAAGAGAAAGAGACATCGGCAGAAGAGCATGGGTACCGACGGAAACAAAGGGAGGGTGGATGACTTTTCGACTACCATCTTTATTTTCCTTTATTTCTCCTCTGTCTCACAAATGGAAGGTCTAATTCCCTTTGTTTACAAAGCCATTCTTCAATACAATAACAAAAAACAAGTACCGACGATCCGATCTTGGTTTGACTTTCCAGTGGTGATTCTGGCCGATTTCAATTCCAATTTGACTCCTCTCCTTCTTCAAAATCATCTACCTCTTCCACCACTATCCAGATTTTGGTTTCTTTCGAAGTTCAATCACCTCTCTGCCATCTGAAAACTTGATGGGTTGCTGCCTAATCCGATCGTCGGAGGTGGGTTTATATCAAAAAAGGGAAAAAAAGTGTTTAATTTGGAGGGAAGTTGCGTCCATGGACGAAGCTCTCACTTATTTTGTTGGCATCCAGAATAGGGTGGTGATGCTTGCTGATTGTAGTGTGTTGCTTCAGAGCGTACTATGTCGATTTTCATCTTCCCACTCCACTATGGGTAAGTGAGTTTTTTTTTCTCTTCTCGTTAAATGAATTACATTGTAATTCATTTTTTCTGTTTTCTTGTTAACATGAATTACATTGTAATTTGTTTATTCTGCCAACTCATCAAACCTAGTTTTTGTATTTGAATCGAATCTTAGTAAAATTAACGTGTAATTTCTTTTTTTTATTACTTTTTATTTTGTTAGGTAACTTCAAACCTAATAAAACTTTTTGTTACCTTTGTTTTTTTTTTCTTCATCCGATCATTTTATATCAATATCTTTTTAGCTTCTAACATTTATAATAATTCAAACTTTTTATTTTTTGTTTTGATTTTAATTTTAAATTTATTGCATTTTGAGAACCAAACCTTTTAGTTTGTTAGGTGGTTGGATCCTAGATTGAATCAAATCAAGATTTTTGTGATTTTAAAAATAAGTATTTTTGGAATAAATTAATAGTAGTAAAATCTTAGTTGTTAGGATTTGAATTTGAATTAGGTAGGGATATTTTGGTCAATCGTTAATTCGTAATTAATAATTTTAAATTCATTTTGTCATTTATATAATTTAATTTTTTTTTGCTATTAGTCAAAAGCAAACGTTAAATTTTGTTATTTATCTAGTCGACCCTAATTAATATTGATCAGGTCTATCCCAAATAAAGCCCATGGTGAAAATTTGGGCCAAAGAGGATATTGTACTGAAGCCCAAGCCCAAACCCAATAGGAAAATGTGTCTAAGCTTACCTAAAACCCATGAAGGTTCTCTATAAATAAAGGTCTTGCCTTTTGTTTGGGGAGAAGTGAAGAATCACTACTACAAAAAAGATGACACTTTCAAATTTACTATTCTTGACGGTTTTGTATAAAATCGTCAAGTAAAGTTAAAAAACGTCAAGAATAAACAAAAGAGAAAAAAATAGAATTTTTTGCGATTTTTTTCAATACTTGACGATTTTTACCTGTCAAGTTTATTGTATTTTTACTTGACAGACTTTAACTATCAAGTAATAGAGTTAAATTTTATTAGGGCACCCATTCCATCCTAAAAAATGTGTCTTCTCCCTCCCTCTCTTTTCCAAAATCGTGAAACTCCCTTTCTTTTCTCTTAGTTTTTCTCTTCGTCTTTCTTTTCCCTTTTCCTCTCTTCAAAATCTTTCGTCTGCGTAAAGTGAAGAACGACACGAATGATCTCTTTGCACCACAACCGCCGGCCAACTACACCTGGAGCGTCGACCACCTACACCGAAGCGTCGGCCACCTGAACGCAAAACGTCGACGGTATTTTCGTTCGTACCTTCTTTAGCCCTAATCCGTTTCTCAACCGTTCACCACTCTGATTTCTCCCTTATTTCCAGGGATGATGAGGGAGGAGTTTACGTTTAGGCAAGTAGAGAGATTACGTTTAGGGACGTAGAGACGAGGACTAGGGTTTATGGGGAATTGGTGTCGTTAGTGCTCGACGTCGTAGAGAGAAATTTTGAGGTAATAACTCGTAAGTTGGGTGTTGGGTTTTCTAAACAAATTAGGTTTTGCAAGCTTATGAGCAATATATATAAATGCATGAGCAATACTGACTTTAAACTTCTTTTTGTCCAGATGTTAAGGCATTTAGAATTTGATGAGTCGGTTTGGATGTATTTTAGATATTTTGAACATAAAACATTGTATTAGAAGTAAACCAAGGCCATAAACTAAAGCGAAGTGTTAGCATGAGAATCACTAAAGTGTTTACAAGTAATATATATTTAGAAATGTGTTGGTAATATATGTGTCCATGTCGTGGCCGTTGTGTTGATCCAGTATACTTAGACATGAGTGTCTATGTTTATGTTTTCTGATGCTGTAAAACATTGACAAATCAATAGCTTCTTAAAGCTTTTCCCCCCTTATGAGATACTTCTTAGAACTCTCTTGCCATAGGAGTTATCATTACTTGAGGAGTCCAAATTATTTTACTTATATTGTTGAATCGTTCCTTATGTCACAGAAACCTCTTCAATGCACATTCATTGATATTTAGGTCTTTTCAATCGTAACTCTGTAGGGTGTCTCTTAGAATGGGCATTGTTGGTTTATGGAAATTGAGTTGTATGTGTGTAGTTTTTGAATCTTTGCATAAGCGTTTGTTGCTAGATTAAGGAGATACAACCCCTCCCTCCCTCAATTCCTGGATCTGTCTTACAGTTGTTAGGCTCTTCGTACTTGCTACGAGCATCTGCGTTTGAAATATATGGCAGGTGATCTTAAGAAGATTCTCTTTTTCATATAGTACTTTTTTGTGTGTGCGGGTGTAGATATATATATTTGGACAATTTAATATGAACAACTAAACCAAGCAAATATTTTGTAGATTAGTTGTTACGGACATAAAATTTCATTTGTACTACATCTGTCTGTTTAACAATGGAGCACTTGCTTTACTGTAAAATGTATTCTCTGATGTGAGTTACTTCATGTTTTCTTTTCATTAGCCACTCAATAGTCGATTATATACAGAATGGCTTCTTATTTTTATATTTTGTGTCCATTTGGTTTGTGCTCCAAAATGAATGTTTAATATGGGAAAAACATTTTTTTTAAATACTGCATTTTACTGTTGAAACCGGTGTAAATATTTTATGTTGGGTGGCTCCCTTTGTGACTCTACCTCTTACTCCTGTCTGGAGAGAAGGAAAGTCATGGTCAATGTCTATTTAGGCAAGAACAGCTCTCTGAGTAATAGTCAAAATGTTTCATGAGGAATAGCACGTTCTTAAAGAGAATCAGGTTATTATTCTAAGTTCTAACAGTAGTTCCCATACTCTTGAGCCAATTTTTGAATCTCTCTCACGTTTGTTTTTAGAGTTCTGCAAATGCTTTCTTTCATTTTTTTTAATGAAAAGTGAAAATCTGATATCTTATTAGAAAAAAGTTAGTCCTGTAGATCAATTTGCTATACCGATTATATCATCTGTGCTCTTGTACTTTTATTTTTAACTATTGTTCGTAATTGGAATTTAATTTTAGCTATATATTTGTTATTTTAATTTTTCTCACTGTTTTTTCCCAATCCCTGGAAATAATAATTGAGCTTGCAATTGATTTACTGACTGACCATTTTTCTTCCCTGGCCATCTCAGTGCTCCTCTTACACGAATTAATGTCATTCTTTATGCAACTTGTTTTGTAGACACATCAAGGTAATTTCTAACTTATAGTGGTATTTTTTAGTATTGAATATCTCTAAGATATTCTAAATTATTCTAGACTAATCTTATTGTAAGAGCTTTGGTTTCTTTTACGGGGACATACAGTTCATCTGATGCATCATTAGCGTACGTGAAACACATACAACATTTTCCAACGTCTTGGAAGATTTTCCAACGTTATCTTTACTTATGTTTTTTTCCTGTGAAATTTCCGCTACTAAATTACATGAAAGTGGGTACTTCTTTGTGTAACACCATATCTTGATAGAATGTTTCTTCAACGTTTCAATCTTTTTAGATTGTGTTCTGTTAACTGTTAAGATGGAACTTTTCAGCAGATAAGTCGCGCTGTCAACCTAGTAATATACATGTTTGAGATTGGTTGCCCTTGTTATATACGTGTTTAGGATATCATTATTTGTAACATGGCTATACTGTTCATCCCAATCTCTCTTTAACGGGATCTATCTCTTCTGGGGGTGGAGCCAGAATCTTTCAATTTTGGAAGTTAGTGGATAAATTGAGGGGGGCTTCCTTTTTTTGCTATATACCTGACCGACTTCACAATTTGATTGCACATGCACGAACGAACTGACACTTGAACATGCACTTCCATACCTTTAAATATGGTTGTCATGATTTATAACTCTGTCTTTTTCTTTAACAGAGGCCTTTACTGCACTTAAAGTAGCAGAGGAAAGGTTTCTATCTCTCTCGAAGTCAAGGATTTTACTATTAAAGTTACAGCTCGTTCACGAGCATGCTCTACAAAGGTAGTCTATAGAAATATGATGAATATTTACGGTTTGCTTATTAACATTGCTAAGTTTCTTGTGTCCTTCCATTAGAGGTTGTTTGAAGCTTGCCCAGCAGGCTTGTAATGAGCTTGGAGTTTTGGCCTCATCTGTTACTGGTGTGGATTTGGATCTGAAGACAGAGGCTAGTTTTCGTCATGCTCAGACATTGCTTGCAGCAAACCAGTTCAGCGAGGTTAAAACTTCATTAAAACTAAGTTGATGTTTTCTTGTTTGGATGTGCATCATTTGTTCTGTTTCATCTAATTGTGGGAACATTTCATATTATTTTGTTGCATCTAAAAGTGAGTGATTTCTATACGACACTCATCCTTCCGTCTTGCCTGATTGATTCAGATATCTCATGACTCATGTAGTAAATAACTGGGGCAAAAAAAGACAAAATGAAAAAGATAGTAAAGAATCCTTGATAGCTAGTTAAAGGCATTGATAAGAAGATATTTTATACATAGTTGGCTTATTTAGGATACTAAACACCGTTTTTATGGCCAAATTTATGTGAAATTAAGTTTAGCCAAATAATAAAAGAA